>JASDQU010101307.1:108643-156974 GCA_032191745.1 Picea mariana
AAATTATCACCAATTCTGCCGTAGCAAACTCCAATCGACTGGGCATCTACAAAAGCAAACAACAATTGTTGTGATTTAAAAACTGGAAATATATTTCGAGCATCTAATATATCAGTATCGAATTTAGTTGCGATTTAAGATCACCTATCAAATTTGATTGCAGCAAAACTACAATGCACGTAATGGTATAAACAACATGGCAATAATTCATAATTTTTTTTGCAGTTGAAAGCCATGAGAACTGTTTCTGAACAGCCCGAACTCAAACTTTCAACTTCGTTGAATTAACTTTGAGAAAGTGTACAGACAACACAATAAAATCTTGTTGCAGTAATTGCACAAGCATCGATTTTATAGTGTAAGGATTGGATAAGAGCATAAATCTTTCTAATCCCGACATCTAAATCGGTACTGCTTTTTCCTTTTTAATTACACAAGCATGAATTTTATATTGCAAGGATGAGGATAATTTTTTCTAAACCTGAGATCTAAATCCGTTCTGCATTTTCTCTTTTTGTCGTCGTTTTTTTTCTCACATTCCCTTTAGGCTGCAACATTCCATTGACTCTTTCACAGCGTGTGGGATACTTCAAAATTACTAGTTCTGTCGATTCTGTTTTTGTCCAATCGCTATAGAAAGTATTATAATTGTTTATTCAGATTACTTATTTGTTTACCACCATATTTTAGATGGTGGATAGCCTAATTAAAGCTCATGAAGTAGATGGCCATAAAGCATGTCATAAAAAAATATTATAAATCCTAATAATGGCACCCAAACAAATGTTCCTGCTCATGTAGACAGTGCATGCGATTGATGATCATCACTTACCACGGTGGAACGCTGGAAGCTGGGTTAACCACCTAGTTATACTTATGCTCTTGCAGCTATGAACAATTATTATCCTATTATGTGAGCTTTTGGATGGACCGGCTCGGACATGGTTTTAACAAGGGATAGGAACGGGGATGCTGGTACTGGAGTAACAAGGGATAGACATTGGTGATCATGGCGAATCGGCGATACATTGTCACTGGTCAACTAGGGGCTATCTCTGGGCTGGCTGGTTCTGGCAGGCTTTGTATGAAACCAACTTTGATGACATTGATACAAGCGTACTTTATGGTTGTTACGGTATGGATACGCCTGGGATGGTATCTACTATGAAGGCATAAATATTATAGTGATACATTATTATTCTGACAGCGATAATCAAGATTCGGGACTGAAACATAGTGACTGGATGATGGGCGTATGGTAGGGTATATTTTGACATTTATGATTTTGGGTAAAATGTGAAGTGACATGCATGAAAATAATTTAACCGTCATCAATTTTTGTCTTGACAGGCTGGGTAAATTTGAAATTCTAGGCCTGGGTGGAGAGAAAAGGAGACTTGACATGGATATATCATATCATGATCACGATCACGGATTCCCTCCATGCCATGGTATCCATCATCTGCAGACAGGTAGGGCATATGGCGTACGTTATCTCACTTGGATGGACATCAAATCAACGTCCATGACATGTCATATCCCACATGGATCGATATAATAATTGATAGATCAGAAGTTTAATTGTATCTTGGTAAATGGACGTGGCTTTATTTCAAATTTGAATCTACCCAACAAACGCGCCTGCATGATGATATTTTTAAAAGCTATAGTGATATTTTTAAAAGCTGTGATCCAATCTAACTTTTATCTTTTTATTTGTATTTATGTAACATTTTTTTTCCATAGGAATGGAGACATCTACAAATGTATTACACTGGACAATGAGTGAGTTGCAAAGACATCCTCATGCAATGAAAAGATTGCAAGAATAAATCGAATCTTCGTTGGCCAACATGGTATAATAAAGGAGTCGTATCCGGCATGCATGGTATACCTCCAATGTGTGGTGAAAGAGACACTATGGTTATACCCATCGTTTCCGCTGGCCCTTCCTCATGTGTGTATTGTAGAGGTTGTCACAATGGTCAAGTATTATATACCTAAGAAAACAATGGTAATCATGAACTTGTGGGTTATAGGAAGGGATCCCATTGTGTGGAGGCCAAATGGTTCGAAATTCAAGACGACAAGGTTTATGGCGGTGGTAGAACATGGTATGGATTTATCAGGAGGCCCATCATATTTCAGAATGCTTCCCTTTGGGGGTAGGAAGAAGAAGATGCCCAGGATCTGCTATGGTTATTCTAACAGTTGAGTTTGCATTGGCTCAGTTGTTGGACACTTTCGATTGGAGAGTAGAAGGTGATCCATCACAACTGGATATGAAGGAAGCATGTGCAACTGCGATGCCAAGGAAGGCTCCATTGTTTTCTTATTCAAGGTTGAGGCGTCCTCATTTCCTTTAGAAATCCCTAACTATATATGTATGCAGGGGAGGGGACGGGAAGTTTTTCACAAAGTATGTTTATAAAATCGTTAAAGTTGAATGTTCACCATGGGGAGTGAGTGATCTGGGATCTTTTCATCGTGACTTATAAAGAATTGTATTAAATGAACATAAATTAAAGTGCACCATTAAAGAAGGGAAAACTTAAAAATGAAGAGACATAAGCATCAGATATGAACACAAAAACTTGATAACGGAGTTCATCCCTGGTGGAATACGTGTTTGGGTCATGCTTTCAAATTGGTAGGCTCTTTCATTAACTCGGCAAAAGAATTTGGCAAATACATGAATATACCTCATTTTGAAATCAAGCTACAGAAATAATGCTCATAACATCAACACTGGATTCGTGGTGCCAAATTACCCAAAAATGATTGTCTCCATGCTCTAATCCGACTCTGGCACTCCCAGGCCCAAGAGGAATTTTTTCTCAATTTTTGTGCCCTCTGCACCTAAAATTATGGCAGCCCCGTCTCGAAATCCATGCCCACAGTCGTACAGTATGGTTATGCCTCTCCCCTCTAGCTCTGGGCAGATTTACTCTTTTTAAACAATAGAACCGACGAATATACCAAGCAACATTGGTAGGCGCATTGGTTAGGGTGGAGTTATGAAAGCGTTGGACTAGGTGGAGGTTTCGGGGTCGAACCCGCCAGAATCCATTTTTTTATTTGGTTATATATATATATATATATATATATATTGCATTGTTTTCGTCCTCCGCTAATTTTAGCGATCTGCTAGAAGGTTTTGCCAACGATTATTTAAAATTGGCATGATCTGCCAGATTTGGCAAACTCGCCATTTTTTTTTAAACAAATTTCGTTCATGGGCCAACATTGGGCATTCCTGGGATGCCACGTGTCACTCGATCATTGGGCCACGTGGCGCCCACTGATACCCCCACATGTATGCTGACGTGGCTACTCTGTCATTGTCATACTGACAAGTAGCGCTCCCTAGGTGGTGCCACATGGCATCACCTAGGGTGCCATGTGGCACTTTTCTATTGGTCCATATGGACCCCTGAAAAGTCCATTGGCGGGTGACACGTAGCAGCCTATAGTGTTGCCACGTGTCATGCTGACATCAACATCCCGTACAATGATGTCACCCTACTATGTCAGCTTTTGACGTCATGCTAACATCAACGGTATGGATGATGATGTGTCCCCTGTTGATTGGCCTTGTTTGACCGCAACTTTGACCGTGAATATCTTTCAAACCGTAACTCGGTTTGACAAGTCGTTTGCGTCAATAGAAATCTTGCAATGCGCTCTTCGCGATCATGCCGTTTTCACTGAGTTTTGGTAACTTTGAATTTTTTCCTTTTCTCTATCTGTTAGAGCCATTCTGAACATTATGAGTTGTCTCTATGAGTTATGAGTTATTCTTAGCCTTCTTTGGATCCTTTTTGGATTAGTGAGGGTATCCTGCTCTTGTATGTTTAAATTTCCAAAATGATAGTTATGCATGCAAATCTGTAAAGTTCATAATATTAGAGTTTCGTTGGCCTTTTAATCATTATAAGATTTGCAGTGGGATAATCGACACAACATGAAACTATTTTTATCAAGTACGCCAAAATTAATGCTTCCTAACCTAAACCAATATCTATTTTAATTAGATTGTTGCAAGGTATATATTTCTTACACCTACAATGTAATATTCTTTATACAAAATTAAATAGTTTAAATAACTATATATTGTTTAATATAATAGTTTTTTATATCAATTAATTAATTAATTATCTGATCGTATTTTAATTTAAATCCTTACATCAAATTAATTGATTGTATAATGGGTTGAAAGCTTTAGAAACGAGGAAAAGATTAGAAATTGATGGATATACGATAACCCTTTGTGTACCATAAGGATTTTGAGAACATGGGAAAATACCAAAACACGAATCCAAAAATGAGTAAAAAAGATTCCCAATGGTTATTCTTCTCTAGAACATATGGATTGGATCATCCATTGAGGGTGACACAATTGCTTGACATGGAAGGTAAGTAATAATTTTGCCAAATAATTCGAGTAAACAATGTTATGGAATCATAAGATTTGAGATTGTAAAGTACACCATGTTTAGTTTTTATGATGATTTATAAAGTCATAATTGTGGTTTTAAAGTTATTTTTAAGCCATGATGTGGATTGAATTGGTTTAGAGAGAGATATCGATTAACTAATTCAAGGAAAGAGAGCTTAGTATCCCATAGTTTAAGTGAGAGATAAAGTAAATCAAAGGAAACATTAAATGATTAAATATTATAAGAAATAAGATTAAAAAAATATCCCAAACATTGTTTTGAGCAAACATTTTCAACAAAATTTAAGCAGACTTCTTAGTGCTAATTATAAGATCAAATTTTCCTCTATGCCCACCAGTTTTGAGTAAAATTTAGACTTTTTATTTTGCAAAATTATGAAGAGAATATCATTTTCAAGAATGTTTTGAATAATAATTATAAAACTCCTAAAAATGTTTAAGATTGAAGTAGATGGTAAACCTTGAGAGCAACCCACAACAAAGGGGGAAGAATATATAACATAAACATATTCAAGATAAAAAATAAGTTCAAAATAACAAAACAACCATAGAAAAGAAGCACGGACATCAACAAAGAAATTTTATTTTCACTGGGACAAACCATTGTTGCCTTGTTGTTTTCTTTTCTTTTACAAAGAATGTGCAAACATTGAAGTGTTACCCTAAAATCATGAATACAATTGGAAAGCAACTTTGCTTCTAAAACAAAAGAAATCACTCTATGTATTTCTTTACGCATTCTATATACAAATGGAATTTCTAGTTACACATATAGTGTAACTCACAATATGCTAACAATCTATCACTTAAAAGTTGCATCGACCAAGGTTGAATCCCCACCTTGGCCCTGCACTAAGAAAATTTCCATCCATCCACTACCTTGGTTAAAGATCACTCTCCCACACTATCTTGAATCATAGTCCTAACCTTGATTATAGTTTCCTAATTAGACTCCACCTCTCTAATGTAGGGGAATTTAACCCTAATATGTGTTGTATGTGGTTGAAACATGAGATTCTTTTCCAAAGCAATAACACTATGATTGTCACAACAAATAGGAACGGTCCCATGATCAAGTCCAATATCTTTGCATAATTTTGCAACCAAATATCTTTTAGTTGCAATGTACTTTGCATCAGTACTCAACTGGAAACAACTTGTTTCCTCTTAGTCTTCCAATTCACTAGTTCAAACAATGTAAATTTATATGAATTAGTGGACTTTGCATTGTCCACATCACCTTCCCACTTAACATCAATTGGCATCAACAAACCCATTCACATGAAGCTTATTGCTTCAATCTCCCTAATAACAAATAACATAGTAAATGGTGTCTCATAGGTGCCTAAAATCCTCTTGACCATTGCCCCATTCTCTTTCCTTGGATTTTCCATTTACCTACATACAACTCCTACTACATGTGCAATATTTGGCCTTGTGCACACCATTGCATACATAACACTACCAACCACACTAGCATATGGAACTTTTACCATATCCTCTTCCTCTTATTTTCTCTTAGGCCTTATGTTGGTCGAGAAACACACACCCACTTGGAATGTATTGCAAGTTGATTTACACTTATCCATCCTAAAGATATTGAAAGGATATTTTCCACATACTTTCTTTCACTAATATACAACTCACTATTTTGATTGTCTCTCTTCACCTCAATTCTCAAGCCATATTGCAACTCACCTAAGTCCTTCATGTCAAAATTGGGACTTAGTCTCCTTCACTAGTTGCTTAATACAATCATTTATCAAAACAATATCAACAACATGTAAGTCTAGATAACAAAGTTAGTACCTTCTTGAAGTAAAAACAATGGTATGCTTCACTTCTTATGAATCCTTGTCCCATAATGTATTTCTCAAAATTTTGTTACCTTTTGTCTTGGGTTATTATTCTATCCATATAATGATCTCTTCCCCTCACACGCCATGTATTCTCTCCCTTCTACAACAAATCCATCTAATTTCTTCTTTTAGCTCATTGTAAAGAAATATCATAAGAAAATGTTAGTGCCAACAACAACATAATAGAGGTAATCATGGTCACTAGAGATAAGGTCTCATCATAACCAATACCCTTTACTTGAGTGATCTATAAATTTTCGTGGATATTCCACTACAATAGTTCATCACAACATAAATTGCAATATTATGAAATATTTTATTATGGGCATGTGCAAGCTAATGATGGTCTTGCATGACGTGTTAGTGGCAATGAAAACATGGAAAAATAGAAATATGTTAACTTGGAGGGATTATTCAAGGTACTTTTACAATGAATTTGAATATGGTGTAAAGAGATGAAATGTAGAAAATTGAATTAGTTTTCCGAATATACAACTTTTATTCATAGAAATTGTGAATAACTCTGTGAAATTTGATTTTTTTTCTAACGGTGGGATGTTATTTTTCCAGCAAAATATAAGGTATATGTCTTCGTTCGTGCATGTGTTGAGTACCTTAACGATGGATTTTTCTTCCAAAAATTTGTATAATTGTAGAGAACCCATTGTTCTAGTGCAGTGTATTTTTTCAAAATTTATAATATTAATTTTATATATTTTTTTAATTATGAAAGTCAATATATCCTTGAAATTACAACACCTTACATTCATACAGGCTACGAGGGTCTTAACATTATCAAACAAAATTCTTTTTTTTTAGATTGTGAATATTGGTTGTTGGTTTTGGAGCTTGATTATGTTCCTGATTCAAAGATCTTTGTTTTCAGCCGTGTTTATACCCCATGAAGACTGTACACCCCTCCATGTGGGGGGCTTGCAGGGGGGCTTTCCCCCCCTACAAGTTCCAGGGGGCTTATCCCCCTAGCTGGGGGGTCTGGGGGGCAATGGGCCCCCGACAAGGGTTTGGGGGCAGTGTCCCCCGACGGGGGTTCAAGGGAGAAGCACCCGAAGGAAAAATTTCCTTGTAAATGTATATTGTAATTTCATAGTCAATCTTGATCATTCATCATTAAGTCACAGATCTGATGGTAGAGATTATGTTAGGGTTTTTTTCCCTAGAAGGAAACTCTCTTTCTTTTGTATTCACCATTTTTTATTGTGGTTGTGTATTGTATTGCATGTATTCTGAGACAAGAGATTGTGAGAAAAAGAAGAGGAAGTTACATCGGGTGTGTTGTAGGTTATATCCCTTCATTTTGTTGGATAATAAAAAGGAAGGACCTAGAAATTTCTCTGGTGGACGTAGCCCACACTGGGTGAACCATGTATATATGTGTCTCTATTGTATTGTGTATCTTTTGTGTTTTATTTCCACATTTGTCTTATTTTATTACTTAATGATCTTGTTTTTCCAAAAATCGGTCTCTTCTAGTGTAGTGTATAACTCATTTTAAAAATGATTAAGCTGACAAAAAGTTATAGCGGAAATAAAAGAGGTATGTATTTTAGGATTTTGGTATATGTCAAGACAAAAATAGTAAACAATATTAATTTGAAAAATATATATATATTTAGAATCTGCATAGCCAACTCTATCTATGTATGTAGTTTCATCAACAATCGATTTGTGTAGTATATAGAAAAATAATGTCAAAAACATAGACATAGAGAGGTATTCATAAAAATGGAGGTTTTTATGTATTTGTAGAACAAGCCACTAGGTTTTTCATCATGAACCTAAATCCTAGGAAACCAACTCAACAAACACATTAGAGTTGTCACTTCGGATCGAAAAAAAAAAAAAATTTACTTGTGGATCAACAACAACATCCTATTTGGACCAATTCTCGGTCGCTGGATACTATCATAGGGCTTACTCTCTTGGATTTATCATGCAATAATCGGAGCAGTTTTGTGCCAAGAATTTCTGCTAGAACCTTAAATATTGTGGGCAACCCTTTGATTTGAGGACCAAATTCAACATATAATTTCCCTAACAAATTTCCCACGCCTACCCCATTAGTTTTTGAAACATCACAAGGTACAGTTCCTTCATGAAAATCTAAAACTATAACATTGGTTATTGCATTGGCCACTAGTCTTGTCTTTTTGTTTGTGGTTTCACTTGAACTTCTCCTTCGGTAGCACAAGAGATACAATCAACAAATTTTCAATGATGTCAATAGTTTACATGCAATCCTTTTTATAATTTGTTTCATTTCCATTCCAAAAATAGTTTTTAGGGCAGGACAATGATAAATCTAATAGGCCTACCATCTCATGCATGTAATGTTCTTGCAAAACAACACAATGTCGATGTTTGTCTAGGAAATTTGAAGAGATTCTCATTCAAAGAGCTCCATTTTACCATTAATAGTTTTAGTAACAAGAATATCTTAGGAGTACGAGGATATGGAATTGCATATAAAGGATGCCTACAAGATGGAACTATAGTAGTAATAAAAGGTTGAAAGATGGTAATATGGGAGGAGGAGAAATTCAATTTCAATCATAGGTGGAAATGATTAGCTTGTTTGTGCATAGGAACCTATTATGATAGTATGGATTTTGTAGAATCTCCAAAGAGAGGCTACTAGTCTATCCCTACATGCAAAATAGAAGTGAAGAACAACAAAGTGTTGGCTAGATTTAACAAAAATAAAAAATAAAAAATCAGTGCACGCTTAAATTAAATGTACATTATAGAACAAAGGTTTAGTAGAACTAATTTGAATTAAATTTGTCATCAACCATGGAAGGAAAAAACGCAAAGGAACTTGAAACAAAAATCATAAGATTCATCAAAACCCTAGACACCACCATAGACTCTGCAAATCATATTAATCAATTTATATATACTCTTCAACCCTTGGCATCCATGGCATTTGATGTTCAAAAATATTTTCCAATAGGTGATGTTGACGAAGCCAATCCAAAGAAGGTGGTTAATTTCAAATATAGAAAAATATTGGATAGGAAAACTTAAGTCATGCCTTTTATAGAGGAATTTTCTTTCCAACCATGGCTCATGTTCTTCTTTTTAAAAGTGGCTACAAATTGGTTAGCTTATTTCCCTTTTGCAATTAGAACTTTAGTGTTTGATAATTTTGTTGAACTTAATCTTATACTATTGGAGACACCAATCTCCTTAACTTAGCACCAATCTCCTTAACTGAGCATCAATCTCCTTAACTGAGCATCAAATCAACAAGATGTAGGCACCAACCTACTGGAGACACCAATCTCCTCAATTGAGCACCAACTCAGCAACATCTATAGGCACCGACCTACTATTACAACATTTGAAAGCACCAACCTGTTGGAGACACTAATCCCGTCACCTCAGCATCAACTCAACAATATATGTGTAGACACCAATCATATATCCTCATATACATAGTACTTCTGACTTCACTTGCATGCTTCATTCCAAAGATAATCCTTCAAGCCCTAGTCACATGTAGCCTTCATGCCCTAGCCAGCCTCATAGCATCATTCCCATTATATGATCCCAGACTGTAGCATCACAACCTCAAAACAACGCACATTCCAGCATCACAACCTCAATACAATGCACATTGTAGCATCACTGACCTTCATTCCTTTATAGCATACCCTAATAACAAAAAAACCACTTGGAATTCTCTTGCACACCTTTAGCAAAAGACATCGCATCTCCTTTAACACACCTCTTATCACTTTTGTGCACCTTAGACTTGATCTATTGCTTGGTTGCACTACAAAAGAGCACATCTATCATGTATTTATAGTATTTTTGTCCTCACTTTTAGGGCCGACTTATAAAGATTAGCTGAGCCGACCTAAATTTTTTGAATGGGTTGTCAAATAGAAAAATTCATATCTTTTCATTCCTAAGGAGTTAGAGGGAATGCCATATACCGTTGGAAAGGTCTCGGAATAATATTTCCAAACATATAAAATATGATCCCATTTGAGCTAAGTATTTAGGGTAGAATTTTCTTCAAATATAGGGTATCCAAACTAAGCATCAACAATCCAAAAACAATGTTTCCAACAATCACCCTATTGCAATCTATATCTTGGACATGTGTAATCTCCCGCTGTCTTTGACATCAAAGAAAACAATATTTCCAATAATCCCCCCATTTTTATTGATGGTAACCCTTAGTCAATTATGATACTCACCATGTCTGCAACTCTCCTTGTGTCTGCAATTCTTCATTTGTCTACAACTTCTCCCCTTTGACATCAATGGAAAAGGGTCGCTCCCCCTAATATTATGCTTTCCTTTACTGACGATTTGAGAGAGATATCACTCCCATACAAGATTTTTCTCCTCTGAATTCATCGAGTATGTATACATCACTTGAGGTTTTGATTGCATTTTCCACTAATCTTCCTAAAGCTACATTCCTTATCTCACACCCTTTAGAATGAAATGTGAGGTTGTAACATTGATCACACATTTGATTGAGACTTAGAATATTATTCTTTAAACCTTCAACATACAAGACATTTTATGTCTTTGTCTTTCCATTATCAAGACTAACCATACTTTTTCCAACTATCCTTACAGAAGCACTATCTCCAAAAGTAACACTGCCTCATTTTTCTTCCTTCAAGGTGAGAAACTTGGTATAGTACCCTTTCATTTGTTTTGAATATCCATTATCAATGCACCATTGGTTCCCTTTATTTTGAGCATAAAGTGAAAGTCCACATTTTTCCTTCTTCGGTTATTCTTGCTTCCTTTTCCAAACTTCAAGCTTTTATTCAACTGATCAGTTGTTTTCTCTAGTTCCTTTATTTTGTATATTTGATATGAATTATGAAAATTATTAATGCATCTATGTAGTGCATATAGGCATAGGGAACATGTTTGTTGATCGATCCACATAGGGATAAGGGCGTTGTATGGAGGTATACCAAGCGCCATTAGGAGAGGTGAAGCAACATCCCTATTTCCACCTACTAACACTCCTTCGATATCCTGAGTTGAAAATTTGAACGACACTTTTACTCTGAGGTTGCATGTTGTCATGAGGGTAGGATGTGGATTCAGTCACTCATGAAGATTAGTTGAGGGGTGATTAATAAGGTGAAAACCTTATTCCTAATGGACCATTAGTCTATCAACGAAGGACAACGAAAATGAGTTAACAGTGTGTCCATTGTTGTGTCATTTCTCCATCAAGAAAATTCAGGTACTTGAATGACATGAAATCATGACACCCTTGGAAATATGGTAAAGTAAATCCCAAAGGGAATGAAATTCATGACATGCTTGGTATCATTAGTAAATAATTTCAATTGTTAGTGAATTAGAAATTTAATTGAAAAATGTTCAAAGAGAATTATTAAATACTATGCATTTCATCTCAGGAGAAAATAATCTTCTAGTATACTTTATATTACAAAAGAGTAATCAAAGTAGTAGCTTAAAAATAAATGTACATAGTATACTTTATATTAGAAAAGAGTAATCAAAGTAGTAGCTTAAAAATAAATGTACATAGATCATTTAGTATTCATAATATGAAGAAGATCTCATTGAAATATAAATATTAAGAAGGAAGCATATAGTTAAGAGAATGTGCATAAAATTAAATGAAACTAATTATTAATTAGAGAAAATCAATTTCAAGTGCACCCATAAATTATGGAGAAGAAATAGGATCTAGACTTAAAACTCAATTTGAATTGTGAGATAAAAAAGGTTTGAGTTAAAGCAAAGAGAACTAGTAAATGACTAAAACAAGTAACTAATTATTCACCATTAAAATAGGAAACTATGAAAAGAGTAGGAAACACCTAGGAGTAAAAAAAGGAGTTGAGGAAGTTGGGTGAGTACAATTCTTTATTTATAATTTTTAAATGGGTAAATACATGTGCACTTGTACATGTATGAGTGAATATTAACCAATTAGGTAATTAGTAAAATATAATTGTGTGGGTTGGACAAGTGACATGAGCTACAGGTACTATAAAAATAGGGCTTGGCTTGGGCTTGAGAGAAATACCTAGTCCTTATTCAAATGTCTTGTTTCTAAAATGAAGATTCTTGATTTACATATATGGAAAGTATAAAAAAATTAACTCAAGCCTTTACCGTCTTTCCTACCCATGGCTATTATGATTATGGCTATAGATAGTTCTCTTCTTTTTTTCAAATTCCATATCAGGATCAATTCCAACTGAGTTGGGAAAGCTAGATAAGCTTCAGACTCTTGACCTCTCCAACAATAATTACAATGGGTTGATACCCAGTTCACTAGGAAAATAAATAAGAGTAAATAATTTACTTGTGACTCAACAATAGCAATCTATCTAGACCAATTCTATTAGAATGTGGCCATGATTTCATAATGGTATTTTGTAAATTTATTCTTCAATAATTCATTATCTTGTCTATGCATGTGTTTTCATGGCTATCTTCAAGTTATCCATGTCATCACATGTGTTTGCATGGCTATCTCCAAGTTATGCATGTTATCACATGTGTTTGCATGGAAATGCATGTCCATGTGTGTGTTCACATGGCTATCTCTACTCTATGCATGTATTTGCATGGCTATTTATTCATGTCTTGCATGTAATCTAATTCTTGTAAAAGAACTAGAGTTGTAATCTAATCTGAGTAAATGGATTAGGAGTTAGGATGCCACATAATTCTTATATATTGTAGTGAATGCATTGGAGTGAAGTATTGTGTGATATATGTGGAGGAATGCTCTTGTAAGATTAGAGTTTTCCTGATGAATACAAAGACCAACTTTCATGGATGTTTCCCCACATTGGGGTTTTTCCACGTAAATACTTCTCTCTCTCTTCTTTCTCTTGTCTCGTCTTTCTTGATTTACTAATTATTGATGTATTGCACATGAGTTTAGACCGGTTGGATTTCATTATAGGTTTTTGCATATTTCTTGATTCTAGCATGGTATAAGAGACAACTACCAAGATCTATTTCCTTGCACAAATTCTCTATTGAATTTTTTGCAACAGATTTCAGTAGATTTGTTCATTTGGGCCACCTTCTCTTATAGATCTACAATTTTATCTGGATAACCACGTTAGTTTTCATCGAATCTGTGAATATCTCACATTTTCTACTACCATGTTAGATCCAAGAAATATGAAATAACATATAATGTAATCCAACTAGTCTAAACTCCTATGCAAAGAACCAATAATCAATAAATCAAGAAAGACAAGAGAGATGATATTTGTGCGGTAAAGCCCCAATGTGGGGAAACATCCACGAAATCTAGTCTTCTATTCTTTAGGAAAACTCTCCAATCTTACAAGGAAAAAGAACAATCAACCATATGGATGATCTGGCCTAAGGACCCATAGGGTCCATGCTAACGATTAATACCATAAACCACTCACAAGTCTCTCACACACCTAAAGGGACTTCTTCACCTCTATTATATATGAGAGAGTGAAAGGAGAACAATTCTCATAATGCATGTGGGACATAATGCATGTGGGATAAACCCTTTTTACAATATAAGGAGTTATTGAAGAAAAAAATTACAAAATGGCATAGCCATGTAATATAATACCACTAGGCAATCATTAACACATTCTAACATTCCCTCTTAATGATGACTAGAGGGATAAAACCATAGTTGGAGTTGTGTCACATGCCAATATCAGATCTCACAAGTCTAATGATTCCTTGTTGTGTCTACAAATGCCTCATAACAATAGGATATACAATGGTAAATGTGGCCACTAGACAAACATTGCATGATGGTTGTAATTTGAAGATGAAGATGGTATTACATTACATTCCCCCTTGATGACAACTTCAATAATCCTAAAGAACTAGCAAAGATAGATGCAAACTTCATTGATGTCAAGGATAAGTTGTGAAGAGAAACAATGTAGAAAACCGTCCATACATTGCAACCAGATCCTCAATAAAGTGCAAGGAGAAGACACATGCTACCTTCAATAACCAATGCAACGACCAACAATGATTATCTATGGATGTCTTGCATGTAATCTAATTCTCGTAAAGGAACTAGAGTTGTAATATAATCCGAGAAAATGGATTAGGAGTTAGGATGCCACAAAATGCCTATATATTGTAATGAATGCATTGGAGTGAAGTAATGTGTGAGATATGTGGAGGAATTATCTTGTAATATTGGAGTTTTCCTATGGAATACAAAGACCATCTTTTGTGGATGTTTCCCCACATTGGGGTTTTACCATGTAAATACTTGTCTTTCTCTTGTTTTTCTTGTCTCTTGTCTTTCTTGATTTGTTGATTATTGATGTATTTCATAGGAGTTTAGACTTGTTAGATTTCATTATATATTTTTGCATATTTATCGATTCTAAAAAATTCCCCATCACTAGCTACCATCATAGAGCTTACTCTCATGGATTTATCATGTAATAATCTAAGTAGTTCTATGCCAAGAATTTTTGCTAGGACCTTCAATATTGTGGGAAACCCTTTGATTTGTGGACCAAATTCAACATATAAGTGCCTTGGAAAATTTCCCACACCTATCATATTAGTTGTTGAAACATCACAAGGTAGAGTTCCTTCAAGACAATCTAAAACTAGAACTCTATCTATTGCATTGGCTTTGTGTTTGGGGTTTCCCTTTGATTTCTCCTTTTGTGGCATAAGAGACATAATCAACAAATTTGCATTGATGTCAATGGTTTTCATGCAATCCTTTTTATCACTGATTTCATTTCCATTCTAGCAATATTTTTTAGGACAGGACAATGATAAACCTAACAGGCCTACCAACTCGTGCATGTAATGTTCTTACAAAACAGTACAATGTTGATGTTTTTCTAGGACATTTGAAGAGATTCTCATTCAAAGAGCTCAGTGTTGCCACTAATAATTTTAGTAACAAGAATATCTTAAGAGTAGGAGGAACAACAACAATGAGTGCTAAGTGGACTATTCAAATCATGAGAATTATTGGTCAGTTGCGACTAATACTCATGGACATGGGTAATATATTAATGACTTACTCTACACAGTTCATCCCAAAAATGATATCTACGAAAAAAATGTACTTTACAAAACATAGGCTTAGTAGAACTGATTTGAATTGAAGTTGTCGTCAACCATGAAAAAAAAAACACAAAGGAACTTGAAACATAAATCATATGATTCATCAAAACCCTGGATGCCACCATAGACTCTGCAACTTGTATTAATCAAGTTATATATGCTCTCCAACTCTTGGCATATGTGCTATTTGATGTTAAAAAGAGTTTGCAACAAGTGATGTCGATGGAGCCAATCCAAAGCAATTGGTTGAATTTCAAAGATGGAAAAATATTGGTCAGGAAACCTTTAGGCAAGCCTTCTATAAAGGAATCTCCTTTCTAGTCGTGGCTCACATTCTTTTTTTTTTTTAAAGTAGCTAGAAATTAGTTAGCTTGTTTTCCTTTTTCAACTAGAACCTCAGTATTTGATAAGTTTTGATTCTTTGCTGGGTTGAAAAAAGAAAATTGCTTTAAAATTTGGCATTTCATCTAAGGTGAGAATAGGACGACAGAATATGCAAAAAGTAAAGTCTTTCAAGTATTACATAGTTGGTAGTGTCAGGCAAGATTGAAATCCCCAAAAGCATTGTCTGTCCTCTATTGTAAGTACGGGAAAAGTGAATAATAAAGGTACAATGCTTCTAATGTAGGCAAATTCCATGTGAGCAATCCAGTGATAATAGAGGCATATTTCCATATATTTATAATCCGATCATAAAGGGAACAAAATCCCAAAAGAGAATTAATTCATGCAAACTATACATTCTTTGTTGAAACAATAGACACTTGGAGATCATTATTAAACTTTTCTTTAACCTTTGCAAGTGCAATCCCACTAATATGTGAAGTTATATTTCCTTTTTACTTTTGTATATTCATACAAAGCAATGTTAAAACGTAATTTCGGATTAATAATTTGGTATTGTATTATATTGAACATTTAATAGATTTGATATAATTATATCAATTATATAGGTTAAGAATATGTATTGAGTTTTGTTTTGTTTTTTTTTTAATTATAAACTATTGATACCCTTTAATAGGAATAAAAGAATAAAAGCATCTATACAATGAATTACTTAATGATAGAAGATTTAGAAGATGATTCATGAAATTATATTGTTAATATTATAATTAAAAAGCATCTATACAATGAATTTACTTAATGATAGAAGATTTAGAAGATGATTCATGAAATTATATTGTTAATATTATAATTACTTGTTTAAAATTATGCAAGTAATTATTTCCATTAAGATGGATTCATTCCTTGAATATTGTATTACTAATGAGATCTAAATATTATATGAAAAATTATTAGATTACAGTGAAATGTAGCTATTATAAATTAGATTGTGCATTTGAATTTTATTTACTAGGAAGAGTATTTGAGTAGTTGTATATAAAAGAAATTAAAACAAAAAATAAAAAGACAAAAAAAATTACAACTAAGTTACATGTTGCGCAATTTATATCATTAATTAGATTAAATTACAAACATTATAATATAGCTTTAGTTTCAATTGCAAATATTGTACAATTATGCACCTTATAAGGTTGACACATATATTAAGTGTTACATATGGTATCGGAACAAGGTTCAAAACTCTAGGACCATGGACCCATTATGGACTACGCACCTTGTGATATTTTGATTATGAATGAAAGTTGACTAATAATTTTTTTGAATTTTCTTCTTGTGACAGGTAACTATGGACAGAAGAGGAAGGGGAGGTAAAGGTAGGATTTCCAAGAGTCAAGGTATGCATCCTCCACCTCAACCTACACCTATGAAATCTCCACACATGGAAGATGAACATGTTCAAGAACGGGGAAAAATGTCTACAGGAAAGGTAGTGAACACTATGCACTCATTTCAAAGAATGTCAAACGTATTGATGAATATACTAGAGAGAGAATAATGAGGAGTATCCACTCATGATAAAGGATCACAAAATCCTACTAGTAACCATATGCATAGAGAACTATAGAAGAACAAATTTCCAGAGTTTTGGAGATCCACGGATGGGTAGGAAACTGAGGCCTAGTTAGAGAATATGTCTATTTTCGTTTCCCTGAGGGATTATACTTCTAACCTCAAAGTATGAATGGGAATATTTGAACTGAAGGGGAGTGCCTTATTGTGGTGAAAAACACTACTGTGATAATTAGGGATGGATATATTTGAGGTTTCATGAGAGTTATTTGAGGGGCATTTCCAAGAATGTTATATGTTTGAAGAATTCATTAATAGACAATTGAATGAATTCAATTCACTTAGACAGGAAAGAAAATCAGTGCATGAGTATGAGGCAAGATATATGGAATTGTTGAGGTATGCCCGACACTTAAATATTGAAAATATGTTAGTCAACAAGTTCGTTTATGTGATAAATTACAATATTAGAGTGAAGGTGAGGATATTAATTCCTTGTACCTTGTGTGAGGCAATCGAGAGGGACATTATAGCCAAAGAAGAGATTGTAGGTGGTGGAAAATGTAGGACATTGAGACCTACATGCTCAAGAGTTCAGATATTGGCGCCATCACGGTCAATTAGAAGACATGTGACAATATGAAGAGATGTGTCAAGAGGACCGGTTATTCGCACACAAAGATTGCAAATAGGAGACCAAATACCACCATACTAGCCACCAGAACAACAGGTTTTCCCAATGTAGCAGAATTGATCTACACAATAGAGTGGCATATCCAATTTTACTCAATTAGGTAGAAAAATTCAACCTTCTAAGAGGGGATGTTGGACATGTGGGGGACCACATTTCTAGAGGGATTGTCCTCAAGAAAAAAGGGGAGCCAATAAAGAGCAGAGCTAGTTGACAATTGGAGATCTAGGAAATTCCCATAGAATTCATCCAATGATGAATATATGTCAGGTCAAACATCAATCCATGGTGTTGGAGACTTCAGGTATGATTAATGAACACAATTATTTTATATTAATAAATCCAAGAGATACTGCAAGCTTTATATCTCATGTTGAATTATCTAGATTAAAAATAAAAGTGATAGATCGAAAATATTTTAATCAAGTAGAAATTGCACCAGGAGTGAAGCAAGATCTAGGATGTTTAGTAAAGGATTGTGAGAATGACATACATATGTGTCTAGATCATGTATCCCTATATGTGATAGCCTCGGGATCATATAATATAGTTATAGGAATGGATTGGTTAAAAAACTATGAAGCAGTGCTAGATTGTAAGAATAAGAGACTTGACTTTACACATGATGCGGGTCATAAAAGAACCTTAGTTGGGAAAAATAGAGGAGTGCCACTAAGATTCATATCAACTTTACAACTAAAGAGAATTATGTGAAAAGGATGCAAGCTATATGTTATAATATCTATGAATGAAAAGAAGGACTCAGTAAATTTAGAACAATACCTAGTATTGTTAAAATTTAAAGATGTACTTCTAGAGGAATTTCCTAGATTACCACCCAAAAGAGAATTATATTTCTTAATTGAACTTACACGAGGAACGAAACCCATTGCAAGGGCTCCTTATTGTATAAAGACACTAGAATTATGAGAGTTGCAAATACAGTTGCAAGAAATTTTGGATTCAGGATTGTTACGACCAAGCATGTCACCATAGGGAGTGATGGTAATATTTGTAAATAAAAAAGATGGATCGTGATCACTTTGTATTGATTATAGACAACTAAACAATGCAAAAAATAAGAATCAATATCTCTGACCAATAATTGATGATTTATTTGATCAGATGAAGGAAGCGACAATATTTTCTAAGATAGATATGAGATCGGGATATCATCAATTGAGAATTAATGAAGAAGATATCCCTAAAACAACCTTCAAAACAAGATTTGGACAATATGAATTTGTAGTGCTACCATTTGGATTAACAAATGCATTGGGAGTGTTCACGAGTTTAATGAAAGGAGTATTTTGAGAGTATCTGGATAAGTTCATATGAGTATTTATAGATGATATTTTGATATATTCATGTACACTAGAAGAGCATGAATAACATTTATGATAGATTCTACAATGTCTTAGAGAGAACAAGTTATATGGAAAGTAATATAAATGTTCATTCTATGAATCTAAGATTCATTATTGACGACGTATCATTTCATAAGAAGGAATCATAGTAGATCTCGCAAAGATTGAGGCGATCATGGAATATACAACACCTACAAATGTACATGAAGTATGTAGTTTCATGGGATTGGTTGGTTACTCTCAAATATTTGTGGAAGGATTTTCAAATATCACAAATCCTATTACAAAATTATAGAAGAAAAATAAGAAATTCAGATAGACAAAAATACATGAAGAATCATTTCATAAATTAAAGGAATTATTAACGATGACCCCTATTTTAAAGGTACCTGATATGGCTCAAGAATTTATAGTACGCATAGATGCATTGAAAAAAGGATTGGAAAGATTAATTATGTAGGAAGGTAGGGTAATAGATTATGCTTCAACTAAACTTCGACCCTATGAGGAAAATTATGCGACGCATGATTTGGAACGTGCAGAAATAGTTCATGCAATGAGAATCTGGAGGCACTATCTAGTTGGAAGAAAATTTGAGTTAAAAAAAGATTATCACTTTTTTAAACATATTTTTACTGAAAGTAACTTAAATGCTAGATATAGAAGATGGTCATAGTTATTAAGTGAGTATGATTTTGAGATATCATGCATTAAAGAAACAACAAACAGAGTAGCATATGCTTTAAGTTGTAGACCATGTATTTTCTCAATCATACCCTTAAAGATGAATTTGAGAGAACATATTCTAAAATTGAAATTAGAAGGTGAATGGTATAAGGAAGTCAAATAAAAACTTAAGAATGAATTAATGAGAATTTTGAAGTTTGAAGGATATGATTTGGATCATGAAAGTTTAATACGGTTTTATGGAAAGATATATGTGCCACCGAATGAAGAGATACATAATATGATCTTAAGAGAAGCTCATATATCAATGTAAATGGCTATTTCAGGAGTCAAAAAGATGCATGTGGGCCTAAAAACATTATTATTTTGGAAATGAATGAAGAAATACAAAGTTTATTTTGTAGCAACATGCCTTGAATGTCAGCAAGTAAAGGCTAAACATTGACATCCAACGGGATTGTTATAGCCACATGCGATACTAGAATTGAAATGTTAGGTGATTTCAATGGGTTTTATAGTTGGATTACCAATGACATCTAGGAGACATGACTAAATTTTTGTTGTAGTAGACACTCTGAAAAAGAGTGCACATTTCATTCCAGTGAAGACTATTTATCAAGCACCAGAAATTGCAAAGGTATTTATTAATGCAATGGTAAGGTTACATGGAATTCTGGAAAATATAATTTTAGATAGAGGAACAATACTTAGACGATGGTTTTGGATGAGTTTTCAATAAGCACTGGGAACACAGCTAAACTTTAGTATGACATATCACATAGAGACTGGCGATCGGACTAAAAGAACTAATCAAATATTGGAAGATGTGTTGAGAATGTACATTATGGATCAACAAAATTGTTGGGAAGAATTTTTACCACTTGTCAAATTTTGATATAATAAAAGCTATCAAAGTTCAATAAATATGGCACCAATCAAATTCATGTATGGAAGACAATGTAGAACACCTCTTAATTGGGATAGACTAAAGGATAGAGTTCTGGTTGGATTGGAAATAATTCAAGAAATGGAGGAACCAATGAAAACAATTAAAGGAAACACAAGATAGACAGAAAATTTATGTAGATGTGCATAGGATTGATCTAAATTATTTGCAGATGTTGAATGAGGGGGGCTTGATGGATGAACCGATCTGTATTTTGGACTTGTGCACTCGACAACTTTGGCATCATTTGGTAGATCAGGTAAAGGTATAGTGGGATATATATAGTCCCAGTTATGCTACTTGGTAGGATGTAGCTGAGATGCATCAACAATTTCCAGACATGTTTTCAAAATTTGGGACAAATTTTATTTTATGAGGGGGTGTATGTAGTGCCTCATTTTATCTAATTGTTATGACAGACCAAACTTATTATTTGAGGGAATTTGATTATAAATGACCTAGTTATTTGACTAATATTATGATGATGAAACCTCAACTTCAATTATTTGATTGAGTTAATATGATGATGATTAAATGGTTAAATTATAAATTCCTATGATGTCTAGATCAATCAATTTTGCATTAAGCTAATGTAATGAATGATAATGATCTTTATTGTTTGGATGATTATAAATTATTTATTGGCATATTAATTTGCATATATATTAATAATTTTCCTAGTGTGATAGGAAATTGTAAGGGTGCATTGACGTGGAATTACATCGACAAGTTATTGGACTCTAGATTGAGCTAGGAAATAGTGATTATTTTGTAAATATGTTTTGTATAATTTATATGAATTATAAAAATTATTGATGCATTTATGTAGTGCATGTAGGAACAAGGAACATGTTTGTTGATCGATCCACACATGGGTAATGGGGTTGTGTGGAGTTATATTGAGCACCATTAGGATTGATGAAGCAAAATCCATATTTCCACCTACTAGTAGTCATTTTGTGGCCTGAGTTGAAAAGTTAAATAACACTTTTACCCTAAGTGTGCATGTTGTCATGAGGGAAGGTCATGAATTTGATCACTCGCAAGGATTAGTTGAGGGGTACACAATAAGGTGAAAACCTTATTCCTCGTTGACCATTCGTCTATCAAGGGAAATGAAGATGAGTTAATAGTGTCTCCATTGTTGTTCCATTTCCCCATCAAGAAAAATCAAGTACTTGAATGGCATGAAATCATGACACCCGTGGGAATATGGTAAGGTAAATCCTGAAGAGCATGACATTCATGACACACCTGATGTCATTAGTAAAATTTGTTAATCATGAGTGAAGTTAAAATTTAATTGAAAAATGTCCAAAAAGAATTATTTTAATATGCATTTCACCTTAGAAGATTATAATCTTCTAGTATAGTTTATATTAGAAAAGAGTAATCAAAATAGTAGCTTAAAAATAAATGTACATAAATCATTTAGTATTCATAATATAATAAAGTTATAATTGAAATATAAATATTAAGGAGGCATATAGTAAAGAGGATGTACATGAAATTAAATTAAACTAATTATCAATTAGAGAAATCCTATTTCAAGTGCACCCATAAATTATGGAGAAGAAATAGGATCTGAATTCAAACTCAATTTGAATTGTGAGATAAAAAGGTAGGCCTGAGTATTCAAACTCAATTTGAATTGTGAGATAAAAAGGTAGGCCTGAGTTAAAGTAAAGAGAATTGGTAAATGACTAAGACAAGTAACTACTCATACACAAAATAGGAAACCATGAGAATGTTAGGGAACACCTAGGAGTGAAAATAGGAGTTGAGGAAGTTAGGTGAGTAAAACTCTTTATTTATAATTTTTAAATGGTAAATATATGTGCACTTGTGCATGTGAGTGACACATGTAAGGGTGAATATTAATCAATTAGGAAAATAGTAAAATATAATTATGCATGGGTTGGACAAGTGTCATGAGATACAAGTGCTATTAAAAGAGGGCTTGGACTTGAGAGAAAACATTTTTATAAACCCTAATGCTAGATGGTTATCTTAATGTTGTAGTCTAAACATTATACATTTTGGCTCTTTTCCGAGGATATTCTTTGTTTAATTTTACCTGAAATCCAGCAAGAAATTGTTGGATCTGTAGATTTTAATGGTTAAATCTGTATAATCCAAGTGTCCCTGAGGTTTTCAACAAGTTGAATCTATTTATGCATTTAGAAATGCAATTTAAACAAGAGAAAATTGTGATTTTGCCTAGATTTATACTGTCGAATTCCGACAAACATACCAAAACGTAGAATGTTTAGACAACACCTATCTTAATTTTGAAATGACTTTTACTTGATCTTTTTGAGAGTTTGGTCTATTGGAGGTTGTAGAGAAGTATTTTCTTCATACAACCCCATTGTGACTCGAATCCTTGAGGAAGAAGAGTACCCAAAAAAATTAGTAGGGAAGTCAACTTGTGGATAAATCGAATATCAGCAAGTTCACACAAGGATTTCAACATGTTGATGCAAAGATTTCAACAAGTTGACACAAAGATTTTGGAAAATAAACCAAAGTTGGCTCACATTCAAATCGGTAACATCTCCGCGGTTTATAATAATTCTTAGTTGTTTTATTTGTATACATATGCATAAGTGATTATTGTCTATCATTCGTATTTTAAAATCTAAATATCGCATTGTATGCCTATTATAATAATAATAATAATAATAATAAATGAGTTTATGAATGTTATTAAACAAATTTATGTTATTGCAATGTTTTATATATAGTGTCAAACGGATATATATATATATATATATATATATATATATATATATATAAGTCAATGATTATATGTATATGCAACTCAATGCTTATATCACTATGAATGATTCTCTTTGAGAAAAAAACAACTTCTTTTTCATTATACCATTAAAAAGAAAAAATAGTTTGTATAAAGCTTGTTGGTTATGTTCCAATGAATATACTCTTTCAAATATTACAATATCATCGTAAATAATTTGAACCTCAAATCAATTCCATTTTGGAGCTTTAGCATAAATTCATTCAAAACTTTAGAAAAGTTAATTAAAACAATATTTAAAAACTAACTTCAAATATTTACAGAAAATTTAAGTTTAAGTTTATTTAAACCAACTTCTAAATAAATTTTCTTTAATAATTACTTAGTTTAGTTCACAAATTAATCACCACGTTTGCTTGAGCTAATTTGAGATCATGCCATTTGGACGACTCACTAGTTTTGCTTCATTAATCACTATGTGTAGGTGTAGTAATTCATTATCACATGCTCACAAATTACAGATAAAGTTTGTAACAATTCAAAGCACAATTTAGAGCAAATGTTGCACAAGGGTGAAAATGGATTAGTTGTTTAGGAAAATGGCAAGCCTCTACAAGAAATGAACAACAACATGAGAGAATAGGTTGATCTTTCCTCAAAATTGAATCCTTTAGCTAAGGAATTTTCTCTTATTTTTCTTGCAGTTCATGGATCGCCTTACATATTCTCTTCTTTGGGCATATCTATCTCTAGTAACAATAGTGGTGGCAAAGCTAACAATAACAACAATAGACGGGTAAGAGTTCTCTTCTTCGAGCATATCTACCACCAACAGCAATAGTGGTGGCAGCAATAACAATAACAACAATAGACAGGTAAGATTTGTGTACTTCTCCATAGAAATTTTCAGTTCTTTCCTTGTTTTCTATTCTAGGAGTTATATCAACACTATAAATTTATTAGGGAAAAACTCATGAACCATATCCATATTTCCAAATGAACACCATTTTATTTTCTATGAGGATTTTTTTTTTTAAATTTAATTTAATTTTTTCCTAGATGTTGTCCTATTTTACTAAAAGAAATCAATAATGATCAAAGAAAACCTAGATTGAATAGTAGAATAGTCCAACCTAGCCACTCACATCGAGCTACCAATGAACACCAATCTATTCAATCTCAACCAATCCTAACCAATGGCCTCACGATTGGTAGCCTCGAAATCGAAGAAGCAATTGTGTTTCTCATCATATCAATTAGCAGCTCAGAGAGTATTTTTGCACAGACATTTGAAGCTAGGTAGACTAACTCATTTCCTGCAAGAGTAGCATCGGTTAGGGGTCTCAAAAGGAGGCTACAAAGAAGAAGATGATGACCCTAAATCCATTATATGGGCTAACAAGGCTCCCCACTATGGCTATAACTAGAGAAATATGTGCAAAGGCTTCAGACTCTACATAAAAACTGGTATGTGCCCCTTTTCTCAATACATGTATGAAAAAATCACCTAGTTACATTTTGTTGCATTGAAATTTACAAGGGTCGGTATTTTTCATATATGCTTTGAACTTGAACCTATCCACTACTAACTTCAACCTTATGATCTTTGGTTTTCTCAAGACAAACAAAGGTCCACTACTAACTTCAAACTTATGGTCTTCTACTGGTAGTGGTGGAGGAGCAGCAGGAATGAGCTAGTGCAGCGTTAGCATTGGCATTGGATTTAACTAATAGGTAAACTCTATATAGATTTAGATTCCAGTATGAACGTTCATGCAAACTACCGCATGTCTGCATGCAAACTTCCCTGTAGGAATGTTCATGCAAATTGTCGCATGTTTACATGAGAGTTTCCCTTGAGACAATGGATACTTAAACTACCGCATGTTTGCATGAGAGCTTCCCTTGAGAAAATGAATACTTTTTTTTTTTTTCCAATAAAAATTCTCTCAAATTTATAAAGTGTATAAATTCATTTACATTTTTCAATTGCTGTGAGCAATTTGCCATCAAACACCGCCAAAAAACGATAGGGCTCAAACAAAGACAAGTCCAAGCACGGAGGGAGGCAAGAGTAAATCCAGTCAAGAGAAACATCTACAGCGATGATGCATTTGACAGTACAAATAATATGAAAACTGGCCTCCGGTCTACATCAGATGAAGACAGCCATCATCGCTCAAAAATGTTAATGGAGGAAATGGGCCTATCTACCCCATTTTCACTGTGGGAAGACCGAGAGTCTTCCCACCACTCCATTTAGAGCTCTCTTCGAGAGGGCATCCGCCTCCCCATTGAGAGCTCGAGAGAACTTTTCAGAGAGATTCCTCGTGAGATGAAGCCAGCCCTCGATGTGGATTGAGTGTAAATTACACTTTTGCGTTATCCACTTTAAATTTGTAAAGTGTAATGGATACTTGAACATGCGGTAGTTCAAGTATCCATTACACTTTTGTAATGGATACTTGAACTACCGCATGTTTGCATGAGAGCTTCCCTTGAGACAATGGATACTTGAACTACCGCTACCGCATGTTTGCATGAGAGCTTCCCTTGATGCAATGGATACCTAAACTGTAGAGAGGCATCGAATACAAAGAGACCTAATACCTCACCTGCAAAGTGGTTTGAGGGAAAGTATTAGAGCGTTAGAAGGATCAAACAATGGACATCATCATGGTTGCATAAGATTGTAATTTCAAATTAATAATTCAATATAATTATATAAATTATATGTGATTGCATTCATAAGTTAAGAATGTGTATTGAGTTTGGTTTTTTTAATTGCTCTTTAATAGCAATTAAAGCATCTATACGATGAACTTACTTATTGATAGAAGATTTTGAAGATGAATGATGAAATTTTATGGTTAATATTATAATTACTTGTTTAAAATTATACAAGTTATTTCCATTAGGATTGTATTACAAATGAGATCGAGATATTATATGAAAAAATTATTAGAGTAATGTAATTATTATAAATGAGATATTTACTAAGAAGTGTATTTGAGTATATAAAAGAAATTAAAATAAAAATTTACAACCAAGTTATATTTGGGTAATTTATATTATTAATTAAATTAGATTACGAATATTATGTTTTAATTTTAGTTTTCAATTGTGTAATTATGCATTTTATAAGGTTAACACATATGATTAAGTGTTGCACGAGAATTTGAAATATATATCTTGAAGAAGCTTTTTTTAAGAATTAAGGTTATTTAGGTCAATGTGGGTAAGAAATGTTATTTAGGTCAATGTGGATAAGAAATGTTTGTCAAGGTTTTGGGTTCTCATGAAGGAGACATGGTCAAACTCCCTTGAAAATATGTGTAGGCAATTACGTCAAGAAAAAATTGAGAATTTGTACATTGCTTATGTCCAACCCTCTTATGCAACCATGATGATGTCCTCTTTTGGGAAAGTGTTAAACATATCCCTTTACTTAACCAATAGAAGTCTCCAATAACTCACACTACATTTATAAAATACGGAGGTAAAAGAAATTATAATAAATCTTTGACATTTGGTGCATCATGGTCTCGTGATATTGTATTAAATGAGTTGGAGTGAACACCCATTCTGGTTGATACTAAGATCTACACTTGAAACCATGGTGGGAGAAGTTACAATGAGCTACATGCATGATCAAATTCACTTCATCATGGTCTCATGATATTATATTAAATCAGTTGGAGTGAACACCCATTCTTGTTGATACTAAGATCTACAATTGAAACCATGGTGGGAGAAGTTACAATGAGCTACATGCATGATCAAATTTATTAGACAACCCAATAAATAATTCAACCATTAAGTTACAAAGTGTAAACTTCATGTTCACCATTTGTTGAGGAAACCGACATTGTGTAACATCAATATATCCATTTTTGTATTCAATTGCTAGTGGTGTGGGCATCATGGTCACTTGGGGATCTAAGTGAAGGAAGTTGATCATTTGATCATTGGGCCACCAACTACTCACAAATATTTCACTCACTCCCTTGAGTTGGACAAAATTTTGTAAGCAAACCAACAATGGTTCTCTTAACTTGTGTATGTTGGGAATCCATAGTCAACAATTCCTCCCTCAAATTATGTATCTCCTCCCTAAATTGCCAAATTTCGTCATTGGTGTATATTAGATTACTTAGTGTGAAGGGTGATTAGGCTCTAGTTCCATTTATCTTTGGAGGTAGAACAACGTTGAGTAAGGTCATGTATATGGGTCTTCTAGTGATAGTGTGAAGCTTTTGAAACAAAGAACCCTCTTCATTTTGAGAACCCAAATTGACACAGTGATATCCTTTGTGTTGCAATATCTACTTCATCCCAATTGATTGTCTCCAAGCTAAGTTTGGATGCTTAAGAGTGTGCCAAAGAATTGGTGATGAGATGGCCAACATTAATTGGCATTAAATGGGACAAATAGACAAGACTTCACCATGGCATAGTAGATTTGTTACACATTCACCACGTTGCTACTTGTGTCTAAGAGACACATGAATTTATTACTATGGTTATGGCTTTCATGACAATATGGTTGATTTAAGATTTTTTTCGTGAATGAGACAGCGCTCTGGTTAGGGTTTCATCTATGTTCGCCTTAGCTGCCTTCCATGGCCTCTCCAGGAGGAGGGTATTCGTCCCCCCCTCCTTCTCCTTCTTCTTCCTTTCGCAAGCTCCTAGCCACCCAAGGTAAGAAGCTCCCCCCTATGGATCCCCCTAGCTTCGTCAAGAAGCTCGATTCAATACCTGAAATTGATCTGCCCCTGGACCATCCAATGAGGGTAGCGATTTCCCTGTCAGAACGAGGACTGGTTGGACAATTCATGGGGCTCTGGTCGTCAGCCCGAACCACAGACAACTGGATCCAAAGGAATTGGAGACCGCTAATCAAAAATAATGTAACCTTATATGCGGTGGGAAGAGGATTCTTCATCTTTGAATTCATTTCTCAGGAAGATAGGGATCTCATCTTCAGGAATGGGCCGTACTTTATGGGCACTCAAGGGATTTATCTTAATCGCTGGACTCCTAGCTTCGATCCAGCTCTAGAAGTTCCCAAGGAAGTTCTAGTCTGGGTCAGGCTACCCAATCTACCAATCCACTGCTAGAACCCCTCCTCGCTTCAAGAAAACGGGAACGGGTTGGGACAATACATTGACAGAGCAGACCCTAGAGACCAATACTCATGCGCACGAATCTGCGTGGAATTCGATCTGGAGGAGGGACTTCTTGAAGCGATCAAACTCAAGGTCAGCAACTGGCAGCATTACCAGAAGCTAGACTACGAACAACTCCCGTTCAAATGCAGGGTATGTCATGAATACGAACATTTCCAGTGGAACTTCCCTAAAAACCCAAACATGGAGAAAGAAAGTGGAGAAGGCTGGAAACAACCAAGAAAAGGAAGATCCAACTCCAAAACTAAAAGCCAAAGGAATGAAAAGACAACCCCCACACAACCCAGGGACCTGGGAAATTAATCAAACACAAGGGCAGAGAACACCTTCAGAATATTGGCTCAGGAACCTACAGAGAAAAAAGTAGAAGAAAACACACAGGAGGAATCCCCAACCGAAGATACGCATGAAAATCAAACCCTAGAAGTCAAAGAAACCCACTCGCCGGCAGAACAAGAAGGGCAATGCAAATCCCCCCCAAGAAAGGACGCAAGACCAAACATAGAGGAAGGTGAGGTCTCATCAGATAGTGAGTACGAAGGTGCAAGTGATGCCCTGGACACACCAAAGAAAACAGGAAGAGGTAGGAAATCTAAGAAGGAAGAAAGAGACAAATAAACCTACAAAGATGTCCTAAAGGGATCGCAACCAACAATCAGACAACTAATCAATGTCAGATGACAAGGAAGCCATTCATCCCCCCAAGGTAATTAATGAAACTAACTTCCTGGAATTACAGTGGATTCAAAAGAAAAAGGAAAGAAGAAGCACTTAATGACATCATAAGAGCCTCAAAATCAAATATCCTACTCCTCCAAGAGACCAAGATGGATAGCCAAGACTTACTCAAAGCAACAACTATCCTATGGAGAATAAGCCAAGAAATAGCAGAAAGCGCAAGAGGTTCCTCGGGCGGGTTAGGCACCCTGTGGAACACTATGACATTCGATCTGATCAACTCTGAAACGAGCATGCACTAGATCCACACCAAACTCCTTCATAAGGCAACAGGTCAACTGGTAAGTCTCTTCAATATCTATGTACCACACATGTTAACGGAAAAAAGAAAGTGTTGGGAGACCCTAAAAGACTATTTATTGCAAAATGATCTAGACAATATCATTATTGGGGGGGGATCTAAATGTGACCCTAGCTTTAGATGAAAAAAAAGGTGGCTCCATTGTGCGAGACCCAGCAAGAGAGTGGGTGGAAGATCTAATTTCAGATTGGGATCTAGAATATATCAAGCCTACTAAAGGCAAATACACGTGGACAAACAAAAGGATAGGACCAGGGCATATAGTAGCCAGGCTGGATAGATTCCTCATCCAAAGCTCCTTCTTGCTTCTGGGCCTCACTCCCACCTCTTCAATCCTTCCTCACAGTGTGTCAGATCATAAGCCCATCCTCTTAGAAATTTTGTGTGACATAAACCATGGGCCCATACCTTTCAGATTTAGCCCAACTTGGCCCCAAGACAAAGACTTCCTAAAGTTAGTGACCAAAGTCTGGAATGGCACAGTAAGAGGCTCGCCCTTCTATGTGTGGGAAGAAAAACTCATAAGATTAAAGACATCGCTAAAAACTTGGGTAGAAGGTCAAGCAAATCCAATTAAAACTCATCAAGAAGCCCAAAAGCAGCTAGGGAACCACCAACTGGAAATGAAAAATCAGGAGATCACCCAAGAATGCTTGCAACAAGAAGACCATCTACAAAGGCAATGGCACAAGGCTTTCCATGAGGAAGAAAATTATTGGAGACAGAAATCCAGAAGCCTTTGGCTGGAAGCAGGAGATAGAAACATGAGCTACTTCCACAAGCAAGCCGCGGCAAGGAAGCAATTTAAAACAGTAACAGAAATTCAAGTTCAAAATCAAACAATCACGGATCCAGAAGGCATTAAAGCAGCAGCAATTGAAGCCTTCAAAGAAATCTATACTGAAACGCAAAGGAATGATATAGACCCCAACGAGTACCATCTCTCCCGTATCCCAAAACTCATCAAGGAAGACATCAACAACAGCCTAACTAAGGAAGTTACTCAACAAGAAATAAAGGAGGCATTGGACTAAATGAATCCTGACAAAGCCCCAGGCCCAGATGGATTCACAGTAATATTCTACCAGCAAAGCTGGGATATAATAAAATCAGATCTAACGAAGTTGATCCGGAAATCTCAAACTTGCAGCAAACTAGGAGGTGGAACGAATTCAGCCTTCCTGACGCTGATTCCAAAAGAAAAAGGAGCAACCAGCTTCGATAGATTTCGTCCAATCTCCCTTTGCAATACAAGCTATAAAATCCTCACAAAATAATAGCCAACAGAATCAAAACTATTCTTCCTATAATCATCCCCGAAAACCAAGGATGATTCATCAAAAGTAGACACATAGTAGATAACATCATCCTAGTGCAAGAGGCCCTGCACTCAAGCATCCAGAGGAAAGACAAAGGTATGATAGTAAAACTTGATCTCGCCAATGTTTTTGATAGAGTAAGACATAATTTTTTATTTAAAGTCATGGAAAATTTTGGGTTCGCCCCAGCTTTTGTAAACTGGATCAAAGCATGTATCAGGTCACCTTGGATAGCCCCTCTTGTGAATGGGAGGGTAACTAAATTCTTTCAAGCTTCCAGAGGACTCTGATAAGGCTTCCCCCTCTCTCCCCTCCTCTATGCAATTCAAGCCTAAGTACTGAGCTTCCAACTAGAGCACGTCCAAAATCACAACAATCAGCATGGTTTGAGAATAGCGCCAGGGGTAAAGGACATAAATCATGCCCAATTTGTGGACGACACTCTGCTAATGGGAGGTGTGAGCTTACAAACAACAAGGAAATTCAAGAATGAATTAGCGGCTCACACAGAAATCTCAGGAAGTGTCATAAGCCCTACTAAAAGAAAGATCTATGGTTGGAATATAACGCCAAATGAAATGTTGGAGATCGTCAGGGTACTTGGAATGGAAGGTTGTACCAAATGGGATGCCTTTAAATACCTGGGAGTCTTAATCTTCAACTCCACCCCAAGAACCTCACACTGGAATTTGATGATTGACAAGATAAAGAACAAGATAACTTCCTGGGGAGTGAGGTGGTTAAATCTGGCAGGTAAAGTGATCCTAATCAAGGTCATCCTTGCCAGCATTCCAATCTATCAAAGCTCTTTGCTTCTGGACCCTGCCTCCATAATACAAAAAATTGAAGCAATGTTCAGAAGGTTCCTATGGGAAGGTGGGAAACAGTTAGGGAGAAAGTTGCATCTAATAAGCTGGGAAAAAATCTCTAAGCCAATTCTGGAAGGCGGTCTCAACTTCAAAAATGCACATGTTCAAAATCTGGTGCTAGGGGAAAAGATGCTTTGGAACCTAACCACTGGGAAGCCAACGTGGAGTAAAAAAGCGTTATGGAAAAAGTACTTTAGGGGTCCAAGGTAAAGATGTATAGAGCACCCAATTCTGGAGAAAAGAGGCTCCCCAATCTTCTCACGCTGTCAGTAGTCTATGCCCCATTTCAGACCTCATCTCACTTGGGTGTCAGGCAATGGGAAAAAAATCAATATTTGGCAGGACTCAATCATGGGAGATCCTCCCATTGGGTTGAGACAGGATCTGGATCGACTCAAAGAATGGATGGTCACTCAAAATTTAAACACTCTTTGGGACATCTCAATTTGGGGGAACTATGAGCACAAGATGTGGCTAAGGTGGGGAATTTCTAACAACCCCCCTGATTTAGAAGAGGATTGGAACGCCCCGAAGCTCTGCCTCCAAGGGAAATCCCCACTCAAAAAAAGGGGAAAATAAAAACGAGGTTGGGGAATGAGCTCAGGGACATACACCACTGCATCAGGGTATCAGCTCACAAACACCCACCCCAATGTCCCTCCAAACCCAGCAATTTGGAAAGCAATTTGGACCTCCAAGTCCATCCCAAAGATTGGCATGTTTATTTGGACTATGGCTCACATAAGCATTCTAACGAGAGAAAATCTAAGAAGAAGGGGGTGGGAAGGCCCCAATAGATGCCCACTCTGTCTTCAAGTGGACGAAACCACAGATCATCTTCTACTAAATTGTTCCTACTCCAAAGAAGTCTAGCGATTGGCTCTAGGAATGCAAAGTGTCGTCATCACACCCCAAGATATGAGCAACCTTCTCCAAAATTGGGATTCCTTCTGCCCTTTCCAGACTGAGAAAAAAGGCCAATTATCCACTATGTGGAGAGTCCTCCCCAAATTCATCCTCTGGAAAATATGGTTGGAGCGAAACAATAGACTTTTCAGGGAACTGAAAAGAATTCCAGCCCAAGTTGCAACCAAGATACAGGCCTATTTTGGCGAAAGCGCTCCCTACTTCTGCCAAACAAAAAATTCTAGCATACTAGAGTTGGAAGAGGAACAATGGTTGGCGCAGTTTAAAATTCAAGACCAGGGGGGAAAAAAGGACAGCATCTCTGGCCAAGAAGCCTAGGAAATACGAAAGGAAAAACAAGATTTTGAAGACTGGAAGACAAAGGAAAAGAAACATATTTTGTCCTTTGACGGGGCCTCCAAAGGGAACCCAGGCTTGGCAAGTGGAGGAGGGATTCTAGAAATCCCCACCAGAACAATGAAGCTAAGCTTCGCCTGGGGGCTCGGAACTAAAACCAACAATAGAGCAGAAGCCCTAGCCCTCTGGCAAGGGCTCATTCAAGCAATTAGTCATAGCATTCAAGATCTGGTAATAATTGGGGACTCCTGGATAGTAATCAAAGCCTTAATCCACCAAAGCAAACTCAAAAATGAAAAACTCAATAACCTCCTAGAGAAAATCCAAATCCTCCTTGGAAACTTCCGGTCTTATAAGATTTACCATCTCTTATGAAACCTAAACAAGCAAGCAGACGTCGAGGCCAATAAAGGAGTCATCTTGACTGCTGGAACCATGCAACTTAATGGAACAATGTCCACGGTGGATCTGCCATGACTCTAGGGATAAATCCCATAAAAAAAAAGTAAAGTCATGAGCTGGAAAGGGAAAGGCAGCCTGAAAGAAGGATCTGAGCAAATCCATAGCGCAACAGGACAAAGGCACTACAGGACAGCGCAAGTAGACAGAAGGTACATCCCAGTGCATCATTCGGTCGTTGATTTTCTCTGGGGAGGAGACAGAGAAATAGGTTGTCCATCCCCTTCAGATCACGCGATTCGTTTAGGGGATTCGACTAGGGAGGATATTGAGCTTAAATCGGGGAAAGGAACTCAGCCCTCCATACCAACCTCACGCGGAGACAACCAAGAAGGAATTCGGCCCAGCTACGAGAGGATTGAGTGCAACAGCAGGTCGCAAGGAGATGAGAAGAAGTTGTCGAAGATGGATTCCAGCTTGGGAAGCAAGCCAAGCATAGAAGAAAGGCTGAACGCAATGGACGTCTCTCTGGAAAATTTAAAGCAAATGATGAACTACTAGTTGGACTTTCTTCAAAATCTGGAGATAGACGTAGGAAGAAGATTGGAGACGCTGGAAGGGAACATTACCACCACAAAATTTGAGATCACTGAGGAGCTCGGAAAACTCCATAAAGAACTCAAGGACCCTAAGAAATAATTCGAGACCAGAATCACCCAGCTGGAGGAAAAAATGGCTCAGCTAAACAATGAATGGAAGCGAGATCCAGAGAAGTAAATCAGCATTTCAAGTCACGAAAGGGAGTTCTGCAATTTCTCATAAATGATGGAATTTTGTATAGAAGCCTCTACTGTAAATAAATTTGTAAAATTTCCCACCCCTGGAAGCTTAGTATAGCCTCCAGGACTGTATTCGACTAGTAGAGTGTGGCTCACCATAGTTGTAACAGAACCACTGGCTTTGCCACTGCCTTTCTTAATTAAAATCCATTAATCGTTCTTGTCAAAAATAAAAAAGACAATATGGTTGATATAAATTCCATTGTTTCAAGATGGAGCATCCCCTCCCTAGTGGAGTAAACCAATATTGTACAAAAAGGCACTCTTTCTAATCACAAATCTGATAAGCATAAGATAGAAGTTTTATGCATGTAGAGTGTTCCACCATAATCCAGGTTTTATGCATGATGGAATGATGCTCCTAGGTTTTTGCCCAATTCTAAATTGACTCAGGTAATCAAATTTCAATCAAAATTTTGAATCAATGAGAACCCCAACTCCCTTTATTGTTGGATTCCAACAACTAGATAGACATTTGCTAGAATATTAGAGGACTCCCTCCCTAGCCCTTGCTCCAACATATTTATTCTCTCTGCTAGAGTTTAAATGTTCTAGAAGATATGTCCACCTCTTATGTGTTGGCTTGTTGGCACATGCAAACTATTTCATGCAGTGAAGGCAATGTGAAAATATTACACAAAATTGGTGTAATAGATATCGTCAATCCTAACAACTACAATGTGGGGTATTCTTCAATAGTTATTAGTTATAAGACATATTTACTTCATTAAAATATTTTTGTTTTGGAAGGTATTGCTTGTACATGTTCACCATATATATAAACTCTAAATTATATGCACATTAATTACCATTTATGCAGCATTTAATGATATGTGATTTTTCAACCCAACTTAATAACCTCAACTAAATATATATATTTAATCATGAAATACTCATTTCATATGGAGAACCAAATTCAGTGTGAGCACAAAAATGTGCAAAGTATCCACCATCGATGAAAAGATATAAATAGTATGTTACAATTGATTAGTGAAAACTCCAACCTAACTTAACAACCATGGGTTATGATGGGTTATTTTTCACATAATATCTGTGTTATGATGTTAATAATGATGGATGTTGATTTTTTTAATTTTGAAAATATTATAATATTTAACATGTAAATTTAATTAATACATTGTTAAAAGAGGAAGGTTAAATATTTAATGATTTTTTTGTTTGTCATCGCTAAAGTATGGTTAAGCAATGTTTATCAAATTGAAATTTTTAATTAATGAAATTGTTGTTATTAATGTAAAAAATGATTTAGCACCCTCCAATACCCCTACTCCAATCAAATTTTTAACTTACTTCGTACATAAATACCTTTCTACATGATGAATACATATTTCACTAATTTTGAACCCTACCTAGCCCCCTATATAACTCTATCTACCTATGATGTTTATCCAAATGAACGAGATAAACATTACGGTCATTCCACTTTTGTTCGTATCTATTTTTGGATCACACCTACCCATTGTGAGGATTTTGGTCTCCAGAATATTATCCATGGAGGCGATGGAAGTACATGGCATCAACTCATCTCTCCAAGTCCACTACTCCATCAATTATGAATTATACTTTCTTCTTGTTTTCCCTATTCAACCCACTAGCCTACCCTTGTTTCATTACCAGCAAAGGTGTTCTTCCTCTCCATGTGTGTGCTTAGATGATGTAGGCCTTACCACCTTTAACAAAGAACTATTTTTTATCTCTCCTGTAGAAAGCCGCATCATTTTTTCGTATGTATGGGCTACCAAACGTCACTTCAAAAGTATCCCATGGTGCAACTTTACATTCTACTTCATCAACATAATCAACATTCATGGAAAACCTGAATTTGGATCTCCTGGTGATTCTCACGATAGACTTATCTTTAATTCAACCCAATGAACATAATTGTACTAGATCACAAGTTTCTAGTCCAAGTTGATCTACTAAGGATTCAAAAATCGAATTATATTGAGAACCATGGTCAAACAAAGCATTTACCTTTTGATCCTTCACTTGAACTTTTATTTGGAATAAAGTGTTTGTGTCTCCACTTTCCATTGGTTGTTGCAATGTGGTGTATATTATGGTTTCATCCACATCAAAGATACTTTATATGTATTTTGACTGGGTATATGCATTTTCTCCTTTCTTGGATTTGTGTCACTTTTGACATAATTTCAAATGAATTTTTCAACACTTCCCCTCCATGTGCTCACATACATTATAATGTTTGCAATGACTATTAGGATCCATCCTTTTTTGGATTGTGGCTACAGTCTTATTTTCTCTTGTCTTTCCAGTGCCTTCTTGGCCATTTTGTTGCTTCTAAAATTTAAAAGTGTATTCTTATACACTTTTTCCATGTTCTTGTCGAATGTATTTTTGTTTCATAAGTTGCTCCTCTCTGTAGCCTACAGGATAGAGTTGTAAGTTCAACAATGTCTTGAAATCCTCCCATTTTGTAACCATGGGATTCTTTCCTATCCTCAATGCATCCATAGATCTATCCCACCACAGCAGAGCATATCTAGTCATCTTCAAACTAGAAAAATAAATCTATGGTGTTTCTTTGATTTGATAAAGGCCAAAATAAACTTATAATTATTTAATCCAATTATTCAATATTTCAACATTAACTTGACTATCATATATTTTTATTTCAATATTCACTTAAACTTTAAAAGTAATATTGGAAGACAAAGAAAGAGAGTTGTCATTACCTAGGATTCCAAGCTTCTCATCTTTGGAATCTTCTAGGTTAGCCTTATGTTCTTCATTCTCAACCTCTGCTAAATGTCCTTTCTTACTCTTCATTACCAATAGATGTGTTACCATCTATGTCAATTCAACAATACTCTACTACGATCGAGTAAACCTTACCTCCTGGTCCTCTTAATCATTTTCTCCATGAGAATTCCCTACAATTAAATTGGTTTCCCACTCCTCTATAGGCCATGCAACAATGCATGTCATCTGTCTAAGTATCCATTGACAGTGTTTACCATGTGGGTTCTTCACCAATTATTTCTAACTCGAGATATGATACCGTATGATATGTAGATGGTAGGCCTATGGCCTATCCATCTCATCAACTCAATTCTTACTACTAAATAAATTATAATGTATCTTCAATTTATAAACCAACTAAGATTATACTTCTTCAATATGGATTCAATACTGAAAAGGAATTATATAATTTTTTATTTGGTTTCAATACTCCTGGTGTTTAATTTGTTTGATTGAGGTGTCAGGCCAATACCAAAACAATCAAGAACAAAAACTATACAATTCTATTATGCCAACATCAACCACATCTATGCATTCAATATATATCTATTCAAACAATACTCATGATACCAAACACTTTTTTCTTCAACCCAAGACTTAATTAAGTATATGGATCTACCCATTCCCAACACATTCAAGAAATAAAAAGAGTTAAAGCATTCTTATTGAGCACACACTTATACTGAGAGGGGGGTGAATCAGTATAAGACATTTTTTTATTTTTTTCAAGCATTCATCAACCATAAGAAAAAAAAACAAATATAAGATCCATTAACTCCAGAACATGGAACACAATATTTACGTGGAAACCCTTTTGGAGAAAACCACAAACTTCTCTTTATAATTATTTGTAGGCATCAACCTACTGTTACAAATATTTGCAGGAACCGTCCTATTGAGGACACCAATCCCCACTAGTGAAAATCCTGGTAGGCACCATCCTAATCTTACATATATTTGTAGACACCAAACTATTGGAGACACAAATCCCCACCGTTAAGCACCAACTTAGGAAGAGACACCAATCTCTTTCAGATATTCATAGACATCGATCCCCACCACTAAGCACCAACTTAGAAAGAGACGCCAATCTCTTACATATATTCATACAAACTTATCTACTAGACACACCAATCCCTACTGCTAAGCACCAACTTAGCAAGAGACACCAATATCTGAGTTGCACCAACCTTCATCGAGTATGCTTGCTATTTCTACCTTCACTAGGTATGCTTGTTGCTTCTACATTTACCAGTTCTACTCACTACTTTAGCCTTCACCAGTTCCGCTCACTACTTCTACCTTTATCAGGTCTGGCCAAAATTTGAATTTCCAAATGGAAACTTTCCAAAACTTGTTGTTTTGGGCCTCTTCCAAAGAAAAAACTTGTATAGGATTCCACGTATGCAATTTTGCAAATATGATTCTAGAATTTTTATCTAGGGTACTTATGTATGTCTCCTATGTTCTCTGAAATTTTCATATCCCGAAAAGTCCCAAAAAGGAATTTATAGTGAAAATGCCAATCTGACATGTTTGAAATTGATCTCGGGACCATTCAGAAACCTTAATTTCTATAGAGAATATCTCAGAAAGTGTAGTGAACCAACATCTAAAATTTTTACTTGAGGTATTTTTCTATGTCTCTTATGTTCCAGTAAAAATTGCATAGTCTGAAGAGTCACGAAAAATAAGGTATAGTGAAATGTCAAACTAATTTGTTTGAAACTGATCTCAAGACCATTCAAAAACCTTAACTTCCATGGAGCATATCTCAAAAAGTACAACAAACCAACATTTGAAATTTTTACCTGAGATACTTCTGTATGTCTCCTATGTTTTGTAAAAAAATCATAGTCTAAATATTCCTAGAAAAGAAGTTATAGTGAAAATTTTCAAACTAACATGTTTGAAACTAATTTTGGGAGCATTCAGGAACCCTAACTTCCATAGAGAATATCTCAGAAAGTATAGTGAACCAACATCTGAATTTTTTACCTTGCGTACTTCTATATGTGTCCTCGGTTTAATAAAATTTCACAGTCTGAAGAGTCCCAGAAAATAATTTATAGTGAAAATGCCAAATTGACCTATTTGAAACCGATTTCAAGAGAATTCGATAACCCTACCTTCCATAGAGCATATCTCTGAAAGTGTAACGAACCAACATCTAAAATTTTTACCACAACCAAGATATCTCTCCTTCATCGCTGCAAAATTTCAAGGTCTGAAACATCCCATAAAATAAGTTATAGCGAAAGTGTCAAGCTGACCTGCTGGAAATTGAATTCAGGAGCATTTGAGAACCCTAACTTCCATAGAGCATATCTTTGAGCATATAGAGAACCAGTATCTAAAATTTTTGCCACATGTACACCAATATCTCTCCTTTATATATTTAAAATTTCAAGGTCTGAAACTTCCCATAACATAAGTTATTGTGATAATTCCAATCTGACCTAAAACTAATTTTGCAACTCTTCTCTTTTGGAATGATATTCAATCTTTGCTCTTCCATTTTTCACACACCCACTTTCTCTTTTTATACATTTTCATAACCCTTCATGAAGGGATATGTCCATTAATTAAATAATTGATTATCAATACCATGGGAAAATACCCCAAACCCATAGACTTGAAACTATTATTTCACTTTTTACCTTTTTCACATGCACCCATTTTTTAATATACTTGTAAACTTATATATGTAAATCAATCTTGGATATGTTGTGTTTATTGTGATGTCATAAATCCTTTGAAATCAATGACAATAATTCCAACAATCTCCCCCTTTTTCATTGATGAAAATCTTGCAATGAAACACATAGTCCACTAGGCATAGAAAGAATTATCCCCATGTCTGCAACTCTTCTCGGAATAGAAAGAATTCTCCCCCTATCTGAAACTCTTCCCCTTTGAAATAAATGGAAAATGGATGCTCCCCATGAACATGTGCCTCTCCTTAATCACTTAGTGTCTTGATGAGATGGAAATTACTCCCAATTTCATGTCCCTTAATTTGTTCTGACTGCAAAAACTACTCAAACATTGTAAAACAAAACTCCTAAAGAAGTCTAAAAATTGTCACCAAAAATGAAAGATAATCAGTCTTTGTCAATCCAGAAAGTCTTTGTATATAACATAAACAATATTACATCTCCAAAAATAGTCAAACATGTTCTGGTGGGTCTCAACAAATCCAATTCGATTCAACAAGAAACAGTCGAGTCAACAAGAAGAAATCAATTGGGTTTGCATATCAACAATTTCAAGTATTCCCCCCTTGAGGGATGAATAAGTATAAGCAATAGTTCTCATTGAAAATTCTAGTCGACAGACAACCCAGCCGAAACTCAGTCAACAAATACTCAGTCGAAACTCTAGTCGACTGTCATGTCAGGTCAATCCTCGGTCGACGACTTTCAAGGAAATAATGAGTAAGTAAGAGGAACAATACATGATTGTACAGCTGATGTTACACAATGATTTGAAGTCCTCAAACATATAATAAAATGATTCCATGACCATCCATCAATCCAACTACAATCTATCCTGGTAGTTGGCACTAGTCCACAATTTTTTCTTTCACATCTCTTCTGTAAGACCTGAAATCATGATTGACATTCCTTCAACTTTTATGGTGAGGATGATGATAGGGAAAAACATTTGGTGTTGATTGATCAGAGGAAGTAGGCTCAAGGTTAGGTTCACTTACAGGAGTAGAACAACCCGGCATATCAAAAACAATGTCATATGTAACATCATGTCCAAATTCTAGCATTTGAGGAACATGCAACTCATCAATTTTTTCAACACAATCAACAGTAGGTTGATCTTTTGGAAAACCAGTATGAATTCCACCTACAACAAATAAAACTTCCATGGTTGTAACAAGGTCATATGTAGGTAGGGAGGAAATATCATCATCATATCCAATACCAGTATTAATGAATGGAGACCTTTGACAATTTATGATATCATCTAATATTTGAGAACTGTTTTCAAATTTCAAGCTTTTATTCAACTTGATAGTTGTTTTCTCCAGTTCCTTTCTTAAGGAAACAATTTCATATTCTAGCTCTTCACAATTTTCTTCCTTTTTCTTCAATTGGATTCTCACTTCTTCTATCCTTCTTACTTCTTCTAATTGAAACTCTAAGTTCATGATAGTCTTTTTTGTTTCTTCAAGGATTTATGTCATTTTGTCTTTTGAATCACGATCCTCTTCTTCATATTTTTGTAGTTTCTCCTTTTGTTTCAAAATCTTTTTCCTAAGCTTCTTTATTTCACTTAAGGCACACATGATTTCTTCTTCGAGATCCAATTCCCCATTTGCTTCAGCATTTTCCTCGTCTTTTGAGTCCATCTTTTATATCCTTTTGTACTCATCAATATTTATTTTGATTGCCATAAAGAGATTTTCTTCTCTATAACTATAGAAACTTCTTTCACTGCTTTCTTCATGCGAGTCACTAACCCCTTTTGAGTTGAGATTCTTCTTCCACTTATAAGAGTTCTTGTTCTTTTCATTTGTGTCATGTTTGTGCCTCTTTTTTTGTTGATGATGTTTTCTCCCTTTCTTTACATTATGCTCTTGTTCATCATCACTACTTTCATCCTTTGCATATGGACACTTAGCAACAAAATGTCCTACTTTTCCACAATTAAATCATTTAAAGGGTATATTACCTTTGTATTTACTAGATCCTTTTTTTAGTTTTCTCACAAAATGTGCTTCATCTGCATTTGATTCGTAGAAAGAACAATAGCTTGATTCATGATCTATGTTCTTTGTATTATTTGAAGCTCTAAAGGTTGCTTCTCTCTTTGATGGATTTTGTTTCTCTATCCTCATTCCAAACTTCATGAGGATCCCATGTAATTCATCTATTATCAATTTATCAAGATCCTTCATTTCTTCAATGGAAGAGACTTTATCATCAAATCTTAATGGGAGTGACCTTAACACCTTTTGTACAATCATCGATTCTTCAACCTTTTCCCCAATTCCTTTGATGGTGTTGATAATTTCATCTACATGAAGGAGATAGGATGCAACATTTTCTTCATCTTTCATTTTCAAACTCTTGAATTGCCTTCTATGAGTTTGGAGATTTTCCTTATTAACCTTGTCATCGCCTTCATAGATATTTTGAAGCTTGTCCCAAATTTATTTTTTAGATCCACAATGCATCACCTTGACAAACTCGGATTCTGATAGATCATGCAAGATGGAATTCATGGATTTTGCATTATTTTCACTAGGCTTCTTCCCAGCCGCATATGTTGTTGGAGTTGTTGGGTATGTATAACCATTCACGACTGATTACCAAATATCAACACCAAGATCCATTAATTAGGTTCAAATCCTTATGCTTTAGAAGGAATAATTTGTTCCATCAAACAATGGAGCTTTGTGGAGAAACCTTCTTGATCGGCCATGTGTGCTCTCGAGACCTACCTTCCAATGGTTAGACTGTTTCTGAAGGAATCCGCTCTGAAACTAATTGTTGAGAACACACTTATACTAATAGAGGGGGTGAATCATTATAGGACACATTTTTACTTTTTCAAACATTCATCAACCATAAGAAAACAATCACATGTGATATCTATTAACTATAGAACATGGAACACGAGATTTATGTGGAAACACTTTCGGAAGAAAACCAAAAAACTTTTATTTATAATTCTTTGTAGGCACCAACCTACTGTTACAAATATTTTTAAGTAACAACCTGTTGGAGACACTGATACCCACTAGTATAAATCTTGGTAGGAACCAATCTACTCTTACAGATCTTCGTAGACACCAATCTACCGGAGACACCAATCCCCATCACTAAGAACCAACTTAGAAAGAGACACCAATATCTTTTAGATATTCATAGACACCAATCTACTAGAGACACCAATCCCCACTACTAAGCACGAACTTAGAAAGAGACACCAATCTCTTAAATATCTTCATAGACACCAACCCCCACCATTAAGCACTAACTTATAAAGAGACACAAATCTCTAAGTTGCACCAACCTTCATCGAGTGTGCTTGTTAATTCTTCCTTCACCAAGTCTTCTCACTACTTCTACCCTTACGAGGTCTACTCATTGTTTTTTCCTTCACCAGGTCTTCTCAGTACTTCTGCCTTTACCAGGCCTGACCAAAATTTGAATTTTCAAATGGCATATTTCCCAAAGCTTGTTGTTTTGGGCCTATTCCAAAGAACGAACTTGTACATCATGCCACATAACCAATTTTAAAAATATGATTCTGGAATTTTTACTTGAGGTACCTGTGTATGCCTTCTCTACTCTCTGAAATTTTCATAGTCTGAAGAGTACTAGAAAAGAATTTATAGTGAAAATTCCAAACTGACTTGTTTGAAATTGATCTTAGGACCTTTTAGAACCTTAAATTTCACAGAGAATATCTCAGAAATTGAAGTGAACCAACATCTAAATTTTTTTCCTGAGGTACTTATGGATTTCTCCTTTATTCTATAAAAATTTCACAATCTGAAGAGTCCTAGAAAATAAGTTATAGTGAAAATTCCAAACTAACTTGTTTGAAACTTATCTCAGGACCATTCAAAAACTTTAACTTCCATAGATCATATCTCATAAAGTATAGAGAAACAACATCTAAAATTTTTACTTGATGTACTTTTGCATGTATCCTCTATTCTGTAAAAATTTCACAATCTAAAGAGTCCCAGAAACAAAGTTATAGTGAAAATGACAAACTGGCCTGTTTGAAACTGATTTCATGAGAATTCAAGAACCCTAACTTCCACAGAGAATATCACATAAAGTACAAGTAACCAACATATAAAATTATTATATTACATACTTATGTATGTCTCCTCTATTTTGTAAAAATTTCACAGTATGAAGAGTCCTAGAAATGAACTTGTAGTGAAAATTCCAAATTGACCTATTTGAAATTTATTTCAGGAGCACTCAGGAACCCTAACTTTCATAGATCATATCTCTGAAAATGTATTGAATCAACATATAAAATTTTCATCACATGTACCATGATATCTCGCCTCTGTCTCTACATAATTTCAAGGTCTGAAACATCCCAGAAAATAAGTTATAGCGAAAGTGCCAAGTTGACCTGTTTGAAACTGATTTCAAGAGCATTCAGAAACCCTAACTTCCATAGTAAATATCTTTGAAAATGTAGCGAACCCTCATTCAAAAATTTTACCATGTGTACACCAATATCTCTTGTCTATCTCTTCAAAAATTCAAGGTCTGAAACATCCCAAAACATAATTTATCGCGAAAAATGCCAAGCTGACCTAAAATTGATTTCGCAACTCTTCCCTTTTGGAATGATATTCAATCTTTGCTCTTCCATTTTTCACACACTCACTTTCTCTCAACACTTTCTCTTTTTATACTTTTTCATAACCCTTCATGAAGGGACATCTCCATTAACTAAATAATTAATTCCCAATACCATGGGAAAATACCCCAAACCCATGGGTTTAAAACCACCATTTCACTCTTTACTTTTTAACATGCACCTCTTTTTTAATATATATATATATATATATATCTTGGAAATGTTGTGTGTATTGTAATGTCGTAAATCCTTTGACATCAATGACAATAATTCCAACAAAACAAAATTCACATTGTTTACCACCATAACCAATGCGATGTCTATTTTTATGTCTTTGTGTTAATGGTTGAAGTTAACTAACCACTTACACATTATTTAGGGTGAATATCTTGACTGTGGAATGGTTATATGGATTTGAAACAAGAAAAAAAGATGGATGTAGGTGCAAGGATGCCTTGATTTTTGTATATTCCAATCCCAACATTGTGTTCATTGTATTGTTGGTTATGTGTTGTCATTGATGGCAACATGAATCAGTCATGAACAAATTTATACAACATGAATTAGTCATGAACAAAGTTATACAATTGGAATTAGTGTCATGATGGCCAATAAGGTATGTCCATGTGTAATGAAGGGTCATTGATGGAAAGAGAATACAACATAGCAGCAAGGCTAAAGTTCAGGAGAAAAAGCGTATGGTAAATGTCATCGATGTAATATTTGATCACTGTCAAGGATTGATGATCTTTGTTACAGGTACATTTTCCAAAGACCGGAAGATATAGTGCTTTTGAAGTCATGCAGAAGTTCAAGTTTCAGAAAGAGAATTTTTACAAGTGGAAACCTTTATAAAAATCAAGCAACTAGAGTCGTTCATCCTGAATTCGGATGTAAATATGATCGTTGGATCATAGAGGAAACCTGTGTAAAGAAGGAGAGAATAGTGGTCATATGATTGAAGATTTGGGAGTGACTTAAACCGTCAGATCGTGTAGAAGGAACAATGGTCAAATTCAAAGATGACTACTTTAGATAAAATTACCCGAAGGAAAAATATTTTAGCCAAAGACGAAGTCCCGAAGTGTACATGAGTTGTCCAATCTCAAAAAAAATTTGAGAGTAATATTGATCATCCGATCAAAATAAAGTGGAAGGATAGGATAAGCAAGGCCAAGGCATGAAGTCCCTAATTAAAATTGTTAGATAACATCAGGAAAGATCTCAGTCGTTGGATTAAAGCTGAGTAGAAATGGTCAACCTCGGCGTTGACCACTTCGGTGAAAAGGAGTCTGAATTGAACCAGAATTTCCAAACCCTGAATTCACGAAGAAACGCTAGTCATCTGATCTAAGGAACACTTTGTGAAATATACCGACCATTGGATCGAGTAAAGAGGAAGTATAGGATAAGCAAGGCTAAAGGCCCGAGATCCCGAATAGCCCAATTTTTCACAACTGTTGGATCGTGTTAATATTCTCAAGTTAAAGAAGGATCATTAGATGAATTCAAGTTACTCGAGTTTTATTCTTCAGGGAATCTCACTACAGGCGAATTGGGAAGTGGGAAAAAGTGAATAACCCAAAGTCCTAAAGGCAGAAATGAATCTGAACCATCCAAGTGGAAGGATAGCCCAAGCACTGAGGCTCATTGGATCATCCATGATAGCAGGACATGTGGCGCAATAAGATGGTGACAAGTGTCAAGGTGTAGTTGGCACTTTAGGTATATGAAATTCATGAATCTAGGTGACACATGGAAACCACTCAATCAATGACATGTCAATAGTGACGTCACAAACCATGTCACTCCGAGATTACTAACTTCGGGGATATCCAAGCATGTGTTATCAGCTAATCATCGAAGGCTGGAATCACGAAGTAACGTTAAGCATTGATCTAATTTGGGAGCATTCTCGACCATTGATCAAGTACAGTGGAAGGATAGAGTAAGCATAAATCTCGAAGTAACTCTAATTGTTGATCTAATTCAGTAGCGTTCTCAATCGTTGATCAAGCATAGTGGAAGGATAGTGTAAGTGGAGGTGTTAACCAACATCAAGCGGTCATCACCGCTTTATGACTTATTCGATAGGTAATCACTCTAGAGGGATTGAACTATCTCAGAGTTTGAATATCCCGGAGTCCAGAATCTCCAAAGTTTCGGATTAAATAACAGACGTCCATCTCAACGTCCAATTAAAACACGACAGTTGATTTTGATAAGTGATTAAGAACATGTTTGGCTTAACACTAGCCACCATATATGGTCATATAGAAGTCTCGAAGTGAACGAGAATCGTCCACTCAACTGCAGATTAATTCATGACTGTCAATTTGTTTGAAGCCTCTAGATAAGCCAGGATCGTCCATCCAACGAAATATTAATATTGATCGTCTGATCTACTAATGAATATAGTATATGCACTTCGGAGAAATATACTCTAGGAGGATTGAATGACTGGAAAATACCGAAGTCCTAAAGGACGAAGTACCGAAGAACCCAGTTCCAACATCGGTCATGTGATAAGGTAAAGAAGCTAAAGGGGATAGAATTAATAAGCCCTCGGATGCTTGAATACGGTCCCTCGTAGAAGAATAGGGGAGAAATAATAAAGCTCTAGGAACAAACACTTAAATGGATAGGCCCGTGGTTTTGAGCTCACGGTCATTTGAACATTGGGTTAAAGGAAGCACCTCATACAAATTTCATTTTTGTAAACAACTCAAGGTTGGTAGAGTAATTCGACAGAGAATTAACACCATAACAATATAGAGAATCGATAAAAGCTCGAATATGATCTGTTGGTGAACTGAGGATGCAACAGAAGCATGAGAACGATATAATGAGTTGATCCATAGTTGTGATACACTCATGAGGACAAAATAAACTGATACACAGTCATGATTAAAAGAGAGTTAAATCATGATCATTATAAATTAAGAACAAAAAAGAAAAATGATATTATTTAAAGTTTAGTATTATCATTTAAATGAAAAGGTGCAATGGTTCAATATCAAAAGACACAATGTTTCAAATTCACACCAGTTGGAAGACTATATAAACAAGAAAGAATGGTGAGAAGAGAGAATCTTGGTGGATTAAATATATATGTATATATAATGGACTGAATGGAAGTTCATTCTATCAAGTTGGTGCTTGTTTACAAGATAAGTCTTGTTATGAGGGTTGGATTCCTCACTTCTCAGTTGGATTTGAGATCAACAAGTTGGACTTGTTATGAGGGTTGGATTCCTCATTTCTCAGTTGGATCTGAGAACTGCAAGTTGGGTCTTGTATCAGAGAGTTGGATCTCTCATATTCAGTTGAAATCAAAGATATTAAAGGATTGATTTTATATGTATTTATACAAGTTAAATAAATAAAAGAACGATAATATATCTACTTCATACAGTTTGTGTTTTAGGTGTTTATGAATAATTAATTGAACTGCATATATTTTTCAATTAATTCAGATAATCTATGAAAATGTG
>JASDQU010101307.1:157013-192446 GCA_032191745.1 Picea mariana
CCCCCTCTCAGTGTCAAGTGTACATTTCAACAATTGGTATTAGAGCGGGTACCTTCAGCACAATTTAAACACAGGAATGTAGATTCTGAAGAGATGGGTGGACAAATTTCTATATCCACAAATGAAGCTCCCTTATTTGATGGAACATATTATTCATCATGGAGGGAAAATATGAAAAGATATATGAATTCAAGAGGATATGGAGTTTGGTATTTGGTAGTAAGTAAGCCCGAGCACTTAACTACTTCAAAGAGAAAAAACAAAACTACAAAGGAAGAAAGGAGAAACAATTCATTAGCCTTAAAATAAATCTAGGATGGATTGTCAAACCAATTCAAAGAAAAGATGAGGCACTACAAATCTGCTAAATAATTGTGGCTCTAGCTAGAAAATTATTATCAGAATGAACCACAAGAAGAAGGGAAATCCTATCAAAGTAAGGAACAACACTCAGAAAAGGAGAATTCCAATCAAATTGAATAACAAAATACAAATAAAGAGAATTCTTATCATAATAAAGAACAAAACACAAAAGAGGACACTTCCATCAAACAATTGATGAAAACCTGAGTCATCAACAAAGATGACTACTACATCAAGGAATTGATGAATACCTCAGTATTCACTAAAGAAAAACAATTAGATTTTAAGAATGATGTTATAACTACATTTGAAGTGATTAGTATGGAACCAACAAATGGTCTATATATTGAAGTAACTAAGGATGTCCTTGACCAGATTGAATACACAGTTATGTGCATTTTTGAAGAGTTGGAGAAACTTCAAAAGAAAGATATGTTTCTACTACAACAATTAGATCAATCTAACCATGAAGAGCATGAACAAAATTTTCAGCTAGAAAACAAAGAAGAAGAAATCAAAAGATTGAAGACCGAAGTTGCTAATCTAACAGAAGAAATGGAAGAATTAAGGACACATGAAAATAAAAGAAAATAAGTACTAGAAGAGACAGAAGAAATGGTCATCTGTCTAAAAACTCAACTTGAAGAAACTAAGAAAAATGAAGAATCCTAGAAGATCCAATTAAATAAAAGAGAAGAATCATGTCACATGTTGGAATTGGAAATTATTAACGTCAAAAAGATAAATGAAAGTACTAATGAAACTCTAATGACTCAAATTGAAGAAGCTAAGAAAAATGAAGAAGCACATAAGATCCAATTAACTAAAAAGGAATAATCATGCCACAGGTTGGAATTGGAAGCCATCAACCTGAAAAGGATTCAACTAGAAAACAAGGAAGAAATCAAAAGATTGAAAACTAAAGTTTTGATCTAGCAAAATATATGGAAGAGTTGAAGACATATGAAAAAACTATTAAATGAAAAGAAGTCTTGGATGAGATAAAAGAAATAGTCATCAATCTAAAGACTCAATTGAACATGCTAAGGAAATGGAAGAAGCCCTAAAGATTCAGTTGGCTAAAAAGGAAGAGACATGTCACATGTTGAAATCGGAAATAGTCAATCTCAAAAAGATGATTGAAAAGACAAATAAAACTGTCAATTTCCATAATAGCTTAGCTATCCTAGATAAGATTTGGAACAATCAAAGATCGGTTGATGACAAAACTAGTCTTGGATACAATAAAAAATAAGACAATGACAAGTGGAGCACCATTTACAAACATGAGAAAGGATCATCCTTCTCAAAAGGAAAAGGTGCAATTACAAAGTAATTACAAATCATGAACTTTGTTAAGGAACGAAGCTACAAAAGTAAAAAGGAAGAAGAAAATCAAAAGATAGATCTCTCAGGCCTAATAAATTCAAGAATGGAAACACCTTCAATGGCCATTGTTTTTCTTGTCATAACTTTCCATAAAGCAATGGACTGCAAGAAACTACAGAAAGGATATACAGAAAAATCCAAAAACTCAATTAGATGTTGGAGATGCAATTTTGTTGGGCACACAACAAAATTTTGTCACACAATGAGATGTTACAACTATGATAGGTTTGGGCACAAATCCCAAAGTTGCAGGAGTTCAAAAAGTCAATCCTTAAATAAGTCATTCAAGTCAGGGAGAAAACCTAATAAATTTTGGAATAACAAAGGAGATGAAAAATCTCCAAAAACACAATTAGAAAGAAAAGGTCAAAAAAGTAGAATATCTCATAGAAAAATATGGAGAAGAAAATATGAAGGAGAAAGCAACAAAGATGATTGTGCACCTAAAAATGAAGAAATTAATAACAAGAAAATGATGGGTGAAGGTCCTAATAAGGAATGTGACATTCAATATTAAATAGATCAATCTCAAGAAAGGGAAGTCCTTATAGAAGAATATGACACAATCCTGATGATTTCATAATCCTTTAGACAAATAAAGAAAAATCATTGATAGGGGGAGTTGTATAATACAAGAAGGAGAAAATGCACAAAGGAGAGCATCACCTTAGGGGGAGTATAATATTAGAGGGAACAAGAAAAGATCATTTTTGTAATTTTTTTTAAAAAGGGAGAAGAGAAAAAAAAGCGGAGAGGTTCAAGGGGTATTAATCGGAAAATACCAATTGATAACAAAATTGGTATTAGATCAATTGGTATCAAAGAAGAATAAGAAGCAGATCAAAACAATCAATAAGATTCATACTCTTGTTCTATTTGAAAAAGGACTGACAGTAAAAACTCACAGGGAGTATTTTGGTTATCAAATAAGAAAGTAATTAGATTAGGTTTAAAATACTTGATCACTACAAATTTATATCACTACAAGTTGGTATCGAGAATACTACTTATTTGAACACAAATATCCCAATGAACTGAGATAAGCAGTTAGTAAATTCACAGGGGGAGAAAAATAGTCAGAGCCTCACTCTTTGTCAATGATGTCAAAGGGGGAGAGAATCAGTAAAACAAATTTAAGTAGAAAACAAATTTGGAATTAGATAGAAAAGGAGATCAGTGATAGGAGGAGCAAAGATACAAACTCATTTTTTTTAAAGATATCTTGCCCTCAATGAAAAAGGGGGCGATTGTTGGCATTGTTGGTTATGTGTTGTTATTGATGGCAACATGAATCAGTCATGAACAATGTTATACAACATGAATCAGTCATGAACAAATTTATATAGTTGGAATTAGTGTCAGGATGGCCAATAAGGTATGTCCATGTGTAATGAAGGGTCATTGATGGAAAGAGAATGAAACATAGAAGCAAGGCTAAAGTTCAGGAGAAAAAGCGTATGGTAAATGTCATCTATGTAATATTCGATCACTGTCAAGGATCGATGATCTTTGTTACATGTAAATTTTCCAAATCTCGGAAGAGATAGTTCTTTTGAATTCGCCCAAGAGATCAGGTTTCAGAAAGAGAATTTTTACAAGTGGAAACCTTTATAAAAATCAAGCAACTAGAGTCATTCATCCAAAATTTGGATTTAAATCTGATTGTTGGATCACAGAGGAAACCTACGTAAAGAATGAGAGAATCGTGGTCATATGATTGAAGATTCGAGAGTGACTTAAACCATTATATCGTGTAGGAGGAACAATGGTCAAATTTGGCGCTGACAACTTCGGATAAAATTACCCGAAGGAAAATTTTTTTAGCCGAAGACGAAGTCTCAAAGTGGACATGAGTCGTCCGATCTCAAAAAAATTCGGGAGTAATATTGACCGTCCGATCAAAATAAAGTCAAAGGATAGGATAAGCAAATCTAAGGAACGAAGTCCTTGATTAAAATCGTCAGATAGCATTAGGAAAGATCTCAGTGTTGATTAAGGTTGGTTGTCATTGATGTCAACCCTTGAAGAAAGCCCCATAGCACAAAGGTTTGGGTAATGGACCCAATATTGTTTGATGTAAATATGAATCATTATTGTTTTTTCATGGTTGATAAGAAGTAAATATGGNGCCCTCACGGGAAGACGCTTTGTGGAGTAAGAGAACCCATGCTTAATTGTGGAATAATGAGATGAAGGAAAGTGAATTTGTCATAGAAAATATCCTATATGGATAGTGATTTTCATGTCATCTCCGGTGGTATGTGGAACGTCACATAATTCCTCACGGTTAGAGAGTTATGGCCATGAGAAGTTGGAGACCCCAGGTTTGGGTAATGGACCCAAGTTTGTTTGATGGGTAATGGTATGAGTTATGATATATTTTCAGATAATACTATTATATATGGATATTACATGTCATGCCATTTCTGGTGGTATGTAGAACGTCACATAACTCCTCACGGTTTGAGAGTTATGGCCTTACGAAGTTGGAGGACCCTCATATGTCATCTAGAAGCCCCAAAAGGTCAAAGTAATCAAAGTGGTTTAAGAGATTTTAAAAGGTAAATAATAAAGTGAAGTGATGAGTGTATTATAATTCAAAGTGAATACAAAATAAATTATTTCAATAATAAATTTAATGGAGAAATTAGAAGTGGACTCAACCCTAAAATAAGGAAAGTGGGCCAAGTGACCTAGAAGATGTTTTTAAGGAAGCTACTTGGAGAGTATAAATAAGAGGCAAGGCTCTCTCATTTGAATCACACTTGAACATATTGAATATCTATATGTGTCTAGGGTAACCAAGGATATATAAACTGGAATTCTGAGTGAAGGTGAATAAAAGAAGGCCGAAATGCAAGGAAGGATAAATTCTTTTGATGGTGCTTTCTAAGGTATGTTATTTGCAGGTCATCTCACCATTTTCGCTATAACTTTTTTTATATAATGATTCAGACCGTGAAATTGCTATGCAAGTAAGAAAACATATCCAAGTATCTGTGGTAAATAATTCAGCTTGTGGGTCATTGTATTTTGGGAGTTATACTCCGTGGAAAATAGGGTTTGTGGCCAGTACTGAAACTAGTCAAAATCAGGTGTCTCGGGTAAAAACGTCATAACTTCTTCATAACAGATCCAAATTTAGTGAGACAAAATGTGTTGGTTAGGGTACAGTCTTTAGTATGTTTTGTAATAGTTTCATATCATTCATCAAATATTTTGTGCGGGGCACGCTATACAAGGTCGCTCTCTAGAATAAGCCAGAATTCAGCAAGGTATGTCATTTTTGATATAACTCCTTTTCTGAGAGGTTCCAAGTAGTGAAACTTGGAAGAATTGCATAAAACACATTGAATAACACTGTGTATCAGTTTCAGATCTTTATACATTACAGGTTCAAATTTATGATTACTTCAAGTTAGGGTTGTTGACTAATCCAAAACTAGGTATGTGAGACTAAAGAAAAGTTTGATGAAAATGATAGTCTCTTGTTTTTAAAGTTAAGGAAGGTTTGGAGGAACTACAAATCAGATTTGGACGATGAAATTGATGAGGGCTTTTGGTTGAGGTACATGTTGAGTACATGGTTGAGACAAGTAGTTGATGAGTTGGCACATACATGAGGTGTATAGTTGATGATGTTGGTACATATTGATGAGTCATAGTTGATGACTAGTTGACACATGATCGATACATACTTGGTACATGGTTGGATGCACTTGTTTATGGTATAGTTTGATTACAGGTTGGTGCATGGTTGATGCACTTGTTTATGGTACAGGTTGAGGTACAGGTTGATGCATGGTTACCATGCATGGTTCAGATTTATTGGTACAGGTTTACAGTGGTATATCTCACAGTAATAGTGTGACAATGGTTCCATCATTCTACTTCTACTTCAGGGTGGCAGGACGGGGCAAGGACAGGTGGTTGTAGCCACCTTCCGGTTGTAGCCGGAGAACATTGGGGGTTGTAGCCTTCTTTTAGTTGTAGCCAGAGAATTGGGGAGTTGGATCTTCCCTTAGGTTGTATCCTAAGAAACTAGGAGGTTGGAGCCTCCTTCCAATTGCAGTTGGAAAACAAAGGAAGTTGGTGCTTCCAATGAATGTAATTCTTCAAGACATATAAGAAAAAGCATTATGTGGTTTTCTCCTAATTTGGGTTTCCACGTAAAACACTGGTGTGTTGTGTATGTGTGTGATTGTTTATTTCTTACTGCTCATTATTGGATAGTAATTCTACATTGATATAAAATTTGAAGAAAAAGGATTATAATTATGCTATTAATGATTCACCCCCCCTCTCAGTAATCCAACACTCAATCGTTGGATTAAAATTGAGTAAAACTGGTCAACCTTGGCGCTGACCACTTTGATTAAAAGGAGTTTTAATTGAACTAGAATTGCCAAAGCCTGAATTCATGAAGAAATTCCAGCCGTATGATCTAAGCAACACTTCGGGAAATATCTCGACCGTTGGATCGAGTAAAGAGGAAGTATAGGATAAGCAAGGCCAAAGGCCTGAGATCCTGAATAGTCAAATTCTCGACAACCTATGGATCGTGTTAAAATTTTCAAGTTAAAGAAGGATCGTTAGATGAATTCAAGTTACTCGAGGTTTATTCTTCGGGGAATCTCACTCCAGGAGAATTAGGAAGTGGGAAAAAGAGAATGACCTGAAGTCCCGAAGGCCGAAATGAATATGAACCATCCAAGTGGAAGGATATCCTAAGCACTAAGCGTCATTGGATCATCCACAACAGCAGGACCACGCCAGCAGGACATGTGGCACAATCAGATGGTGACAAGTGTCAAGGTCCAGTTGGCACTTTAGGTATACTAAATTCATGAATCTAGGTGACACGTGGCAGCCACTCAGTCAGTGCCATGTCAACATTGACATCACAAACTACATCACTCTGGGATTACTAATTTCGAGGATATCCAAGCCTGTGTTATCATCTAATCGTCGAAGGATTGAATCACGAAGTAATGTTAATTGTTGATCTAATTCGGGAGCATTCTCGACCATTGATCAAGTACAGTGGAAGGATAGAGTAAGTGTAAATCTTGAAGTAATGCTAATCGTTGATCTACTTCAGGAGCGTTCTCAACCGTTGATCAAGCATAGTGGAAGGATAACGTAAGTGGAGGTGTTAACCGACATCAAGCAGTCATCACCGCTTTATGAATTATTTGGTAGGTAATCACTCTGGAGGGATTGAACTATCTCAGAGTTTGAATATCCCGGAGTCCCGAATCTCTGAAGTTCTGGAGTAAATAACAAACGTCCATCTCAACATCCAATTAAACACAATCGTTGATTTTGATAAGTGATTAAGCACATGTTTGGATTAACACCTAGCCAACATCTGTGGTCATACAACAGTCCTTAAGTGAATGAGAATCGTCCAATCGACTGCATATTAAGTCATGACCTTCGATTTGTTTGAAGCCTCTAGATAAGCCAGGATCGTCCATCTAATGAAATATTAATATTTACTGTTTGATCTACTAGTGAATACAGTATACGCACTTCGGAGAAATATACTCCGGGGGGATTGAATGACTGCAAAAGACCGAAGTCCCGAAGGACGAAGTGGCGAAGAACCTAGTTCCAGCATCGGTCACGTGATAAGGTAAAGAAGATAAAGGGGATAGAAGTAATAAGCCCTCAGATGCTTAAATACGGTCCCACGTAGAAGAACAGAAGCGGAATAATAAAGCGCTAGGAACAAATGCTTAAATGGATAAGCCTATGGTTTTGAGCTCACGATCATTTGAACATTGGGTTGAAGGAAGTGCCTCATACATATTTCATTTTTGTAAACAGCTCAAGGTTGGTAGAGTAACTCGACAGAGAATTAACACCATAACAATATGGAGAATCGGTAAAAGCTCGAATATGATATGTTGGCGAAATGAGGACGCAACAGAAGCATGAGAACAATATAATGAGTCGATCCATAGTTGTCATCAACTCATGAGGACAAAATGAACCGATATACAGTCATCATTAAAAGAGAGTTAAACCATGAGAATTATGAATAAATAATAAAAAGGAAAAATAATATTATTTCAAGTTTAATATTATCATTTAAATGAAAAGGTACAGTGGTTCAATATCAAAACATGCAATGTTTCAAATTCACACCAGTTGGAAGACTATATAAACAAGAAAGAATGGTGAGAAGAGAGAATCTTGGTGGATTAAATATATATGTATATATAATAGATTGAATGGAAGTTCATTATATTAGGTTGGTGCATGTTTACAAGTTGAGTCTTGATATGAGGGTTGGATTCCTCACATATCAATTGGATATGAGATCAACAAGTTGGGACTTGTTATGAGGGTTGGATTCCTCATTTCTCAGTTGGATCTGAGAACTACAAGCTGGGTCTTGTATCAGAGAGTTGGATCTCTCATATTCAGCTGAAATCAAAGATATTAAAGGATTGATTTTATATGTATTTATACAAGTTAAATAAATAAAAGAAAGATAGTGTATCTACTTCATACATTTCATGTTTTAGATGTTTATGAATAATTAATTGAACTGCATATCTTATTCAATTAACGCAGTTAATCTATGAAAGTGTGAAAAGTAGCCAAAAGTTTCAGACACTAATTCACACCCCCCCCCCCACTCTCAGTGTCAAGTGTACATTTCAACATTCATACCCCATTTTCCCAAACAATATGTTCATTTAAGTGATACATAACCCTTTTCTTGTCATCACTTTCACAACCATGAGAAAACATTATATGTATGTATGTATACCACACACACACACACACACATATCTGATTGATTTTATGTGGATCATTGTGTAGATATATGTCAATGCTCTAGTTGGAATGAGTTAAAGAGTGGAAAACAAAACCTCCACAAGGTGCTCCAACATATATTGTGGTAGTAGGGAACCAATCGACATTTATTTAAACATAAATATGAGTTTATGACCATACACACGTTATAATACATAACCCAAACAATATTCAAACTCTTTCCTTATGTCATTGCTCTAACCAATGAGAAATTGAGTTGTGGGTAATCTACCAATGCACACATGCTTGGGGAATGAAAGTGATGGTAGTAAATGTTCACCAGTGACACAATTAAGAAACAAATTGTGTTGCATGTGTTGTGTATTGAATTAATGAAATGCATAAACCATATTTTAATCTAGTGATCAAACGAGTTGGTGATTAGGATTAACTAACAACAAAGATAGGGAATTGTTGGATTTATGGGACAATTCTTTTGTTATACATAGTGCCCAAACATATTGAAAAGTAGATAACAATTAAGGATACATAAACTCAATCACACAACAATGAATCCATAACAATAGATTTTTTACCCTGGAATTCCAAACATGAAAACTAACATCTAATGGATTTTCATAGCCTTTTTTTCTTTACAATTAGAGAATTACAATGGTGTGTTGGCTCTCTAGATCTCTATAGATTATAATCTTAGGAATATTCTCAGTGACTCTTTTCTTCTCTACCAAAGAACCCATTCTCAATTGTTGTGCAAAGGTTTATAGGTTGAATTATCTTTTTGGGAGTGGTCGAAAGGCCAAGCATTCCATTGACTCTTCAGATTACCAGCCCGAATGCGTGTCCTCTTCTTTGTCTCTTGTTGGTAATTTTATGATTCACGATTCCTCTTCATTCATCTTTTTCTTATTTTAATTTTTAATGATTTAATTATTTTGTACTTTCCTTAACTATGTAACACTTTGGAGGTGAGTGATAGTGGATTGGACAAGTGTGGTGCCCTTCACATTGTCAACTACTTCCTCATGTCTTTTCATCATCCTCCTAGCCTCAAGCCTCACTTCCTATCCAACCTTATGATCTTTCCAATTTTTGTTTATTGCTTACCCATTAAAACCATTCAACTTTTGTTTGGATCCAATTTTGAATCAATAGAACATATTTCATAATTTGTATATTTCATTATGCAAGTCTAAATTTATTGATATAATATGGTTGATATAATATTGGGGAGAAAACCCTATAACGATGAGCATGAAGAAAGCACATCCCAATAAGAGAACATGGCAAGTTACTTGAAGTTTAATATAAAAGTGATATATTTGAATCTTCGTAGGTTTAAATGATATGTATTGGTTAAAATTTGGTAATATTGTTCAAATTAGGAGTGGATAAGAGTGAAAAATATATTTGTAATCAACATTAAGTTTTTTCTGACTTTTTACTAATAATGTACTTATTCACAATAATAGCTAACATGTTTCAAACATTCAGTTTTGCATATTTGAATGTTATGCACGGAACATAAGTTCCTCCTTAAAAGAAAATATAAAGGATGTAAATGATGATGAATTAATCCTCATTTCATCTGGAGTGGCGTTTGAAGTTAATGACAAGGAAAAAAACTTTTATAAACTATGAGGGATATAGTGGAAAGAACTATAAATGATCTTTTCACTTATAGTGCAAAAATAAATCTAATGAATCCAAGAATTAGGGTATATTACAAGAGCTTCTAGAGAAAAGGGTAATGAGACTTGTGAGATTTGCAATAGCAAAATCATAAAATAACACACAAAAAAAATCATTTAGAAAGTAGTGTTGCTAAACATGTTTTTCTATAATATGTATATGTTGGTCCAAAAAATATCAAATTAACATTTCTACTATATTTACTTCATATAATATTAATTAATTTTTATTATGTTTTTCATTCTTTGAGAAGATTAAAAAAATTAAAGATGATTAATGAAATGATACTCGAAACATGTTGGTAGGGATGTCCAAAAAAGGGTACGAGGAGATAGTCAAAGAAATAAGAATAGGAAGAGCATAAACTTTTTCATGGTATATAAAATTTGTAGGATACAAAGTATGGAATGGAGCTATTAGAAAATATCTTGAGAGATGGCATGAACCACAATTTCAAAAGAGTGGGTATTGTTTATGAATCACTCCTTGATATGGTACACTTTTTTATTTATACAATCATGCATATTATATAAATGTAGATATTCCCATTGCACTTATTTTTATGTTTGTTGATGGAACATGAAAAGGTGGAACAAAATCAAGCTAATCAATAAAACATTGAAAATAACCTAAATATGATATCTCGGAAAGTGATAGAAATTGAAGTATGCAAGGAGTTTGAGTAAAGGAAACAATTCAAGTGATGAGTGATAATTAATATAATTAAATGTTACAAGTTTTATGTTTTGTAATGTTTGTCTATAAAAATCAAAGATTTTGTTTAATGTGAACATATTGTCCCAATTGGTACATGAGGACGAGTTAACAATAATTGTAACAACTATTTATTAACATTTTGACTCTCATGGACCTTTATGTTGTTCCATTCTATATGACAAACGACCTCTTATTCATATATAATAAAAGGAGTGTTTTATTATATCGCAATGTATAATGTTGTAAAATGTTATGTTGTCGATTAAATATATGGATGATTTAAGGCTTTACAATGAACGAAGGTGTAATTAGATGGCATATTTGTTTAAATGATACAATACATTAATGCAATGATTTTATCCAAATACATTAATTAAAATGTAAAAATCAATATTATATAATAAAAAAATGAGATCAATAATTGAAATGTTATTAAAAAACAAGAAGTTGCAACTACATACCTACAAAAATATTAAATAACATGTGGAGAAAATAAACATTAAAACGTATTGGTGTGTTGTATTCATTTATACACCCTAGTGTATTTCATATATGTTTACACACTGATGTGTTTAAATTATTTTTTGTTTTGTTTAACCGAAACAAAAAGAGTAATTTTTTATATATTAAAAGAGGATTGTGTCGTGGCTACAATAGGTACATACATCATATTTCAAAATTTACTTCTGAATAGATTTGTATTCTATAAATAATATATTGTCCTCAAACATAGATTCCAAACTAGACTTCCAAGTGGTTCCACATGTTGCTTGCTTGACAAACTGACTCAAAATACATATAGACTAAAAAAAAAATTCATAATTTTAAGGATGAGCACTACCATGTGCTTCTTCTCCTTCATTCAACTAAGGAAAAATTCATTCTTCGATGTCCATTGGGTCCCTAACTTGATTAAAAGTTTCATCCTCCCTTTCTCCATGCATTCTAGAATCCATATTGTTGGATGCTAGTGAGAGTGCCTCCATGTGCAAAGCTACCACAAGGATGTGCAGCCCATTACACACTACTTCCAAGGAGTCAATTCGTTGATTTTTTTAGAGAGGAGGGCCATGAATTTGCAATTATGAAGGTTATTGGCTTGCTCTAGCTCCTCCAATTTGGCTAAGATGACCATTAAATCCCTATTGTTCACTTGTGTAATCTCCTTGTGTCGCCTCAGAATTCTCCTTAATTCCTTGTGGTATGGATTCTCCATCATTTGTATGTGTAGGGAATTACCCAAAAAACAATTCATAGTCCCAAATAAGTCCCTACATTTCCATCGTGGAACTATTTTGTGATACAGTAAAAAAAACAGTAGTTGGCCACTATCTTGACTTCCTCTTTCAACAATGAAATACAAAATAAGAATTTCAGCTGACAGATTCACATTCAATCCCAAGAGATGCTTGGAAAAGATGCAAATACTTACCCACATTGAAGAGCCGACCAAAAGGAACTCCCTCGAGCTTCTATACCTTTCACTCAGCCCAAAACGCTAACCAACCTCAATCACCACCCTTCTACACAACTAAATCTCCTCTAGAATTACACCTCAAGTTAAACTCCCATTGCTCTTCCTGGGGCTCCTCTCCAAGTTACATACCATGGTGTTTATGCAATCCATAATCCCATATATCGTAAAAATTCTCCTCCCATAAAAAGTGTCTCATCCACAAACTAAGAGTGGTTGATATTTCTAAGTCGTCTAACTATCTTCACTCTGGGGATATTCTCTAATGCCCTTTCAGATTCTATCTTATGACTTACGGATTCAACCATCGTAATGAACAATAAATAAAACAAATGGAAACCTTGTCACAAATCCATACTACTATGGAATAAGGAAGAGGGCCAACCATTTATGAGAGGGGCTATCCAAGGTTCTTTAATGTAGGATACAACCCACTCAATAAATTCAAGACTGAACCCATATTTCTCGATAACATGGAAGAGGGAGGAGTGCCCCACATGATCAAATTCATTGGCCATGTCCAACTTTATTACCATTCCTTTTTCCCCTACTGCTTAACTAGAATGAATGGCTTTTTGCACTAAAATAATGTTATCAAAAATTTTCTTGCTTTACCAAAAAACATTATGGTTAGTGGAGATAATCATGAGCATAATACTTTTAAGTTTGAGGGATATGGTATTAATAATTATCTTATAAGAAGCATTGCACATGGAGATCAATATAAATCTAGCAAAGGAAGATGGATTAGCTTCCTTTGGAACAAGAGTGAGAAAGAAGGAATTTGTATTTCCCCCTAGCTTGTAATATTTTTGAGACTACTTTAACATTCTTTAGAGGTCATATTTGATGAGGTCCCAAAAGCTCCGGTAAAAATAAATAGAGAACCCATCCAAGCCTAGTTCTTTGTCTGGGTCCATGCACTAAATCGCCTTCCTTACCTATTCCTCCTYAATAGGCTGAGAAAGGGCCCTATTTTCCTCATCGGATATCAAAATAGGGATGTCCTTTAGCATCACCTCTACATTCCTGAATTAGGGCTTTGCTTGCTGAGTGTAGAGGTTTTTAAAGTGTATCTTTACTACCTCTTTTACTCCTTCATAATATGAAATCTTCATGYCGTCCTCAATTGTTATTTATTCAAATTATTTCTTGAGAGTCTAGCTTTGGCTTGTTTGTAGAAGAAAATGGTGTTTCTATCCCTTGCCTTTAACCACAAGCTACGATCGCCAATTCTCTTCCTCAAGTTTGATGACCTTGTTTAATTGATTTTATAGGTTTATTTCTTCTTCCTAAACTAAATTAGTGATCTCCACTCCGTCCATTTTCCGTTGGAGCTCCTCTAATTGACCTCTTATTTTTTCCTTTTCCATTAATGGAGTGACAAAGGAGGATTTGGCCCTCTCTTTCATTACTCACTTTACCCTTCTATGTTTCTACTCCCAGATGTAGATTGGAGTACTTGGAATCCATGTTTTCCATGCTTTAATAACAACTTCATAATATTTTTCATTATGTAACCATAGAGGATTATACCTGAAAGGTATATGCCCATAATCCAGAGTTTCCTTGAAGAATAAAGAATTTATTTATGGTTCAACGTGCTTGTCGGAATAATATTAGACTTTAAAGGTCGATTTTGCAGGATGAGATTGTTATACACCACAAATCGATCTAATATTGTTTCTATGTGACCTTGGCCTATTATTTTATTGGTCCAACTGAAACTTCCTTTGACCAATTTAACATCAACGAGGTCCCAGTCTGCTACTAATTCCTCCATCCTATCCCGGAAAAGGGCTTGAACAATGCTTCCACCTCTTATTTCCAAAATCAACATGGTTACATTGAAATCCCTGGCTAGTATGCAATATTTTGAATCCTCTGAGTCCTTTAGGTTGAGGATAGAGCATCAACAAGATATTTTTCCATATAACTAATCATCATGTATAAGTTGAATAAAAAGAACATCTTACCAATTTCATAAAACTTAACTTAGTGATAATACAATTTGGGGTTTGAAAACAAAATTACATACTTACCTTATGATCATTCCATAGGGTGTGTAATCCCCTAGATGCTCCTCTCAAATTTTATGCTACTCCTTCACATCCTTTCCAAATATAATTTTCATTTTTTATTGCTTATTCTGCTTACATTTCGGTCTCTTGGAGCAGGACAACAAAGGGATTTTCCATTTTGATTATATATTTCATCGTAGCTACTTTAGTATCACTACCCAACCCCCTTCAATTATAGGAGACTACTGACATTATTTATTGGGTTTGGAGGAGCCCCCTCTTGGAGGTATACTGGTTCTTGGTGCTTTTGTAGGATTTTGACTATTTCCCAACATTTTTTCTAAGGTTTGTCGTGAACCCATCATTATTTCCTTATGTGTCTTCTCTTCCCTTTGAATCTTAATGACCTTTAGTCTGGATCACCTCAAGAGATTCTCCTTCGATGCCTTGTATTCTTCCTCATCATCTACCGAGACCCAAGCTCTCATATATTTGGATTTTGGTTCAAGGAACTTTACTTCTCCATCATTGAAGCTCTCCACTTCTTCTAATCCCTTTAATACACTACTCTTGTCTTCCTTATTATTACCTTGTTCCTTCTTTCCATCAGTTACTTATTTGGGTTTGATTTCCTCTCCTATCTCTTCCATATTCGAAGCTTGAGAAATATTTTGTACTAAAGGGGGATCCCCTAGTTTCATGCATTTCACTTCCCTTTGATCCAATTTTTCCTTGTCTTTCCCAATTTTTGCAAAGACATCTCCGCCAACACTCCAAAGTTGTTATTTTCAAGGATGGACAACCCAATAATGGCAGCTGAAATCCCAATCGAAGAGGTGACTTTGACAAATATACCTTCCCCAAAAGACTTTCCCGCAACAACAAAGGGGCCAGATCCCGACTGCAAATGAGATCTCCCACCTAGATCTCCCCCTTGTCCTATTTTTTTAGGAACCTCTTTCCATTGCTCTTCCATCCCCACTTGTAGTTTTGATGGATTCTATCTTTCTTGCAATCCTTAGAAAAGTGCCCATATTCATGGCATGATTTTCACTTAAAAGGGACTTATTGGAGGTACTTCCAGTTGTCCAACGAAACCATCACAGCCTCGGGGAGACCTTTTTCCAAGTTGACCTCCAGACCGATCCTTGCATAGGAAAACATAGTTTTCATTGGTTCTTCCCTATCAATATCTTTTCTTAGAGTGTTTCCTATGCACCTTAGAGAATCATTGCTCCAGCAGTGGAGGGAAATATGTAGGAGCCTCACTTAGATAGGAACAATAGAAGGAATATCATTATCTAGGTTAAAATCTGGTGACCATCAGTCCAAATACATTCCTCTTTCTCCTAGAAAATGAAGTCCACTGTGAAAAATAATATATTTATCCTCTTTAGACTCAAATAAGAATGCATAAAATCCTCTTCCACAAAAAAGTTGATGCAATTTCCCTTTGATGTGGTGTTTCCGAGACTTTTGAACCCATGCTACTATTGTCTTCAGAGAAGGTCGAATCCGTATAAATTGATCAATCAAAACCCAGTCATCCAGGGCGAGGGCCTTACGCCTTGATGAGGTTGAAGGAAGCTTTAACTCTGGGATTTCCTTAGAATGCTACACAAATATTGTTGGTTGTGCTTTGGAAGTTTTGGAAAAATTCATCACCATTGTCTGGAAGTCAACGACTTCTTCATTGGGAGGGGGTTTCCCCCCTTGGAACCAAGATCCATTATTTGGTAGCTTCAATCTAGGTTTAAATGATTGTTATGCACCAATGCATGTTAAGGTTTTTTACTAACCAATGCACCTTTATCATTGTTGCGCTCCAAGGGATTTTATTTAAATAAACACACCAGTATGCATGAGATTATAACATGCACTAATGCAAGATACATGTATGAATGCATTGGTGCTAACCACTATGATGAGTACATCGATGCTCCTAAGTACTTGTTAGCACCATGCCCTTCAACAATACCGTTATTTTTGTTGTTATTACCGGTACCAAGATTTCATAGTAAGCAATGATATATATGCATTGGTTCTCAATCTTATATAGAGCATCGATGCTTGAGAATATATAATACGCACAGGTGCAAATTAAATAGTGGCACACTAGCATGTTTTATTGTTGTAAGTGCACCAATAAAAAAAAAAATTCCAAAACCTCCCCACGCCCTTAGTTTTTAGTTATAAACTTAGTTTCCTATTTGAGTAGAACCCTCTAGAGTTATTTTTTTTTAGAGGTCACATTTAATGATTGCTTTTACACCCATTTCAAAAAGTGATGATCCAAAATCAGCCATTTTTTTAGGTAGTTTTTTAACATTTTGAATTTTATTAGTTATAAAGTATCAACATTTTTTTCAAATGTTGTTTTTTTTTTTCAATTTTTCTTAAAATGTCTATTTTTATTATTTTTAAAGATGCATTTTCAATGTTAAAAAAATAAAAAATAAAAACAATCCACCCTTGATCCTCTCTCACTCCACTTTAAATATAAAAGATACCAAAATATATATATAGAACAAAATAAAAACTCACTTTTGAAATTAAAACAACCAAGTGAATATGTCATAGAGTGGCTAGTACTTGCCAAATATAGAAATTGATATAGTTAATAAACTCTAGGTTGGATATAGAAATTGAGAAAGTGAATAAGATTTAGGTTGAATATAGAAATTGAGAAATTAAATGTGAAACCATAAGAACCTAAAAAAATAATAGAAATTGTCACATCAATAAGTAATTGTCTTCATAAAAAAAATTAAAATAACTAGCATACCCCCAAATCGGGGGAAGGGAACGTCGAACAGAATGGGCATATATGTTGGAAAAGAACTACATTGTACTGCACTGTTATTACTCACCTTACTTAAGGAATGGAATTGTACTTACACTATGTTACCAATTTATCAATATTATTACAAGATTTATCTCAACCTTATCCTAATAAGGATTCACATAAATCTAAAAAAAATGGCATCCACAATAAATTTAAAAATGTATAAAAACACGTTGTTACGAAGAACTTTTGACTAATAATAAATGTCAATTAAAGTGAGAAGACCACGGCTTGTAGAACGTTGTCAATGCCACCAACTTGACTCAGTTCAATGGAAGGATAAAGAAAAGAGTTCAATTCGAGAAAAGAGTTGAATCCCATAAAGCGGAAGCATGTTTTTCAGATTTTGCCAAATGTTAAATTAAATAAATTTATTACAATTTTAATTAAAAATCAACACAAAAAATAAACTTAAGCTCATTATATTGCTTGTGATGTAAAATTTGTTGCAGTTAACATACTAATAGCGATGATGCCACATTTCCAAACATCCTACACTAAGAAATGAAATTTAAAAATACTTGTTGAGATTGTACGATTATTAAATGGTAGTGTTGCCAAACGTGGTGCGTTGGGAAATGAAATATAAAAACACTTGTTGAGATTGTACGATTAATAAATGCTAGCATTGCCAAATTTATTTCACTAGAAAATGAAAGATAACAAAGAAAACTGCATTAGAATTATAATCCTGGATAGTCATTTACCCAAACTCATCGAAAGTTCCACAATTGGAAGTTCTCTTCATTTCCAGCTGATCGACAATAATGGTGATCATTTCCTAGTCTAATCGATGGTAGGCGGTACACGCTAACCTATGATGTGTCTAACCATAACTAGTGGAATACCCATCTAACAAGACATTCTTACATAACCTGCGTCCCCATTTTTCTCAGCAAAATCAAGCAGCTTCAATCTTGTAGAGAAACTGTTCAGCATTGGCGGATGGATCGCACAAACCTCCGAGCACTTTGAATTCGACCGTCAATATCATCTCGTTGTTCAAAGATTTATTTTTTTTCAATCTTCACCATAGATGAGGAGAATGTGGTTCGCTATGTGTATCCATATGAGCGCTCCTTTCAAACGAGGTTTTCCCAACTTTATTTAAAGGTGAATTGAAGGAGGATGTTCAGAATTGGTCGAGTTATGCCGTGATGGCTTCCAGAAAGGTCAAAGAGGAAGGTAATAGAAGGATTGTTTTTTTTCTCATTAAGGGTGATCTCTAAATTAGGTAATTGATGATATGCATACATTGGAGGTTTGATATTGCAGACATCTTCACTGCAATATCATAATATATTTTCACGATATTGCAGAGATTAGAGGTTTGATATTGCCTAGTTTTGAGTCCCTCCAAAAGGTAATCCTGTTTGGACATTCAACCATAGCTATCCAATTCCTTGATGAAAATATGATAAAAGACCTAAAATAGGTGATCTTTTATGGAAGTACCTACTACATATCACTTTTCCAGATCAAAATAATTGCAGATCGTAATAGATGTATATATAATTGAATATTTCTTGTATCATTGTTTTGATGGTTTGTTTCTGCTCATAGAATTTGTATCTATAAGTGGGGTTTGGTAATCTATAATTTCCTAATTACATAAGGAGAATATAATTGGAGAATATCATATAATGGAACTAAGTCATTGAAACTGAAGCCTCTCATGTTTTTATGACACATTTTGTAGATGAAATCTTCATTTGTGTGATACCTATCATTGAGATATTCTATCTAAAAATTGATATTGGATGGAAACTCTAGAAATGCATCACGCCAAAGGAAGTGGACTAGTACCTTGGCCAAAACAACTGACTACTCCTCCACCTCGGCTGGAAAACCTTAATAACAACTCTTCCACCTCAGTTGGAAGACCTTAATCACTGCGAAGGAGAGTTTAAAAAGGATACGTTAATATATATATATATATATATATATTCTTCTGTTGTAATTATTAGCTTGTTTTCACTGTTAGAAGAAGTTTATATTGGGAATTAGAAACTCTATTTATTCATTATTTATTCATGAGGGGAGATAAAGGACTCCACAAGGCACCGAGTCTGACTTTGGTTGGAGATCTCTGAAACAAAGATAGTTATAAATTATGATCATGAAATAATTTTAGAGATAGAGATAGTTCCTCTCGATCATTCCATCCAGTGAGTTCTCCAACTCTATTGCATCCTTCTCGGTCAATGACCTCCAACTCCATTGCATCCAAGGGAGACTCCATTCCTCCTCCACAGGGCTTTGCAAGAAAGGGTGTCGGAGCTCTGGAAGGCTCGAACTATTTAGCGATCCCTTAGTTGTCAATGTCAAAGGGGAGATTACCCACATATAGTTTAGTGCCCTCAGGAAGAGGAGGATAGACATGGTCTTCAACTGACTCTTGCTCTAGCTTGCTCTCTGGTTCTTCCTCCTTAATTATTGATAAACATGTTTCCTTTGAGTGTTCTTTGTTCCACCATGCCTAGTCGAGGCACCACCAGTTCCAAACTCGGGCAGGACATGGCGGTTCACATTTTTAATTGAAAGAAATCAGTAACTTATTACCCATTTTACCCACTTAAAAATCTACATTCATCAACTACTATGTTCGATTAATTAATTAAAAATATTTTAGTGGATGAAAGCAATTTAGTATCTGGAGATATTTTTTAACAACACGTGGGACAAATATTTTTTTCAACTTTCGGCTTTAAGCTTTATTTTTTATTTAACAACGGGGACATGGAGTATAAGGGACTTGAAAACCATAAAATGCAAATGAAATGAAATCCAAATACGATCGAAAGGGAGGGTGAAATGAAATTTGGGAGCAATTGTGCATGTGGGTACGGATCACATGACATGTGATCTGCACACGGAATTCCAATAAGTGGTAGACAAAAATGAAATGGGAGGGGAAATCGAGATAAAAGAAAGCACTGAAACGGGAGCCCGGAGGACACGAGTTCTAGACACAGTGCGAGTCCGAAGAAAACTAGAATTTTAACAGGTGGGTGATCTGGGTTTCCAACAAATGGGATGCGAAGAATTCACTCGATTTGGTTCGACAAAGCCTCTGTTTTTCGTTGACAATATCGGAAGGGCGAAGAGATTTGAAGCAGAGACGAGGTTTTCGGAATTGGAAACCGCACATGGGAGCATGGGAAACAAAGTAGGAAGAGGCCGAGTAGACATGGTGGAGGCATTCATGGCATCATCTTCGTCGTTGTCGTTTTTGGCAGAGTACCCGCATGGAGCAATGCAGGCAGGGACCTGAACGGTTCATTCAATCAAGAGACACTGCAATGTGGGAAGATTTGGAGCTTAAGGTTTCTAAAAGAACAAGATGAATTTGATTAGCCTAGAGCTGGAAATGTGGGAATATGTGAGAAATGTTGAAAGATGTGATTAGCTTGGACTCTGGAGCTGGCAATGTGGGATGATTTGGAGCTGAGGATTTTTTGTGGAAATTGAAACATCTCGCAGATAAATAAAGGCTAACACACTATGTCATTTGTACTCTATAAGAGTCCTCACATAACCATGTAAATCTCTAAACATGAGTGGTACCGTCCACTATTTCTATGGATCCTAATTAAAAAATGACCCAAGTGCCCGAACTATATAAGAACATATCAATGATCTTTTAAATATTCTAGTAACTGATTAAAATCCTAAATACGGACTCCGAAAGGAAACCAATTTGATTCAAAAGAATTATACCAAGTGGGTCGAGACCACAAGAATCCCAAAGGCTGACTTAAAACAACTCACGAACAAAGAATCTCTCTATCCCTTAATAAGTCTAAGACCGCAAGGCTCTAGAACACTATGTAGTCATCCAACTTTAAAAAACCAAAAATGTTTAATTATTTGTGGTTGAAAGAGTCAAAACTAATCCAAAATTTATAATGAAAATTTAGACAAGATCACTCAGTAAAACCAGGGGAATTTTTTGAATATGACTAAAGGAAACAACCATCAGTATACAAATCCATCGTCTTTTTCATTAACACAACATCCATCATCATTTTCATTTTACTTAATGAAATTAGATAAAGAATGGAGCTGAAACATGAAATATCGAATGCCAACTTAATGAAATTAACATAAAGAAATGCAGAAAGAAAATCCATGATTTAATTATAATAAACATGTTAATTATAATAAACATGGTTTAAATGAGCATCCTCTAAATTGAGCTTTCGCATTAGATAAAGAATGGGTTGAAACAGGAAATATCAAATGCCAAGGTATTGCTTCAACTGATTCATCTTCTCTGATTCTCCATAAATAGGAATCCATAATATGCCGATGTAATATTCATTGTTCAATGTACAGGAATATTCCAGAAGGGAGTGGCCTGCTTTCTAAACTAATCTTTGTAATTAGAAGCACATGATGCCAAGTAACCTTGGCGTCGCTCCTCCTCATCGCCAGATACCCCATTCCTAAATACAGCAAGCCCTTCTCCGCTAAGTGTTCTTGTACCATTCGCCTCCGTAAAAGATGAAATTGCCAGACCTATTAATACCTGATAAGAAGGGTCTAAAACAAGTCATGCTTTATTCACGAATATCGAAAAAAATGTCCGGCTCTCGACCTGGTCTTTCTTTCTCCCAAAAGCCTCAACAAAGGATTTAATTATGGCAATATCCCTAATTCCAAACTCCACACCCTCGTGTGTAGAGCCACTTTAGTCTTCCAAAACCATTCTCTGTAAACGAGGATAAACAACAAAATCATGATATCTCGTCGGATTCTCCTGTAGCTTCCAAAGCTAAGAAAATCAGTGGGAAGGACCTTCCGTGTGAAGCTTGGTGGAAATGCCATGCAACTTCTTTGCTATCCCAGGCCTGAGAATCAAATTCTATGTGGCTAATTGCTATTGTCGCTGCATTGATGGGGTTTGTGGTTTTCGGGCAACAATTGCATTGATGGGGCGTGTGGTTTTGGGGCAACAGTGGCAGCAGGAGAGATGGCAGAATCAGCAGCTCAAATCGCAGCTCAGTGCAAAGGATGAGGTAGGAATCTTTTTATATTTTGGGGTTTCAACCATTTATATTACACCAAAGCAAATATAATGTGTGTAATAGAGACAGATGTTGCTGAGTATGCCAAAATCTAAGATTTCCTATGCATCTATCTTTTAAAAATTTGTTTTCTCTGAATGGTCCCATTCTGTGCAGTACATTTATTTTGCTAACTCTTAGTTGTTATTCTGATTAGTCTGATTTCATTGTTAGCAACATCCTTTAGTTTATATTTTTTCTAATCCATTCTGACTGTGAGGAAAAATCATCGTCTCTTGCATGTTTATAACTCCTTTGTTAAAGGTAGTAGGCAAATGTAATAGTAGAGAGATAGTATTCTGATCCAATATTGTTGCATTGTTTGCAAAATCAAGTGGTTGATTATTTAATTGTTGTTGCCTTGCTACGAGACAGAGTTATCATCTAATTATTATCAACATCATTTGAAGTTAATGTAGAATCCCTAGCTTTTTCGGGAGCTGGTTTCCTGGTTCAATCAGTGGGAGAAACTTTGCAAAAACAGAAAAGAACTTTTCGTCTAGTTCAATTCTATAGATTACTTACCAAGTTAGAGAGATTGATACATTTGGTACAGTTTGTGTTAGATATTAACTGTCTCTTACAGGATATTACCTTTTTCAAGCTGTTGTTTACTTGAGAATGTTACTGAAAACGAAAATATTTTTTTTTTTCTTTGTGTGAATCATCCTTAAATTCATTGGGGTAGTCTACATTATTTGTATACAATGAAGAGAACTGAGTGAACTGAGTTTATTGCTACTACATTCAATGTTCAAGGATAAAATTTCTGCTCAAAGATGGAACTGTAGAAGTGGTGGAATAATCCACAAATCCTTGTTCAACAACCAATTTGATTCTTATATGTAATGAATTGTTTATTTGCTATTGCATTCTGTGTTCAAGGATGAAGTTTATGCTTAAAGATGGAACCGTAGAAGTAGTGGAATAATACAAAAGCACTTGTTTGACAACTGATTTGATTCTTATGTGTAGTTCCTGAATTGTATATACACAACACTAAAAAACGAAGTATATCATTAGCCTTTGCAGGATCAAGCTCAGATTTTTGGTTCATATTCAAGGGGAATGGAGATTCCAGAGTGATCATATCTATTCGAACCCCAAAAGTCTTCATGCTTGTTCCTCATGATAGTTGAAACTAAATATATCACTAAGAACCAAATGAAAAACACATTTCGGAGCAAGAAGGGTTTCCCTCGGGTTAGGGGAGGTTTCAAATAGTGATTCTGATATAGTTCCCGGTTTATATTATAATTTAAGATACTCATTAAAAAAAAAATAATGTTTCTCCTTCCAGGGTAAGGGACTCGAATCTAATTTACAGGCCGTAAAATGCAAATGTGTTGTGATTTCTCTTTTAAATATATAGCATATGATGAAGCGTTTTGTTACATGGAAACTATTTACGGGTGCCAAAGTTTTATCAAGTACGCAAAGACTTCAAAGCGTTGTTAGAAAAGTTGCTCAACTGTGTCAAATAAAGATTCAATCTATAGTTTGTTTGTTGATGTTTTTGATGAAAATTGCAAGAATGAAATGTGTTTTGGTATATCCCCGAATGTAATAATATTTCCTTTAGTTCATATACTCAATATCATCAAATACCAGTTTAATTAAAAAGACAATAAGCATTTTTTTCTGAAATTCTTGACTAAATACCAGTTTAATTAAAAAGACAATAAGCATTTTTTTCTGAAATTCTTGACTAAAGCATGACTTGTTTCAGACTATATGCTTTTATTACAGGCCTAATTGTGAAAAGTGGTCTGGGCCTCAATATAATGAATGGATAGCTTTCATATCCCCTCTTACAAATATTATAAGTTAAAGGCCTGACCTGAGAGAAAAATAGAAATCTATTGCATTCAAATATTAATTAACATTTTATATGATCAATATATTTAAACATGGCGTACATACTTCTTCACTCCAGCATTTTTATATGATCAATATATTTAAATGGAGTACATACTTCTTCACTCCTCGGTGAAATATATACTATATAGAGAATAGCATACCACATTATCCATTGTGAACAATAATAACAACAATAATAAAGAACCAAAATCAGCATTTTTATATGATCAATATATTTAAATGGAGTACATACTTCTTCACTCCTCGGTGAAATATATACTATATAGAGAATAGCATACCACATTATCCATTGTGAACAATAATAACAACAATAATAAAGAACTAAAATCAGTTTTTCTTAAAATGTGAGATAATTCTAATGATTTCTTTAAAATAATTTATATTTCAATTAAGAATTGAAAAAGAAAACCTCCCAAAAAATTCATGGAAATGTTCTCTCAAATATTCTACAGCGATCCTCTAAAAATAATGGTAACTCTATATAATATCTCAATATAGATCACTCCATTTTTCATTGTCTAAAGGTATTGGTACTTAGAAACCCATTTTACTGATTGTATTTGATAAGAGTTTGAATCATGGTAATATGCCCCAACTGAGGGTTTGTCTGTTAACTACCATGATCATTGGGATTTCATTCATGTTTTGGGTGATAAGAAAGGTCAACCCCCTCCCAGGATATAAAATTGATTAGATATATTAATAATACAGAGTCGAGATAACAATGGGAATTGGAACAAGAAATGGTCTATTAGACATGTTTCTGGTATGCATCTTTCAATGCACCTTAATACAAAAAAGCCACCAGTGATGGATCCCCTACCTATAATCGGGCATTTAAAAACACAAAGAGTATACATTTATATAGAGTAAGAATTACCTGCAATGTTCGGAATACAAAAATTGCAATTCTGATGCTTCGATGTTGGCTATACACAACTCCTTTAGAATAGATCCCGAGCTTAAGGCCAGTGGCCCAACCAACCACACTGAGAGCATAGCCAATGGTCTGACAAAATGCATGCAGGTAGAACCAAGCAGGATCTGCATATTCAAATTGTCGCAGATACCTAGCAAACATTATCCCAATTGGAAGCAATATGCCCCAACCAACGACATTCAATATCCCATGTCTCTGTAATTCAAGATATGAAACACAATGCATTAACACAGTGCTAATCTTCGAGAAATGATCTTGCCCCTTTCCAAGGTGAACACGAATCTGAAGAGATAAAAGATGTTGCGAACGGCCGCATCCAGAACGTTGTGAGAATAATGTTTACGGTGTTCTTGGTCGTCAGGATCCAACCCTAGCGGCATGGAGAACTCAAGGAAGGACGAGAAGAGCATAATGGGTCGCGGCCTACAGAGGTAGGAAACAATCTGCAATAAATTGCAGAAGAAATTCCTTGTCATGCCATTCTAGAAAACGATCGAGGCGGTAGAGCATTTGAGGTGGTGGGGTGTTCGAGGAGGAACAGTTGACGTGGAGATAAATGTCAAGGAAAATTGCTGACGTAATTGGATGTTATTCGTGCCATGTATGGATAGGTTACGGACAAGAAAGGGCGAGAAGAACCTCCCCTAAAAGAACGCCTTCAACGTAAAAATATATAGAATTGGTCACATCAAAATCAAAACATCACATGGTAAGTGATAATTTTTTTTGTTTTTGTTTTTTAGTAAACAAAAGTTAATAATGGCATGTGAAATTCTACCTCAAATCCTCTTTCACTTCACTTTAAAGATAAAAGATACCAAAAAACAATATAGAACAAAATAAACAAAATAAAAACTCACTTTTCAAATTAAAACAAACAAGTGAATATGCTACAAAGTGGCTAGTCTCTGTGAAATATAGAAATTGATACAATTAATAAAGTCTAGGTTAGATATAGAAATTGAGAAAGTAAATAAAATTTAGGTTGAATATAGAAATTGAAAAATGAAATGAAAAACCATAAGAACTTAAAAAAATAAATAAAAATTGTCAACATTAAAATAAAAATATATAGAATTTGTTACATCAAAATCAAAACATCATACGGAAAGCAACAACAACTCTTTTTTTGTTTTTTTAGTAAATAAAAGTTAATAATGGGATGTAAAAGTTTCCACATTTATTTTTATAAAATTCCATATTAAATATTTTAATTTTTTTTATGTTTCAAAAATAAATTTATTGTCTCGAGTATTTATGTCCCATAGATAGCCTCTTTGACCAATCAAAAAATGAAATGAGTTAAATTTATTTTTAATTTTCAAAAAATCAATTTAATAAATTATTTTTTGACCATATAGTTTGCCATGTCCATATGCCCACCCACCACCATACGTTCTCACCTTTTCTATTTTTTTTTCCACATGAAAAATACTCTATATATTCAAAAGGATATATAAATATACATCGTCGTTCTCCGCCAAAGAGAGCCTCGAAGATAAACATAGCTGGAGATAAAAGCACGACAAATCCGGTAGAAATCAAAGTCACAAATCCGACAAAGTCAAATCCACAAATCCACAAGGGAAACAGTCTTCTGGTCAATAGATAGGCAGCAAGAGTCAGCTCAAAGAAGCATTAGTCACAACTTAATTTTGATGGTGGGCCCAGCGTTACCATCTTCCCATTTGGTGAAGCAAAAATGGCCCGGTGGAAAATTCAAAGCTAATTTGGAGAGAGAATCGGCTTCACAGTTGTCCTCTCTAAAGATGTGTGAGACGGATAGATTCCTGAAACAGAGAGATGTCTCCTTGGTTCTTTCTTTCCATCCAACAAGAGCCACCACCTTGAAATCCGCTTTGCCCTTCAGCCAGTCAACAATGATCTTGGAATCGCCCAGGAGAAGAAGCTCGTTGATCAGCAGTCGTCTTGCCAGATTGAGGGACGCCCAAGCCCCCAATAGTCCAGCCTTCATGTTTGATCCCTCACCACAATTTATAGTCCAACGATAACAAGTGTGAGTGTTTAGCAAAATTTTCCCTCCCGCACCGTAGAGAGAACCGTTCTGTTGAGAGGCACCATCAAACCAAGTGACCACCCTGTCAGTTGGATAATCAAAACGGTGCCGGCGCTTTGGAATTGTAGGTGGTTGGGTCTGATGTATATCTATCTTTTGTAAGATGGAATTAGCCACAAAAAACGCAGATGGAGGCTTCCCGTTAAAGAGAGCATAGTTCCTACACTTCCAGACCTGCCATAGGAGATGGACTGGCAACAGGGTAAGTGAATTGTAGGCTCTGGTCCATCGCTGATGACAATCGAGAACACAGGTGCCCGGCCACGAAGTGTAGAATCGAAGCGATGGATCAATGATCTGCCATACTGCGCGGACGAAAGGGCAACAGATGTGATAAGGTTTCTCTCTGAATTTGACAAAGGTAGCAGCGACTCGGCCCCTCCCATCCACGTGCCTGTAAGTTCGACCACACCAGAACACGATTCTCAACTAGCAGCCAGAAAAAGAGCTTTAATTTGACAGGGCAGTCAACCTTCCATAGCTGCTGGTATCGGTTTGTTTTATCGTGTGACCAGTAGAAGGTAGCAAGAGCATGATAAACGTTTTTTGCCGTAAGAGCGCCCGACTGGTCTCCTCCAGTCCACAGAAGAACGTCCGGTCTGTCAAGCAGACGGATGCCCGCTTCCATCAGCAGCTGGGTGTAGCCCCTCCATTCACTTAAAAAACCGACCTCTAGTTGTAGCTCTTCACCGCTGAGTCAATGGTCACCGAGCAGACCTCCATTGATCGGAGATATGATTTGATGAAGGAAAAAGATATTTTTTCGATGTAAGTGAGCCATCAGAGGAGCTGAGAGCAGGGATCGCCTACCCAGGCCTAGAATGTAGTCTCTGCCTACTTCAATTAGATGACCGTTGCCCGGGTTCCAGGAGATCCACTGTAGGATAATCGGCAGGGTCAGAGAGAGATGTTTCCAGATTAAAGAGCCTCTATTGGGACGATCCGAAGCCAATCTGATCCAAATGTGCACTGGGAGAGATGGAAAATACTTCGCTTTGATAACCAAGCCCTAGAGGCCGGGTTTCATAAGAATCCTCCAAAATATATTGGCCGAGAGCGCCTTGTGGAAGATTGGCAGGTGCCTGAGACCCCAACCCCCCAACGATTTTGGTTTTGAAATCAAATCCCATTTGCAAAGGTGATAGCCTTTGTTGTTTTTACTGCCTGTCCAAAGAAAAGAGAATATCATTTGACGAAGAGTCTTCAGGATCGAAGCCGGGATGTGTGCAAGCGCCATCCAGTGCACCGGGAGGCTTTCCAGTACAGATTTTATTAGGACGAATCTGCCACCTAAAGAGAGAAATCTGTTGCACCAGTGCTGGATCTTGTTGTTGAATTTGTCTAAAAGCCAATGTCAATCTTTGCTAGTATATCTGGTAGATTTTAAGAGGAACCCAAGGTAAGAAAACCCCTTCTCAAGCTCAAGTGCTTTGATTCCAAACAGTGTTGTAATATCCGAAAGAGAGGACTACTGAGTACTTGATAAAAGGAAGATAGATTTTTGTAAATTAATCTCCAGACCAGAAGCTGAGCAGAAAGAGATAAGGATGGTCTGAATCAGTGCCCATTCATCAGGTTCGGCCGATGTCAGGATCAGCACGTCATCCACAAATAGTAAATGTAGGATATGTAACCGCCCCGAAATTTTTATACCAGTTAGGTGTCCCTCCGCTTGTTTAATTTTTAGCAAGATGCTAAGCCCCTCCAGGACCAAAATGAAAAGTAGAGGTGAAAGAGGACACCCTTGTCGGAGTCCTCTCTCGCAGTGGAAAGATTTGGTAGCTTCCCCGTTAATTAGAATAGCTAGAGAGGCTAAAGATATGCAGCCCAGAATCTAGTTGGTGATGATAAGGCCGAAACCACACTGCAAAAGAACCAGGTGAAGAAGATTCCAGTTAATGCAATCGAAGGCATTTTTAAGGTCCAGCTTTAGAAGAGCGGCCTGTTGTTTTCTCGTCTTTAAACTATGAATACATTCATGGGCGACTCCAACAGCATCGAGGATTTGTCTTCCTTTTAGGAAACCAAGTTGTTCAGCAAACAAAGCCAAGGACAGAAAGGGTCGGATTCTTCTTGCTATAATCTTGGAAATAAGTTTGTAGCATAGGTTACACAGGGAGATAGGGAGAAAGTCTTGAAAATGTTTGGTCAAATTAGACTTTGGGATCAGTACCACAAAGGTTCTGTTGAGCTGTGGGTTCACAACTCCTCTAATTCTGGAATCCTCCACAACGTCCAAGAGGTCCTGAGCCAATAGATCAAAGAAATGCAGGTAAAATTTAACAGACCAGCCATCTGGTCCGGGGCTCTTTTCTTTTTTGAATCCCTTAAGTACCTCAAACAGCTCCTCCTTTGTGCAAGGCGCTTCCAAAGCTAAGGCTTCCTCGGTGGTGACCATCTTGGGGAAGTGACTGGCTAGTTCTATTTGTGTAGCAAGATCAGAATCTGGAGAAGCTTTGAAAAAAGAATTAAAATGGTTGAAGGCCGCAGCTTTGATACCTTCCTGTGAATGATGTAACCGACCATCAGCATCCTCAATGTCCCATAAATGTTTTTTGGAACGCCTGGCACTTGCAAAACGGTGAAAAAAGCGAGTGTTTTTGTCGCTAGCTTCGAGCCATGTCAATCGACTTTTCAGCCGCCATCTCTCTTCATCAGCGCGCAAGTAAGCAATACGTTCTTCCTCGAGGCCTCGAATTTTGAAGTCAATATCCAAAGTGTTAGCAACCTGTAGCTTATGGCGAAGTAGGAGGTCCAGCTCCTGCTCTATTCTGTGTAGGTCAGCCTGTTCAGCTAGCTTTTTCTCTTTTAGCCAGTGAATGGATCGAGATTTTAACCTGGACAGTTTGACCGTGAGGTTTCCTTGTGGGTCATCCGGAGACAAGGAGGAAGAATCGGTCCAGACCAATCTGACAAGACTGTTGTATGAGTCCTCTTTCAGCCAATGAGGGTTGAATTTGAAAGGCTGTCCAATACCAAACCGACCCATGCCCAACTGTAAGCAAATGGAGGCATGATCAGAGAGAAAGGGGTGATTTACCCAAGATCGATAGCTACAAGAAGGCGTAAGCAGGTCCTCAGCAATTAGGAAACGATATAATCTTTTGGCGATACTAGATGTGCCTTGTCTCCCATTTCTCCAGGTGGGGAGAAGCTCCGCTGGTTTCAAATCTACTAAAGCATTTTTGTAAAAGATGCGGTTAAAAAAACTATGGAGCGCGTCGATCTGTGCCCTATCTCCCCAAATTTCCTCAGAGCTAGTGGTAAGATTGAGATCACCGGCCAAGATGAGATTTTTAGCAGCTAATAGCCCAAGGTCATCAATACGTTGCCAGAAGACTTTACGATCAGCACAAGGACCGTAAACATTGAGCAGGTTGATGTCTGCCTTAAGCTCAAAGCAGTGTCCGGAAAGTAGAATTCCTCCTGGACTGAGCATTGGAAAGAAATCAAAGAATGAGGGGTCCCACGAGGCCAGAAGGCCCCCCGAGTTTCCAACCGAGCTAGCAGCGCAGGTCATCCAAGTTGGTCTCAGCAAGTGCATGAAGTCCCTTGCAGTAGAGGCATCCACGAGAGTTTCTTGAAGAAAGACGACTGTCGGCTTAGAGAGATCCAGAAGTCTACGCAGGGAGGCGTGTTTCAGGGGCCCTCCAACCCCTCTAATGTTGAGGGAAAGTAGGATCATGACTTACCCCGGGCAAGGGCTCTTAATCCTCTAAGTACCCCATGATTTGTAGCAGATGCAGAAGTGTCCAATGTCGCTGGTACAGCCTGTGTTTTTTTCTGAGCACTGCGGGTTTTAAGAGGCGAGAGCTCCAGTCCAATGCCTCTCGACCAAGCAGGATCCAGTCCTGGTGAAGGTTTAGTGGAAGATGAAGAAGGTCGATCAGATGAAGAATGTGTGGGTTGGCAAAGAACTTTCCCAAGGTAGGTATTGATGGGTAACGATTCGAAGGGGAGAGGAGGGGCAGGGGCAATGATCGGAAACATGGAATCAAGTTGGATGGTCGATTGGGTCGGTTCGGCGAAGCCAGGGAGAGTGGACGATCCAGGCAAAACCTCAGTTAAAGAAAGAGATTGGTTGCTCAGAGAATCTGGTGGAATCAACTCAGGTGGTGAAAGTGACGGAGAAGGAAAGTGGTCAGCTGAAACATGTTCAGTAGGTGTTGGCCGAGATGAGGGTATAAGAGTATGAGGTTTGGTCTTCGCTGGAGGGGAGTCTGGGGTAGCAGCAAACGAGAAAAGGTCGACCTGTTCAGTTATGAAAAGTCTGTCCCGGGAAGTGAAAGAATTAAAAAGTGAAGGGCAAAAACGATGGATTTTACCTAAACCGAATCATCAGACGAAATGGTATCCCTCCCGGAAAAAGCAGTCTCCTCCACATGCTGGTTGGGTGATGAGATATAACCATAAAAAGTAGGATCCTCGGCCGGATCCAAAGCAAGAGCAGGTGGTGGGAACTTGTAGCAGTCTTTCCTCAGATGACCAGTTCGGCGACAGAAGGAGCATCGAAACGGGATGCCTAAATAGTCAATTCTCTGAGCAATTAGTTGGTTGCGCCAATCAATCTCCAGGATTTCGGGTAATCCAGCTTGTATGTCCATTTCCACATAAATCCTTGCCATTTTCCTGTCCGAAGCCGAGAGGGAGGTAGGATCCAGTCTAAGAAAGCGCCCTATGGAGGAGCCTATCAGTTCGAGCGCTTGTTGGTTCCAGAGCTGTAAAGGGATACCTGGAAGAAAAACCCATAAGTGTCGAAGGCTAAAGAACTCCGAGGATGGCTTGAATCCCAGTCTCCACCTTTTTAGCATGAGGCTACCCTCGTCGAAGGCCCAGAACCTCTCCAGGATAAGCACCGAATCTTCTGGTTTTCGAAACATGAATCCCAGCCAGCCTTGTTGTAGCAAAAGAATCTTAGGTGAGTAACCCAGCAGTGGATTCCAATGATCAGAAACCCAGGAGTCCAAGCTCTGTTCGCATTTTTCTTATAAGATAGCCTCCCTACTAAAGCGCAAAGAGCTAGGTTGCAAGCATCTGAAAGTCCTACATCCATTCCAAGAGTGAGTTTGGGATGTCTAAGCTTGGGCTTCCAAACTTTCTGCCTGCATTTGTGAATGCCCGATTTTAAAGGAGTGTGTCCTGGGAGAGATCGATTCCCAACAGGGTCGCCATCCTGTAGATCAGATAAGTCAATACTCTTTGTTCATTTATCCAGTAGGCAGGCTCCACCGAGAGCATCATGTTCAGTAGATCCAGTAGGGTGTTGTGCGCTAGGCCGGGAAAACTGCTTTGTAAGAGTAGGATGGTTGGTGGAACCTGGAGACAGGTTAGATGGGAAGTCGAACCGGTTAGTGGTTCGAAAATGTGCAGAGCACAGTTCATCAATCGAAGCTAGTATAGTCGGGTGGTCCCATGGATCCCCCGAGCCCCCTGCAGAGGGGTCCATGTCAAAGGCTCTCCTCAGTAGCTTTTAGTTCGTCAGGACAGTGGTTCAGGGAGTTGTAAAACGAAAGGGGCTTCTGGAAAGTCAGAGTGGAGGTGGAGAGGCGAAAGGACGGTCGATTGTCGATTGTTCTATTGTCGTTGTACAATGTCATCTATTCAATTGCATATGTGCAACCGTCGATTGTTTTACTATCTTGATATGTACATAATCGTACCTTTTCCGTACAATGATTGCTAAAATCGTGATGATCGATACAGGTTGTGCCTTTTTAGTTTTTGGAATTTATATATAAAAGGCACCCTTTTATATTTTTAGAAAGAAAAATTACCTTTTCAAAATAAATTTCATAACTTTTTATATATAAGACATAAAAATTCAAAGATAAAAACCTATGGAATCAAGTAAGAAAAAGAACGAGGAATTACTAGTAGATGTAACTCAATATAGAGACAAAGTCAACAGCATAAGGTATTAGATTGGCAACATGGAAAAAGGGAAAAAAGATTTGACTAACAAAATCAGTAGATTATTGGAAAGGGAGAAAAGAATGGACGCATTGATCGAATCAGGGAAGAAAATTGATACATTCATAGAACTCTCCAAAAAACGATGACAAGAACAACTATGCATGAGGGGTAATGATAAGGATTAAACAACAAAGATACTTGATGATCATAGTGAAATATTGAGCAATTGACCGAACATGTAGACACATTATTTGTAAAACCATTAGCCTACTGAAGACCAACACAAAGTCCAAAATCACAAAATACAAGTGATCAGAGACATCAAGAAGCACCCGAACTAATTTTTTCAGGTAGTATGTGTTATCACCAAAAAATCATCTGCAACATTGCACACAATGGTTGAAGAAAGACATCAATTCCAGCGGCAATTAGTACACTTACAGCATCAAAATCCATCAAAAAGGCACAAAACTATACACTTGGTTCAAAAAATAAAGTGCGCAAATTCACCAAAGGAAGCGCTCGCACAGTGTGCAGAATGCGCAGGCTAACATAGCCCTAAGCACACACTGTGCGCAAGATGCGTGACTGTCTACGAGAAAATTCATGTGCTTCTCATGAACGACGCATTTATGAATATTGCCATCCTCTCAACCACTTCTAGTCCGACCCCCAACACGATTTGACACTCATATCTGAGCGAAATCTAGCTTGGAGACTGGTCAAGGGCTAGGAAGTGCCCTAAAAGTCCCCTTGTTCACACTATGAACCAGTTGTATCTTGCCATGAATGGACACTATAAACATGTTCCATGGGTGTGCTAGAAAATAAGAACTTCAAGGTATTGTTATGCTACAATAATTCTTCTTGGAGAATCCTATTTTCTCTTGGAATCATTCAATCACTATATCAAGGGCCATTCCACTCACCTCTTGAGAGGATTGCCATTGTATTTCTTCACCATTGTCACTTGCCATTGCCTGAAGAGAACAACTCTCTATTAGGGAACTCAAGATCCCTCCCAAGGAGGAAGAGGGGATTCGTAAGTCCTTGCCTTTCTCTACGTTGTTAGCCTATCAATATATTGATCCATTGGTAGCTATATGATGGTCATTTTTTTCTTTCCATGGTTCTAGTTCTTGCAAGCTTCTGTAACATTTATTTATTTTTTTATTTCCTTGTTTCATGTGTATTTGTTTATCTAATCAACTCACAAACCTCTGTCTTGTTTAGCTGACTTAACTAAGCAGGTAAGTGTTGTGTTTTTTCTCACCCATGTGACAAAACCAACACAGCATATTGGCAACCATACGGGGGATCGATATCAAATTCCTCCCTATTTAAGTCTTGAGAGCACTTCTTTCTAATTGTTTTGATATGCAAGTACCAAAACCGGCCTAGTCCATCCTTCCAAATTCAAAATTCAGAGCCAAGGCAAGAGAATTTCACTTGGAAATTTCTCTCCCAACGCGTGATAGGAAGTGTGCGGATTTCAAGGCACACAGGTGTGCACTGTGCTCACTATGCGCGTGACATCCTTCATTACTATACACATTATGCACCATCTGTGCATCTGTCAGAACTATAGCCTGCGCATAAGTTTGTTTTTTGCAAATTGTAAGGGTTTTTATAAGTGGTTTGAGGGCCCCTAGCCTTCAAATTTTAATTTCCTGCACTTTGTAAAGCACCCACACTTCAATTAGAGTCCTTTCTCACAAGAAAGGTTAGCTAACATAAACACATAGGGGTAAAAAGAATCACTATTATTCTCTTTGCTTTGTTTCCACATGGATGGCTCATTTAGCATTTAAAATTTTGAGTTGAAGTTATTTCTTTTTCAAACACAATCAAGTAATTTGGGACTAGAAATCAATTTTAACCCTCAAGTATGCTCTTCCCCCACACCCAAGTATGATCTCGGGAATCAGAAAAGGTGGTTGAAAGGAAATTCCATCTCCCTTAAAAAATCATTAGGAGAGGACAAGGGCTAAGGTACCTCTTAGTTTTTGAAATCATCTTAAAGCTTTGCAAGGGCCCATACATGCCCACGTGTTTGCAATCTTAGGATAGTTTCTAAAAACTTTCTTGGTTTAGACAACACTCTAGGAAAGTTTAAAAGATCAAGTAATGGGCCGATACATGCCCACATGTATACAATTATAGGATAGTTTCAAAAGCGTTTCTAGTTTAGACAACATTCTAGGGAGTTTAAAGGATCAAGTAAGGACCCATATGTCCACGTTGCTAGTTATTTAGGGATTTA
>JASDQU010101307.1:192900-206009 GCA_032191745.1 Picea mariana
CGATTATTTTACTAAATGGGTAGAAGCCATTCCTACGTGAAACACAACAGACACAGTGGTAATCATTTTCTTGGAGGAAAACATTTTATCAAGATTTGGCTGTCCCCGGAAGATAGTTACCGATAATGCTCAAGCTTTCAAATCCATGGCCATCATAAGTTTTTGTCAAAAGTACAACATTGTACTAGGAAATTATATGGCCTACTATCCGCAGGGAAATGGATTAACCGAGTCCTCAAACAAGAGCTTGATAACCATAATTAAAAAAGTGTTGTCCGAAAATAAGAAATCCTGGCATGTACATTTGAAGTATGTTTTATGGGCTAACAGAATAGGCATTAAAAGATCAATCAGAATGTCCCCGTTTCAGATGGTGTACGATATTGGCATTGTTCTACCCATAAATCTTGCGCTGCCCATAATGAAACTATGGAAAGACTCAAAATAAGATCCAAATGACATCACCAGAAGAATAAATCAAATTATTGAAGTTCAGCGAAATAGGGCTGAAGTAGATGAAAAACTACAGAAGTATCAGGATAACATGAAAGCCCTGTTTGACCAAAAAGATAAAGATAGGGAGTTCCTCCCTAGTGACCTGGTTTTAAAGTGGGATGCTAGGAAGGAAGATTCAGGAAAGCATGGTAAATTCGATCATATCTGGTGTGGACCTTTCAAAATCACAGCTTCTGAAGGGAAGAATTTATTTTTCTTAGAAAATCTGGATGGTAAAATCCTTAACACCCCTATCAACGGGCGTTACTTGAAGAATTTTATGCAGTAATACAATTCCAAACTCTCATTGTACATACGGGTTTGGTTTTCACAATTTTTGTTTACAATTTCATTTTCTTCGGTAAGTTTTTACTTTCATTGTAAATAAAACAGGTTGGTTGATTTCATAATAAAAAAAAAATCAAAATATAAAATAAGTAACACATAGAGTTTTGGTCTGTGTAAATTCCTGACACTTTTCATGTTATTGTCATGCAGGATACTTGCTGATAGCCGAGAAATAAGATATATCATAAATTGACAAGCATATATCAGAACATTGGCTTTCTCTCGAAATAGGTGATAAACAAATAGTTTACTTGGTTTCAAATATAAGAGTAAATATGAGGTATGAGTTTCTAACCTATTCAAATTTTCAGAGAAAAATCACTTAGTATGACAGAAGTCTCATATGTACAAAAATTGTCACCTAATCTATAATCAGAGAAATATAAAAATTATGTTTTAATTATCAAGAATATTTCTCTGAATAAAAGAAATAAATAAAATGAAATAAAACTTATAATAAAAAATAAGCAATGAGAAGACCTTAAAGAAAAAGTTTCAAGGATCGAGTAAAAAGTTTGCACAAGGGTGACCATGCTTACAATAGAACATCATAACCCTCATTTTGATCCTCTGCTCATCATTCTGATTCCCTGTTCATTTTCAAGCCATATTTTCACATGATTCCTGATACCATCCCATGGTCTTCATGGAGGAAAAAGGGTCTCACCTTAACTTTGAAAACTCATAAACAAATCTTCAAAACGAGAATAGGCAAAATTTCTTATGATTCCTCTAACTTTAATTGAACAAAAAAGTATGTCTAGGCTAATCCTAACTATCTCAGCCCTTCTAACATGTTTAAACTAATCAGTTTCTCTCAAGGAAAGTCCCTGGAAAATAAAAACTCACCATTGAGAACTTCTCTGTAGGCGAAGGTGTTTTGAAGTTCAAAGGAGGATTAGTCCAGAGTAATCAAAGTGAGTTGATGGACCTCTATTTCTAAATTATGAATAGATATCATCCCTAGTATATTTTATACAAATTGATTTCCCCCACTTCATGTTTAAAAAAAATATATGACATATGGTGAAAGGAAATTCATAAAATGATTGCTTCCATCTAGTCCAAAAAGAGAAGATGAAAATAAATTCATTAAATGATTTCCCTCATCTCATCATTTAAATGCAAAATTACTAATTGAAGTGGTGAAAGAAAATTCAATGTGGGAAATTGGATAACTTCACCGGGGTACTGAACAGGCTCGTTGAAAGTGAAGAAATGTCTACAATATCTAAAAGGTTGTTATACATGAATTATAATGTACTCTGGTGATGCAGTATGAGACGTGACCCACACACCTATCGCGCTCCTTCACACAGGATCGATCTCATTCACTCATTCATGAGTCGGATTAGCTCTTCTGATTCCCTGCTGGAATCTTTGTTGAAAACCCGATCCACAGGTCCTTTCTTCAACCACACAGCTCTTTGCACTCAACCATGGTTTACCAATGCGCTCCTTTATGTGCCTTAGCCCCTCCTGGATAAAATCCTAGTCCATGTGACTAGTTCTCATAAGATCGCAGCCTTATCACCTTATCGGGATTCGGGGTTTCGCGATCCTCTATGTCACGAACCTATGTCCCCTCAAACTCCCGATCACCGATGAGCCAATTCACCGATGTGTGCCTTTTACGTGTTAGCCCTCCTGGCTGTACTGTGGTCCATGTGACCGCTGATTCATAAGACCACAGCCTTATCCTTCTTTCAAAGTTTTGGACTTCAAAATCCCGATGCACTCCAACTCCCGTTAGTCCTCCAGGCTAGACTCCTGGCCCACATGACCACTATCTCACAAGACCACATCCTTGTCTCCCATCGGGGTTTTAGGGTTTCAAATGCTGAAAAACATTTGCCCTCAGAATTCGCGATTCCCCGAATCCTGATGCGCTCTTTATGCACTAGCTCTCCTGGCTAGGCTCCTGGCCCATATGACCGTTATCCCCGTGACCGCAGTCTTAGCTCTTCGTCGGGGTTTCGAGCTTTTCCATGCTGCAATGCATTGGCTCACGGGATTCCCGATCCTCTAAATCCTGATAGGATGACAACTGGCCCACAATGGCACTTTCCTCCTTGTCGGGGTTTCGGACTTCGCCATTCCGAAATGCCCAAACCTCTTCTCACTAGGATTCCCAATATCCCGATGACCGTAATGCCGATAGACGACTTCTTGTTAGGACTTTCCCCGATGGCTCCGATTGCTGCCACGCGTCCCAAGAATGGATGGTTCAGACTCCTCGTGGTTTCGAGACTTATGATGTCTCGACTTTCATGACCTCAGGAACTCCGATTTCCCGAGTGTCGATATACCGATGGCTAGTGCTCGGATCTCCGGAATGGACGATCGCGTGACATGCGTCCTCTCTCAGATGGACGGCCTAGATTTGTGTCGGGGTTTTCAAGATGGACTTACCCGATCTCCTATCCATGGGAATGCTGATATTTCGACTCCCGATGCCTCAATCTCCACCACGTGTCTCCACTAACGAACGGTTTAGATCGTTCCCGGGACTTTTCCTATAGAAACTCCCGATTTCTTGTCATCGTGACTCCCGATTTCATGAACGCCGATATCCCAATGACAGTCGGGACTTCTGCCTAGCGTGAGAAGGGTTAAACCCCGTGCACCTCCTGTCCAATCTGATAGCTGATGGGATTTCTGCAAGAGATCCAACGACTCATGATCTCTCCCTTCTGTAGGCTTCTCCTGAGCTTCTCCTGGACATGAAAACCTTCCAACGGTCCATATCTCTTTTTTTCCCGATCTGACGGCGGTTGTGCTCCCTCCTAAGCTGTTGCACTTTCTTCCAAGACTTGGAAGAATTTCCAGTTCTCAAAGGCCTCAACCTTTGCTTCGTCTCCGCAAACTCCACGACTGTGAGTCTCGCTACATGTGTATAAACGCTATCCCTCCTGAGCTTTGGGAACTTTGAACTCTCCAAAGAGTTCTTCAGCCTCTGCACTCCTTGCAGCCCGACTCTATGCGTGAAAGAACTCACCCTCCTGAGCTTATCCTCAGCCTCAAGAAACTCTTGCTGAGCCTATCAGGGTGTTCAGCAACCCTGCGAAGATCCCTCAGTGGACTCTTCTTCAAATTACAGAACTCAAAAGAGTTCTCTTCTCCTTTCTGTGCCTATATGCACACTGACTCCAATGCCCTCCTGGCAGAGTATCTTCTCACAAAATGTTCCCTTCTCTTCCCTTCTCTTGTGCACCCCTTGCACCTGCTGAATTCCCACCTGGCAGAGCTTCACAGAATCCTCAGTGATTCTGATTCCTCTTCTTGAACTCACAACAGAGTTCTATCTTTGTGCACTCCTTGCACTAGCTCAATGCCCACCTGGCAGAGCTCCACAGAACTCCTCAGAGCTTCTGTCTGAACTCACAACAGAGTTCCTCCAACTGCACCTGTGTGCATACGCTCAATGCCCACTTGGCAGAGCTTCATAGAACTCCTCAGATCTTCTGTATGCAACTGTGTCTTCTCCCACACAACCTTGCCTCCAAGGTATTCAGCAACCTTGAGGTCTTCACCGAGTTGTTGATTCCAGCTCTTGTGCCGCAGCACGTCTTTGTCTGAACCCGCAGAATTCAGAAGTGCTTCTATGCACCGGTATTCAGAGACCGCAGTACTCTGTCACGCCCTCCTGGCATGAAACCTCAAAGACCTTCACCTGAAATCAAAACAACCTACAAATGCCTAGCATACATTCATAGCATACAATAGAACACACCAAGGAATCCACACATAATATAGAAATACATGCAGGAAAAACTGCTTCTGTTTATATTAATAAAAATGCCTCTTTATAAAGGTGTTCTTGAGCACGGCCTGTAACAAGGTCCCGGCTCTTCTCTTCTGCTCTCTACATGCAGACTATCACACAACACAACTTCTTTACCAAAATGAGATACCCTCAATCTCTTTTACCTGAGGGGGCTCTTCGATCTCTTCCCTCCAATCTACCTACCCTATTCAATTGCATTGAATAGTTGTCTAGTCCGCATCTAGATCTAGATCTCAGCCTTATAAACATTTAAGGCCGATCTTTTCTAATGCCTACACAAATGCATGACTCTATGGCTCACCAGCCTACAACATTTAATTACATTCAATTCAGATTTTAAATGAGGCTACGCCTCTCTTCAGCTTTCAATGCACGCGCTTGACACGGCTGGCTGGCTGACGTGGAGAGATGCTCCTGCATCAAACTCCTCAGCTTCAAAATTCATGAGCTTCTTCTCATGAGCTTCCCATCTTAGCTATTGGAAATCCTCCTAGATCCCAAACAAATATCTGGAGCTTCCCATCTGCTCCATTTTGTTGTTGCTGTTGCTTCTGCGCTACTGCTGCTGCTTCTCTTCTGCTCAGCCTCTCCTCGCTGGAAGTTTCTGTTGACCCCAACATCAGCCTTCTGCTCACCTCGATCACTTCGTCCAACTGCTCCAGTGGCTGGTCTTGTTCATGCAGTCTCCTCAACTGCAAAAACTTTTGGCACATGGGCAGATTCTCAAGACCTCCCATGCCTTCTTCATCAGTTTCCAAATTTACATGTTGGATGTGCATGCCCTGCACTTTCACCCTCTCTTCCAGGGCTTCTATCTGTTCCCACAGATCAGAAAAACAAATGTTGTCTGCCTCTTCTCCTTCTCCTACTGTAAACTCCCCTGTTGCAGTATTTTCAGCTTCTTGGCTGAAAATATTGAGCCATTCCTTGGAATGCTCATCTTCTCCTTCTGCTTCTTTTGCTGTCAACTCCAATGCTACAGCTTCTTGGCTGAAAGTAATGAGCCATTTCTCAGAATTCTCATTTTCCTCTTCGTCGGCTTGGGCAGCTTCCAAAGTCTGGTCCAATTCCTCTTCTTTCCTGACAGTCACAGCTGACTGTTCTGTTGTTGTTGTTGCACCATCTGCAACACAGATTTTTGTCTCCTCCTGGTCAAATGGTAGGAATACTCCAATTCCCCCAATCATCATAATATTATCCTAATCTTCCTCCTCGGTCAGATGCACATGCTGATCCAAACTCACCTTTGAATTTATGAGGCCCTCCGATAGTCTTTTCCGATCTGTCAGCTCCTCTGGTTGATTCCAACTCACTTTTGAGTTCATGAGACCCACAGATAGTCTCATCTGCTCATCCCTGCCCACCTGGAAATATGGGATTCTTCCGCTGCTCTCCTGGAAAACTATGAGATCAACTAATCCCATCTTCATCAGCACTCCTTGCTGAGTTGAACTCACCTCCGAGTCTGTGAGACCTTCAGATAGTCTCGAATGTTTATCTCTGCCCACCTGGCAGTTTAAGATGCTTCCACTGCCCTCCTGGCAGTCTTCAAGATCCCGTAACGATCTCATTTCATTGACCAGCTGGCAATGTGAAATTCCCTGGCTGTCCTCCTGACAGTTCATGAGATCTCGTAGCGATCTCAGCTCTTTTCCCACCTGGCAATTGGGAATTTCTTCTCTACCCTCCTGGCAGTTCTTGAGATCTTCAAATGATCCCATTTCATCCTCTTCACTGAGAATTCTTCCAGTCTCTGGTTCACATATCTGAACCATTTCTCCAGGTCCGTCGAGGTTTTCAGTATGCCTCAACCATATTTTTAACAGCCTCCGCTGTCTTCTGACCATCAACTCTTTGACTGGCCATTTCGCTTTCAGCTTCTTCATGGGCCATTCATGCATCCATCTCGACCTCTTATCCTGCCGCATCCATAGTTCGAGCTTCTCTATGTTTGCCTTTAATTCATAGAGCTCTTTATCCATTTTTGCAAGCTTTTCTGCCTTGCTTTTCTTCCCAGCATGCCTATGGTCTTCAGTAACCATGGTGTTGTCTTTGTCTGCTTTCCTAGCAAACCTGTTGCTGTCACTCTGCACTAAGAGTGTTACCAGCTTCATCTTCCTACAGTCTCCCTAACTGCCTTCTTAACCGTTGCTTTCCTACCTGCAAACAACCACCACAGAGTTTCCAGCGCTCTGTCTACTTTACCTTCTCCCGCTGCTTGAAATATACAAACAGAGTTCTAGCTCTGATACCACTTGATGTGTATCAGAGTGCTCCTTACCTCTTATGCCCCCCTTGCCTAAAATATACAGATAATAATCAGGCTCTGATACCACTTGACACAGTACGAGATGCGACCCACACACCTATCGTGCTCCTACACACAGGATCGATCTCATTCACTCATTCTTGAGCCGGATTAGCTCTTCTGATTCCCTACTGGAATCTCTGTTGAAAACCCAATCCACAGGTCCTTTCTTCAACCACATGGCTCTCTACACTCAACCGTGGTTTACCGATGCGCTCCTTTACACGCCTTAGCCCCTCCTGGCTAAACTCCTAGTCCATGTGACTAGTTCTCATAAGACCGCAACCTTATCACCTTATCAGGATTTGGGGTTTCGCGATCCTCGATGTCACGAACCTATGTCCCCTTGAACTCCTGATCACCGATGAGCCAATTCACTGATGTGCACCTTTTATGCGTTAGCCCTCCTGGCTGTACTCTGGTCCATGTGACCGCTGATTCATAAGACCGCAGCCTTATCATTCTTTCGGGGTTTTGGACTTCAAAATCTCGATGTGCTCCAACTCCCGTTAGCCCTCCAGGCTAGACTCCTGGCCCACATGACCACTATCTCACAAGACCGCAGCCTTGTCTCCCATCGGGGTTTTGGGGTTTCAAATGCTGAAAAACATTTGCCCTCAAGATTCGCGATTCCCTTAATCCTGACGCACTCTTTACGCACTAGCTCTCCTGGCTAGGCTCCTGGCCCATATGACTATTATCCCCGTGACCACAGTCTTACCTCTTCGTTGGGGTTTCTATCTTTTCAATGCCGCAATGCATTGGCTCATGGGATTCCCGATCCTCTGAATCCCGATAGGTTGACAGCTAGCCCACAATGGCACTTTCCTCCTTGTCGGGGTTTCTGACTTCGCGATTCCGAAATGCCCAAACCTCTTGTCACCAGGATTCTCGATATCCTGATGACCGTAATGCTGATAGACGACTTCCTGTCGAGACTTTCCCCGATGGCTCCGATTGCTGCCACGTGTCCCAAGAATGGACGGTTCAGATTCCTCCTCGTGGTTTCGAGACTTCTGATGTCACAACTTTCACGACCTCAGGAACTCTGATTTCCCGAGTGCCGATATACCGATGGCTAGTGCTCGGATCTCCAGAATGGACGATCGTGTGACACGCGTCCTCTCTCAGATGGATGGCCCATATTTGTGTCGAGGTTTTCAAGATGGACTTACCCGATCTCCCGTCCATGGGAATTCTGACTCTCGACGCCTCGATCTCTGCCACGTGTCTCCACTAACGGACGGTCTGGATCACTCCCGAGACTTTTCCTATAGAAATTCCTGATTTCTTGTCATCGTGACTCCCAATTTCATGAACGTCGATATCCTGATGACAGTCGGGATTTCTGCCTAGTGTGAGAAGGGTTAAACCCCGTGCACCTCCTGTCCGATCTGACGGCTGATGGGATTTCTGCAAGAGATCCAATGGCTCACGATCTCTCCCTTCTGTAGGCTTCTCCTGAGATTCTCCTGGATGTGAAAACCTTCCAATGGTCTAGATCTCCTTTTCTCTCGATCTGACAGTGGCTGTGCTCCCCCCTGAGCTGCTATACTTTCTTCCGAGACTTGGAAGAATTTCCAGTTCTCAAAGGCCTCAACCTTTTCTTCGTCTCTGTGAACTCCACAACTGTGAGTTCTGCTGCGTGCGTAGAAACGCTATCCCTCTTGAGCTTTGGGAACTTTGAACTCTCCAAAGAGTTCTTCAGCCTCTGCACTCCTTGCAGCCTGACTCTGTGAGTGAAAGAACTCACCCTCCTAATCTTGTGCTCAGCCTCAAGCAACTCTTGCTGAGCCTATCAGGGTGTTCAGCAATCCTGCGAAGATCCCTCAGTGGACTCTTCTTCAAATTACATAACTCAAAAGAGTTCTCTTCTCCTTTCGGTTCCTATCTGCACACTGACTCCAATGCCCTCCTGGCAGAGTATCTTCTCATAGAACATTCAGTAGTTCTGTTACCTTCTCCTGTGCACCCCTTGCACCTGCTCAATGCCCACCTGGCAGAGCTTCACAGAATCCTCATTGATTCTGATTCTTCTTCCTGAACTCACAACAGAGTTCTATCTTTGTGCACTCCTTGCACTGGCTCAATGCCCACCTGGCAGAGCCCCACAGAAATCCTCAGAGCTTTTGTCTGAACTCACAACAGAGTTCCTCCAACTGCACCTCTGTGCATATGCTCAATGCCTACTTGGCAGAGCTTCACAGAACTCCTTAAAGATTTTGTCCGTAACTGTGTCTTCTCCCACACAACCTTTCTTCCAAGTTATTCAACAACCTTGAGGTCTTCACCGAGTTGTTGATTCCATCTCTTGTGTCGCAACACATCTTTGTCTGAACCCACAGAATTCAGAAGTTCTTCTATGCACCGGTATTCAGAGACCGCAGTACTCTGTCATGCCCTCCTGGCATGAAACCTCAAATACCTTCACATGAAATCAAAACAACCTGCAAATTCCTAGCATACATTCATAGCATACAATAGAACACACCAAGGCATCCACACATAATACATAAATACATGTAGGAAAAACTGCTTCTGTTTATATTAATAAAAATGCCTCTTTACAAAGGTGTTCCTGAGCACGGCCTATAACAAGGTCCCGACTCTTCTTTTTTGCTCTCTACACACAGACTATCACACAACACAACTTCTTTACCAAAATGAGATACCCTCAATCTCTTTTACCTGAGGGGGCTCTTCGAGCTCTTCCCTCCAATCTACCTACCCTATTCAATTGCATTGAATAGTTGTCTAGTCCACATCTGGATCTAGATCTCAGCCTTACAAACATTTAAGGCCGATCTTATCTAATGCCTACACAAAGGCACGACTCTATGGCTCACCATCCTACAACATTTAATTACATTCAATTCAGATTTTAAATGAGGCTACGCCTCTCTTCAGCTTTGAATGCACGCGCTTGACACAGCTGGCTGGCTGGCTGGCTGACATGGAGAGATGCTCCTGCATCATCTGGTAACTAGTTCTCTTTTCAACTAGATCTACATTCTAAGTTAACACGAGACTCCCTGTCTAAATGCATTTAAATTACTTTACCTTGATGTGAACAAAATAGAATAGAGCCTGGTAGAACGATTAAGGTTGTTTTGATTATCTTAAGCAAATATGAAGTTAGTTTTAAGAAAAGGAAGCCATTGATAAGCTTAAAACTCGAGATCAATGAATGATTAAGTTTTGAAAGTTTTCAGAGATAAGGATGAAATCATAAATCCTTCTGTGTGTCCTTTTTCAGAATTTGTTTCACAGAAATGCAATAATGACTCCATTTACCCAATAAAGGCACTTGGTCTACTGTTCTTCGACGTCTCGTAGGGAGATGCGATCCCTAAATGGAGCCTATGTTGGAACAAATATTTTTCTAAACTTTAGACTTTAATAAATTTATTTTCTCGCTTAAATAAGGACAACACACGTTTGAATCTCACTATTGATAAAGTTTTTTGTATGATCGAATGTCTTAAATCTTTCATATTTGTGGAGACGCCAAATGATTAATGAGTCAAACTGCTGAAATTTTCTTCGGAGTTTCACGTTTCAGATATTTCATTATGTCTTAACTTTCAAAATCCCGGTACCCAAAAGATGAACGCTAAAATGTCAAAAGACTAAATCCCGATTAATTAAATCAAACTATGTCAAATAAGTTAATCATTTCACGTTTTGAGAATCGGGGGTTTTACATTCATCACATCTAAAAAATCCTAAAACTCGAGTGCCCAAAAACGTTGAGTTTTAAACATGATTAATTAACTTCTTAAAAGGAAATTAACAGTGTAAATTAATATTTCACACATTTTCTTTCAGGATATTTCAATTTTGTTCCATCCAAAATTCTTGATCGCGAATCGCCGATATTTAGTAATATTTGTTATGGATCAAAGGAAATGATTTCTAGCGTAGAGTGCATATCACTAGATGTACTTTCCTCATTAAAACCAATAAATTCATCATCCGTAAAAGAATACTCGAATTAATGCAATCTGAGCCTAAATAAAGATGTTCTATTTTTAATTTCATTGTTACCTTCAGCAAAGTAGTGATTTTTATCCAAGGATATCTTACGCATTCTCCCCTGTAACAGGTATTCACATTCTATTTCTAACATCATGGCACCTAGGAAAACATCGAAGAAGAATGATGATGCCGATGAAGGTTCGAATCCGAACGTAGACGTTATGTCTGATACTACGACACATGTTGTAGATTCAATTAGATCCTGGAAGCAGATTTTTGAAATCTTGGAGCACGAAGTTATAAATTGCCCAGACGATTCTGGAGATGAAAAGAATGACACTCAAGGAACCAATCTCAGAATTATAGTAGAGTCCGAGCTTCATAAAATAGATACGTGGTTGAAGCTCATGCCATATAATGACATGAGAAGATGGGTTTTGGAAAACACCGATGTGCAGACCAGGAGCATCATCAACCACCAAAAGATCGATGTTGGCTCTTTCAGGTCGGAACACCTCCAAGTAATGTACAAGCTATCCCCTGATCCAAAATATATTTATAATGATGCGTTTATGATGAGGAATTCCAACAAAATTGAGAGTTGACTCCCATGGTGTTTATTCCACCGTGTCATTAAATGAGTATATGATCTATGTAGCCATGATGCTATGTAGAATATTCAGAAATAAAATCCCTACTCATTTCCTGGTGGAATGGGTATCAATCATGCATGAGGTAGCCGAGGGTTTCACTTTCGACTGGGCTAAGATGTTGTTTGATAACCTAGCCAAGGAAATTACTGAGTATCAAACGGTGAAGTCAAAAGGTCAACCTGCCCCTTTATATATGTCTGTGTATGTCATGGATTCCATCTGTTTTATGACTCCATTCCCATTGATGAATTGGAGCTGGAACTCGACCAGTGTCAAACCTATCCATTTTTATCATTCCAAACTATGGGAGGAAAAGGCCAAAGATTTCTTTTATGAAATCTTCCATAATGTAGTGATCCCCGTTCATCAAAAACTATATGGTCATCCACCTCCTCGGATTTCAGATCAAATTATGGGAAACCTTAAACATGTTGCAGATTGGTTCATTGAAGAAAATTTCTCCTATATCATGGTTTTTGGATGCTCAGTTTCCCCTCATTCTCTCCCAAAGTTTCTACCTGACAGACTAGTGTGCAGAGAAGTGGATTACCAGATGGTAACAAGAGGCATTGGTAAAGAGCTAAAAGCAGCTTAGAAGAAATTTTGGCCAGTCTTTCCTCTACAGGTTGGAAGGTTTTCCTTGTTGAATTTTGGCCATTCAAAAGTAGAGGCTGCAACTTTAGAGTATGTCAAATTGGTTGACATTGAATTCAAAGACATGATCCATACCAAATCGTGGAGAAGCACCTAGATCAATTAAATATGAAAATATATATACATGAAGATTCCCCATATGACGATATATTCAGGGGAATCAGATCTTATGAGGAGGTACAAGGCAGAGTTCAGATGTTATCCCCTGACCAACATGCCAGTTTCTTCACTTTCCAAAAGCATAGACGGAGTAGTTTTCCCAAGATACTACATGGAGAATTGATAACCACCCCTATGGTGCAGGGATCCATACCTCTAGGTTTTGAACCAAAGTATTATGCTAAACAAACTACCGAAGAAATTCCAAAGAATCTTGAAGTGCCTACACAAGAATTAGAAGTCTCGTGGGCAGGATATCTAGGGCCACAGACAAAGGTTCAATCTGAGACACTACTAAAATAGAAACAAATGGTACCTCATTTATGCCAGTCACCTCTAATGATACCTCACAAAAAATAGAAGGAAAGTAATTCTTAGAGATAGGCAGTCCTATTACAGCACTAACCCCTCTACAGTCAAGTTTTGGAACTCATGGTCCTGAAATTACATTTGCGAGCAATCTTACCCAAATCCTACTTGAAGAGATGCCTCCTTCAAACTTTTTATTTAGCACGAAAAGGAGGGCCATAGTCAGAAGGGAATCACATTAGAAAGAAGGGGTAGTAGTCAAAAGGAAAAGGATGATATTTTATGGATAGGGCTTGGAGGATTTAGAGATCGCCAAGGCAATGGATGGTTCATTAGGCGCCTTCGCTACAGCCAATCAGTGGTCGGTCGAGAATCTGGCAGAGCAATTGAAACAGAGAAATATATTGATAAGCCAATT
>JASDQU010101307.1:208440-241915 GCA_032191745.1 Picea mariana
GAAGTTGAGAATAGGAATCTTTCAAATCCTCCAAGTCAAGTGTTCCTATACCATAAAGTAGAGAGATACCCATGAAGGGTTGAAGGCCGAGGTTTGGTTGTTCTACACATCCCTCCTTGAGTCACCCAACTCTTGTGAGGGTATCCAACCCGTGACCCATTTCTTAGGCCAAAAAAAATAAATGTTGCACTTTGAACGAGGTACTTAGTGGCCAAACATAGGATATCTACCCAGGTGGCAGTTGTGGGCTGCAATCGCACCTTGATCAGATTTTTTGTGGCTATTTGGAAATACCGCCAACTCTTTCGAGATATGCACCCTCTACCCCTCATTATAATCGATTACTTCAACCTTCACTGGTTCCTCTTTTGGTGGCTTCAGACCCCACTGTCGAGTGTTATTGGAAGGCCCAGTGTTAAATTAAGAGGAAGGATGATAAGTCTTTTAGGACACAAGCATTTATTTCTTGTTTTTCCCCACGCAGACAAAATCCACCTATCCACATGCTTGTTTATTTTATAGTTGATTTATGTATGATGTTCATTTGATTACATGCAATTGTGAGTTATACTATCTTGTGAAGGTAAAAAATATAAAAATATCTTGTTCATTTATTTMTCTCTTGTCACCATTTGCACACATTAAGTTTGCTAGTCGGAACCATAGGGGAACCAGAGATAGGGGAACCAAATCGTGGAGAATCACCTAGCTCAATGCGATATGAAAATATATATGCACGAAGATTCTCCATATGACGATATATTCAAKGGAATCAGATCTTATGAGGAGGTACAAGGCAGAGTTTAGATGTTATCCCATGACCAACATGCCAGTTTCTTCACTTTCCAAAAGCACAGACGGAGTAGTTTTCCCAAGATACTATAGGGAGAATTGATAACCACCCCTCCGGTGCAGGGATCCATACCTCCAGGTTTTGAACCAGAGTCTTCTAGTAAACAAACTACCAAAGAAATTCCAAATAATCTCGAAGTGTCTACACAAGAATTATAAGCCTCGTGGGAAGGATATCTAGGGCCGCAGACAAAGGTTCAATCTGAGACACTAATAAAACAGAAACAAATGGTACCTCATTTATCACTAGTCAACCCTATTGATACCTCAAAACTAGAAGGAAATCAGTTCACAGAGATAGGCAATCCTATTACAGCACTAACCCCTCTATAGTCAAGTTTTGGAACTCCTGGTCCTGCAATTACATTTGCAAGCGATCTTACCCTGATCTTGCTTGAAGAGATGCCTCCTTCAAACTTTTTATTTAGCACGAAAAGGAGGGCCATAGTCATAAGGGAATCGCATCAGAAAGAAGGCATAGTGTCCAAAAGGAAAAGGATGGTATTTGATGGACAAGGCTTGGAGGATTCAAATCTTGCCAAGGAAATGGCTGGTTCATTAGGCGCCTTCACTATAGCCAATTAGTGGTCGGTCGAGAATCTGGCAGAGCAATTGAAACAGAGAAATCTATTGATAATCCAATTACAAAATCAGATAAGGACTATAGAAAATAACGTCAAAAGCGAAGTCAACAAAGGTCTTGAACAGGCTAGAGCCAGTGATAAACAAGAAATTCAGTAGTTAAAATCCAGTCTCGACGAGATGCAAAGAAATGTACAGGTGAATGAAGGGCGGGCCATTTAGCAAGGTGAACTGGTGAAGCAATTATAGGCCAAGGTGAAGTTGACTGAGAACATGGTTATAGATATAATTGTTTTCTAAGCACAAGCAGTGGAGATATGTGAGAAGTTGGAGTTAGCACAATGAAGCCTTTTGAACAAGGTGGAAATTATCCAAAATCATTTTCGGGTGGTGAACGAATCATTGGATAATGTTTGTTTCGGAGAAAGAAAGGCTACTGCAGCTCGGGTCACTTTTCAAGAGGCGGTTTTGTCATCAGCCAGAGAAGAAATGTCTATAGTTCCCAGGTTGTCTTTTTCAGAGCAAGTCAGAGGTGACATACTATTGAATACCTGGGAGGCCAACATAGACGAAAGTAAAAGAACGGCTAAGGAAATCAAAGAGGCTTATGAAGAGGTTTTCCACTCACTGAATAAAGAGTCTCCAGGCTTCGGAAAAGGAGATCTTTCCGAAGTACTGGGACAAGTTGATGTAGCAAAACATCAAATTGATATCAAAAAAATCTCAAAAGAAACTCAGGCTGAAATCTCACAGCTAAAATAGGTTGATATCGCTCTGATAGATAGATGGCTGGTGAAACCGAATTTGCAGCTATAATCAATGACTTTAGAAGACAAAAGAATGGAAGACAGACTGCCACAATTAGAAAATAATTTGTATATTTTTTAGGCAAAAGACATGATAGAACCCTCCAGACTAGTAGCACAATTTGTAGGCAGGTGTGTCGAATGTATTGAGCGAGGAAAAGGGAGTACCTCAAAGAATCAATGAGGTAATATGTATACAGCTCGTTATTAGAGATTATCTGTGTCCGAGCTAGAAAATAAGAAAATAAAACGCCTTTGTTGGCATGAGAAACAGAGAGAGGAGAACTAAGCAAAGTATTCCAAGTTTTTCATTTTGTAACCGTTTCTTTTTAGAAATAACGAGAATTCCAACCGCCCAGGGTTGGAAATCTTTTGTATAAAAACATACTCAAAGGAGTGAAAAGTGGTTGGTTTTTCGCCATATGTAATTGAGAAAACTCTCCTCATTGAGGATTAATACAAGTACATACCAGAGATTCCACATTTCGTCCAATTTGAGTTATGTGTTCTTCTGGATTTTCACGTTTCAACATCTTTTTATATATTTCCTTGATGAATGCTTGATTGCAATTTAGTACAACATCTACTATGATTACATTTCATTTAGTTATCTTATAGCGAACAATTTTTCCTCTATATTTACTGTTAGTAAATACAAGACCTGTAAGTCAATTAGATAGCTATATTTTATGCTTCATTTAAGGTTATATGATCTATTTTCTTCTTCTGTAACAAAGTAAGATTATTTTGTAACTGATGCCTTTCTTTTTATAACAGCTTTATGTTTTTCTCTCATTGCATTCAATACTTTTAATTTTAACTCAAACACGAAAGACAGCCTCTGATCTGTTATACTATTAATTCAATTTAAGGAATTTTTCTCACATAACTGAGGTAGAAAAAGAAAACAATTAAACCTTCCTTATTTCTTGATGCTTGACATTATGCTTTGAGCCTTAAGTATAAACTCAGGAACAACAAGTAGTATGGCAGAAACTCGGCTCACCTGAGCTAGTACCATCTGCCATCACCCTAAGAGCTTATGACAGTCGACCATCATCCCCTGAAGGGATATTCCAAAATGTCCTCGTAGAACTTGGGGGGAAACCATCTTGATTTGAAATTGAAGTTATCGACGCCCCACTTGATTACAATATCTTGTTCAGATGTAGCTACATGTATGCTATGAAAGCGGTATTCTCTTCTGTGTTTCGTACGATTATGTTCCCCCATAATGGGAAAATCATCACCATTGACCAACTTACACATTACAAGCCCAATTATTCTGCCAACATTGATAACATCCTCCCTCTTTTCCGAACTAGCTCGAATTCTTTTCTGGTTATCGACATTGGTCCTAGAATATTCAAGGACCCATCCTTTTTAGGGACTTATCATGGAACACCACCTCTCCTCAACCCTTCTATTTCATCTCAAGTGTGTGTAGTTTCTTCTAACAGAACAAATATCGGAGAAAATACTCCTCTCATTGAGGACCCTCCCCACATCAAAGTTCTACCAGTCGAAGAACCACTACCTCGAGAATTCCCTGAAAACATCATTGCACCACTTATCTCGGATTTCCCCCCCCCTCCAAGGGAAAATCCCGGTCTGGGAAACAGTTCCCTAGGTCATTACCCAAATCCCCTTTTTCTACCTCCCACCTGGAGTCCAAGCATTCCAGGTAGCTGCTACTCTCACCCTTCCCAACATGGTTCTCGCCATCCCTGTATGGTATCTGCATCCACCTGCTATGGTTCCTCCACCATCTCTCCCTCCTTAGACAGAGGGATTACTGATGCAGATCCTAGTACAGGCTCCTACCACACCACCCTCACCCCCAACTGGATGCAACACCACCACCATTGGGGGAAGATGAAGGAAGAACTATCCCATAGCTCCACCCCCTCCCCAAGCTCAACCTCCTTGCACATTATGCGAAAGAGAAGGACACCCCACTAACAGATGTCCTACTCTTCCCAAGTTACGCAATCTTATCCAGCTCCCCAAAGAAAACCCATTGCTTTCTACTCCACTAAGTACGTCCACCGCTACTATGGAGTCCTCAACCACACGCAATAAAGGGTTACGGACCAATTTCGTGTGTGCCATATGCTCAGAATATGGCCATTACACTCATCATTTCCCACCTCTACCTCAATTCCACCAAACATTAGACGCAGTACGCCACGCATCTTGGCCTGAACCCTCTCAGGCACTCCCTATTGATGCTCATATTACTGACATTCGTTATATTTCTTCATCAGTCCCTGAGAAAATGAGATATCCCCCACAGTATCTTGAAATTTGGTTTATGTCCAGCTGGCCATCGCACCCTGTACACAATGTCCCCTCTATGTCATCACCACTTGAGGACAATAACACTTACCCGTTGACATTTCCCCCTGCCACCTGCCAGGATCCCTTGTATTCTCGCATCTTCCACTGCGACAAATATATCCTGGAGGAATTGAATACCCTTGATTTCCCTTGGAATGTGCTCCATCATCGAGCACTTTTCCTCTCACACAAGGTATTTCACCCTCCTACCCAAGCCTCCCTATGCGCAATCGAAACCAAGGATTTTATTCCGCCAGGGCATATTAACTAGTTCAAAAACCCTATCCATGTCCCCAATGCTTTTGAAGAAGGAAACATGGCCAACATCTCCCCCATAGTAAATTTGACATTTCCATTAAACCCGGCATCATAGAAGAGATCACCATTGGTGTCACATGCTCCCCAGAAGAAATCATTGCTTACAAAACTCTCTTTCAGGAATATTGGGATATTTTTACCTGGTCATACACGAAGATGCCTAGCATTGATCCTTCTATAATCGAACACAGAATTGACACATGGTCGGATATCACCCATGTTCATCAGAAGCAACGCCCCCTACACCCATCCAAATTTCTGGCTATCAAAGCCAAAATTGACAAGTTACGCGTGGTCGGGTTCATTTACCCCATTGTGTACACTTCTTGGGTCTCCAACCCCATCCCCGTTAACAAAAAATAGTGAATTATTCATGTCTGCACCGACTTTCACGACCTCAACCATGCTTGTCCCAAAGACAACTTCCCAAACCCTTTCATCAAACAAATAATCGATGATTGTGTCAGCCACGAGGAACTATCCATTATGGATGGGTTCTCTGGATACAATCAAATTCAAATCCACCCAACAGATCAGTAAAAAACTACTTTTACAACACCTTGGGGTACTTTTTCTTATCACGCCATGCCCTTTGGACTCAAAAATTTCGGTGCTACTTTCCAACGGGCCATGACCTACATTTTTCACAATCTTTCTCACATCATCCTGGCTTATTTGGACAACCTAACTGCTCAATCCAAAAAGTGAACCCAACATTTAGACGACTTACACATCATTTTCCAACGATGTCGCCAATATAATATCCGCTTGAACCCCCTCAAGTGTTTCTTTTGTGTCACTGTCGAGTGCCTCCTTGGGTTCATTGTCTCCCAACACAGTATCACTATGGACCCCCTCAAGGTCCAAGATATCACATAAATCCCACCACCTAGGAATTTACACCAACTGCAGAGCTTGCAAGGTAAAGCCAACTTTTTACGTCGCTTTGTCCCAGACTACGCCACTCGCGCACATGCTTTTCTCTGCTTACTGCATCATGATATCCCATTTCGATGGGACGAACATGCTCAAACAACTTTTGATGATTTAAAATCCTCCCTATCCAATGCCCCTTTAATTAGTCCCCCAGACCATCCTTCGGTGATGTCTTACCATCGATGAAGTAGATCGAGTCTTGAATGATTGCCACAATGGTGCTTGCGGTGGTCACCTCTAAGGTATGTCCACCGCCTAAAAAATCATTCGGGTTGGCTACTTCTGGACCACTTTGTTTCATGACTACATCCACGCCATCAAGCGATGCGAAAAATTCCATCTTTATGAAAACAAGTCACAAGATCCACCAACTCTTCTACACCCAGTCATCACAGTCAGCCCCTTCTATAAGTGGGGCATAGACTTCATGAATTTCCATCCTCCATCCAGTAATGGACACAAGTACATTATCGTGGCAGTGGATTATTTTACCAAACGGGTCGAAGCCATGCCCACATTTAACAACATTGTTGACACCACAACACGTTTTTTCTTGAACCATGCCATTACCCGGTTCGGAGTCCCGCAACAGTTAGTTTTTGATCATGGTAAACATTTTGAGAACGAGATCTTTGTCGAACTCTCCTCAAAATTAGGCTTCACCCATGATTTTTCCTCCCCATACTACCCTCAGTCCAACGGACAAGTCGAGGCTATCAATAAAGTCCTCAAAACCATGCTACAATGCATTGTCAACAAACATAAGACCAACTAGCATCATATTTTGTTTTTCGCTATATGGGCCTATCGCACGACAGTCAAAACTACCACTGGTTTTACACCATTCCACCTCATCCATGGGATCGAAGCCACCCTCCCTATCGAGTGTGAAATCCCCACATTACTCACTACCATCAAGCTCTTACCTCACACTGCTCCAATGTAGCAGTGCCTACTGACCTTAGAGTCACTTCATGAGGACCGTCAATCTTCATTACAACACAATGAAGCAACCAAAAAACGTTCCAAAGCCACCTTTGAACGCCATGTCAACCTTCGCTCATTCAACGTAGATGATCTCGTGTTAGCCTATGATATCATCCACGACACTCTCGGCCATGGGAAATTCGAGTCATTATGGCACAGCCCCTTCATCGTCCAACATTGTCTCACTAAACGCACCTACATTTTTGCCTCTCCAGAAGGCTCCTATATGACCTCTGCCTCTCACCCCCGAGGTCCAACATCTGCCAAACAACACAGATATAATGTTAGCATCCATATACATGTTTGATAAATGTTATCTACCAAAATCAAAATAAATAGATACAACATGTACCTCTCTGGTCCTAGTCCTCCCCAGGAGGTAGAACCATGTCTAGATCCTGCCTGTAGTCCATACCCACGTATGGATATTGCAGAATCACCTGTGGCATCTAAAGCCACACTCGAGCAATTTTGATCGTGAAGTAGTGGCCACCCTCCCCTCCTCCATGTCACGCCAAGACATGTTCCCATCGCATCAATCACAGTTCTCGCCGCGACACTGGCTCCAAATGAATCTGTGGGTGCAATAGAGGCACCCTCTCCAAAAACCAAGCCACCAAAACGAACCCAAATCAAAAGTCACCGAAGTCAGCATGCCAACACCGGTTCAGCTGGGACATCAGCCTGGTATGCATCAACACACCCCATGCAAAGAGGTCTCCGTCCAGGACCTCCTCCACCACCCTCAGCTGACCACCTGTGATCCACTGAGTTCCCAAGGATCCATAGATCCTCACCACCATGGTCATGATGCACTCGGTGAACAAGTCATCGATGACCTCAATCCGGAAGACCAAACCTGATATAGGGTTTCACACAAAACATTGTCGAGCCGCCATGGTCTCCACCTTATCCTCCCATGGAAGATGGGGATCCACGGTCAACGCCCTCCCATGGAATGGGAGTCCTCTCAAAAAGTACATGTCTTCTATCGTAGAGAATGTCAGTTGTTCCCCCCTCACCATGAAGCACTGCAGATTAGTGCTCCACATCCTGATCAAAAACTGGAGTAAGAACTCCTGTGACCGTATCATGGGGCAATCAAAAAACTTGAGCAACCCGCAGGCTACCAAGTGTCTGCGTACACCAGGTTGCTCCCTCGCAGCCTCTCTCAGTCGATCCTAGTCCCGCTCTCGCCAGTGGACCGGCATCGTGCTCTAGACTTTGTTGATCACCTGCATCCACCCAGAAACATTTGATCAGCCACATCATCCATCAAAAAATCATAAATATCAAAAACTCATACCCGCCCTTAGCCTGCCCATAATGCGTGGATTTCCCCCCATACGGTTGTGCACCTGTGTGCAACTTTTCTTCGTACAGTTGTGCACTAATGCACAGTTGTCTCTCCCACATCTGTGCATGGGTGCGCAACTGTCACTCGTACAGGCGTGCATCCTATGCATGCTTGTCTATCCTACTCACGCGCCCACATGTATGGTTGTCTCAGGAAGAGCCACACATTATGCGCAAGTTTCCTCACCACAATCGCACACTCCTCAGTGCACGTATGTTAGGAAAAAACCCGCATATAATGTACGGGAGACTAAGGTTTACACGTGCACACACACGGGTATTCCCCCTTTTCTCGTGCACTTGTGGGCCCCTACCCTTAAAAACCCTTGTACGGCCCTTCATACAATCCATACCTACAATCTATCAAATTAAAAACTATAGGACGATAAGGCCACTAACATGTCTCTCACCGCTCCCAAATCAGTATCCTCACGCTCCCGTAATCTCAAAATCACCACACAGCTCTCTCGTCGAATCAGTAATGGTGTCAGGTACAAATGAGGTGGCATTATGGGCACACCATCCATATATAGGCCCTTTTTCCCAACTTCCACCTTCTATTACAGGAGCCCATAACCTTCATTTTCTGATCCATTCTCATCCACAAGATCATGATCCAGCCATCTACACATTCACATTCCCCATGTTATCATCCTCACTTTTCCCCAGAGGAGCATTTTTCTCACGCCATGTTCAGGTACGCATGTTCACTTCAATTTTTATCAAATAGTTGTTATATGTTCTTTATCATCATATATTGTTCACGTCGGGTATTTGGTTTTTATGTGTGCAGGTACTTGTTCAGAAAGCTTACAACCCCTTTAGGTATATGTACGACACTGGCATGTAGTTACTCCCTCTGTTAATAATTTCATATCCTAGTCACACCCTCTGACATTTAACTTTAGGATCCCTACATTTGGCTCTGCAATATCTTTACCTCTGCCATATTTTGGTACTCTCATCTGATAGAACTCTCCCCCACATGAGTTGTCCCATTCATAGTTCCCCTTGGCAATTTGACACTCATGTTGATTTCACTCCCTYAGTTTGGGAGTCCTGATAGTATTCTGCACTTCTGAGAATGAACCCCATACTTCTTCTCATCATATTACTAACCTTCCCAATGGACTCTCAKATCATATCATCTTACACTTAGTTCTATTGATTACACTCTCGCAACTCCATTAGCCCTCCATCTCATCCACCATCAGTTTTCCCATATGCATATTGTCCTCCATCCACTTACCTAATACAGAAACCCACCCATGGGGCCTCCACTAGTTCTCTTTCACAAACTTGTGTTCTAAACACGCCAAGCCATCTTTCACTGGGGAACCCATTTCTGTATCTATATACTCAACCCAAATTATTCTTTATTTCTTTGGTAATTGTATAAATCCCTTGTTTCCATCATATACATAGATTCTTAGTCGTCATCCTCGATGGCCTTCTTTTTACCTGGCAAAGCAACCGATGTCACCCTTGGTTGGGGCATCCACCCTTTTTCATACCAAACATCATTCACAAACCCCGAGTATCCCAAATCCTTGTACCCACGATCTCTTATTTTTCCCACTTTATCAGCCTCTGGCACAGTTTAACCTTGTATCTAGTCATCCCCTTGACACTCGATCCAATTTTACAATTGTTGCCAATCATCCCTCAACACCCTAACCAAGGGAAGTCTTGAATCCCATAGCATCTTGACTTTGTTCATGTTACTCATCAATACCCGATATCATCTATTACTCAGTGGATTTCAAGAATCCCTTTTCTTTTTGGTGTCGCGACTCCCTTCCTGTCGACATCAACACAGTTTCCAGAAGGGTGGCAATATCTTGACTCTCATTACCTTTACAATGGGGAGTCTTGGATGGAACAGAGAGAGTCATCATCGCTTTCTTATTCCGTTGACCCCCATAACATTTGACTTCAGCAAACTCTCATGTTACAGTGGGTCTTACTATGCAACCTTTGCATCTTTTCATACCAGTCGAAGACCTGTGACTTTATTAGGACACCAATTCCTATGAGTCATCGAAACATCTTACCATCGTCCTTGACTCGCTTCAGAGCCCGTTCACCATTCAGAACTGTCATCTGTCGTTATAAAGCGCCCCCAAGGGCACTGCAGTTATCTACATCAACATCCATCATCAGTTACAGTCCCAAATTTTGGTTTCATAACACAAGCATGGGGCATGCCCGCCTCATTTGTATACATATTTTATTTTTGTTTCTTCCTAGAGAAAGGTTTGGTTCCCACAGTTTTTCCTCTCCCTCCGGCGGATTTCTCTTGCGGTTCGTCTCTTCACTCTTCCTTACAATGGCACTCTCAGCAAACAAAACATTGATGTAATTCAGCTATATGTATGTTCCTAACCTCACACATCAGAGGGCATATGTTATCACCGAAAAAATCATGCGCAACATTGCACACAAGGGTTGAAGAAAGACATCAATTCCAACAGCAATTAGTACACCTACAACATCAAAATCCATCAAAAATGAACAAAACTATACATTTGGTTCAAAAATTAAAGTGTGCAAATTCACCAAAGGAAGTGCGCGCACAATGCGCAAAATGTGTAGGCTAACACAGCCCTCAGTGTGCATTGTGCGCAAGATGCGCGACTGTCTAGAAGAAAATCTGCACACTTCTCTCGAACAGTGCATTTAAGAATCTTGTCGGCCCCTCGACCACTTCTAGTCCGACCCCCAACACGATTTGACACTCATATCTGAGCGAAATCTAGCTTTGAGGTTGTTCAAGGGATAGGAATTGCCCTAAAAGGCCCCTTGTTTACACTATGAACCAATTGTATCTTACCATGAATGGACACTATAAATATGTGTCATGGGTGTGCTAGAAAAATAAGAACTTCAAGGTATTGTTATGTTGCAATAATTCTTCTTGGAGAATCCTCTTTTCTCTTGGAATCATTCAAGCACTATAGCAAGGGCCATTCCACTCACCTCTTGAGAGGATTGGCATTGTATTTCTTCACCATTGTCACTTGCCATTGCATGAAGAGAAGAGCTCTCTATTAGGGAACTCAAGATCCCTCCCAAGGAGGAAGAGGGCATTCATAAGTCTTTGTCTTTTTCTATGGTGTTATCCTATCAATATATTGATCCATTGGTAGCTATATGTTGGTCATTTTTTGTTTTTCATGGTTCTAGTTCTTGCAAGCTTCTCTAACATTTATTTCTTTTTGTTTTTGTTTTTATTTCTTTGTTTCGTGTGTATTTGGTTATCTAATCAACTCACAAAACTCTGTCTTGTTTAGATGACTTAACTAAGCAGGTAAGTGTTGTGTTTTTTCTCACCCATGTGACAAAACCAACACAACAGTATGCATAACTCAAGATTTCAAGATAGAGATTATCAAAAATCTTAAAAAGAGTTACCGAAATATGATGGTAAAGATCATAGAGGAATCATCGTCTGGGTCAAAAAAATGGAAGGTATATTTGAATCAAATCCCCCACTAGGTGAATGAGAAAAAGTAATGAAAGCCTCCAACAACTTAGAAGGAGATGTTTCTGATTGGTTTCTATGGTGGTCCAAAAAATGAGATGCTCGTTCCTTTCATTGGAAAATTTTCACAACTTCCTTATTTAAAAGGTTCCATGATGAAGAAGACAATGACATGTATAACAAATTTGTGCATATTAAACAAAAAGGAAAAGTAAATGACTATACACACAAATGGGAATTTTTGGCAACAAGACAAAGCAGATTCACATATGAGCAATTGTTAAAAMTGTATATATGTGGTGATCCAAAATGGATCCAGGAAGGCCTAAAAAACAAATTTCTCAAAATTGGATGAAACCAGCTCCATTGCATTCGGCTCGTCRAACTGATTCCGACCATATAATATTTTTTGCAAATGGACGTCGTATGTGAAAGATATCGCGTTCTGACCGATTTCCCAAATAGACAAAGAGTCAACTAGTCAGAGTCAACAGGTCGTACCGCTGATGTCAGCAGTATGACAGGTGACTTTAGGATGATGTCATCATGCTGATGTGGCATCACCAGGATGTGACACATGTCACTTAAATTTGGCATTTTCGAGCTGAGTTGGCACTAGTACGAATTTGACACATGGCACTGTATGGATGACACGTGGCAGTTTGTACATGACATGGCCCAATGGAAAGTTGACACGTGGCAGTACAAACGACAGCTGGGTTGTATGAAAGCTGACGTGGCAGGGTGGTTGGGTTGTACGGAAGATGATGTGGCAGGGTTATTGGACTATACGGATGCTGACGTGGTAGGGTGACTGGGTTGTACGACGGTGACGTGGTAGCTGATTGGATAGGTGACTGGGTTGTATGGTGGTGACGTGGCAGTTGACTATGCATTGATTGTACAATGATTGGGTGGTACGGACGAATCACGGGGAAACACATGGCCCAATCATAGGGTGCCACATAGCACCTTGGATTTAGCCAATGTTGGCTAGTCCAAAAAATTTGTTATAGCCTCCGGGGGATTCAAACCCCTGACCTCGCGAGATGAGCCAACGACTTCGTGAAATGGGGCGGATCGATCGGTCTACATGGAAGGACTTAACCAAATACCACCAAATTTATATTTAAATTGATAGTTTGCAGGTTTATAGGATAAGCCTCGGTCGGCGGGGGGCTAGCCCGACCGACCAGGGACTAAAGACCAGGAGCCAAGACCAGGAGTTGGGCGCATTGGAGTTAAGGCCATGGCCACATGGACCCTGCGCATATGACCAGGACCGGAGGATAAGGGGCTAGCGCGCCAACACTCATCCCAGGGACATATGGCAGCGCCCCATATGCCTAAGGGCCCGGAGAAAGGGGGATGCACCCTATATTATGCCAATTTTTGGTTTTTTAACATTATATTATGATGTTTTATGGATTTTCAGCTGATTTTAATGGATTTTGGCCAATATTGGGGGATCTGGAACCCGATTTGAGGGCAGATCTTGGGAGAAAGATGGCAGATTGATGCCAAATCCAAATCTGTATAAACCAGGGTTCTTAGCAACTTTAGGGAGGTTCATAACAGGATAAATGTTGATGAATTTGAAAGCCAAAGCCATTTTTATACAGGGAAGCCATTGAGGAGGGGAACTTTGCTGGCCAATTCCGGGAGCTACGCTCAACTGTTTTCAGTTTCGTCAGTTGTGTTGGATTCTTGAGGTCGAGAAGAAAACAACCAGACTAGTTTGTAATCCATTTGACACTTTTATGATGTAATTTTGGAGCATTGAAGAAAAATAAGAAAGCCTCATCCACTGAGACAAAGGCCCGGAGACGTAGGCAATCTTACCGAACTCCATTAACAACTTTGTTGTTATGGTTTGTTGTTCTTTGTGCTTACATTATGATCTTCGTTTCTTTTTATGGCTACTATAATATCTCATTAATTTCTTCTTCTTTCATCAATTCCTAATTGGTAAATGAACTCATGCTTAAAACTTAACCAAGTCTTTAAAATATCATTTTCAGATCAAGTGGTATCAGAGAAAGTTGACGGTTGGTTTTTGAGTTTACATGATTACCAGGGAGTTGTGAAGGAAAGCTTGTAGAAAGGGATCTAGATATTGGATCGAGAAAGAGGACTTCTCAAAGTGAGGAGATGGCATCGGAAGAAAGCATGTCTCAGAACGAGATCAAGTTGGAAAAAACTTTATTCGCCATGTTTGAGATGGTAAAGGTCATATATGAGGATTACTTGGAACGGAAGAGGCCTTTCCAAGGGGAATCTTCTAAACAAAAAAAAAGTGAAAAAGGAGAGGATCCTCCTAAACCTCCTCCTTCTTCTCCATTGACTTCTTCTTCTTCAAGTACAAGTTCCAAATCCACCGCAAGAAAAGATTCCCATAAACATAAACATGATATTCCTTTACAAGCTTGATGTGAAATTTGAATTACCCATGTATGATGGTGAAGTCAATATTGAGAGGCTTGATAATTGGGTCAGGAAGATAGAAGTTTATTGTAGTGTGCAACAAATCAAGGATGAGGCAACTCAAATCAAGTTGGCATCGCTTCATCTTGCAGGCACAACACTCATCTAGTGGCAGAGTAAGTTGCAAAATGGCACGCAAAAAATGGGTAATGTATTTCCATCATGGCAAAATTTTGTTTTTGCACTTAAAAAGAAATTTTATCCTTTGGGTTACAAAGAGAAGGCTTTAATTGAATGGCAAGGTCTTAAAATAAGAAAGGGACAAACAGTGCAAGAATACATAGATGAATTTCGTAAGATGGCATTAATGTTAAATATTCCATTACATACCCAAGAAACTCTTATGAAGTATATAGGAGGTTTACCTGCACATATTCGTAACANTGGGTTACAAAGAGAAGGCTTTAATTGAATGGCAAGGTATTAAAATAAGAAAGGGACAAACAGTGCAAGAATACATAGATGAATTTCGTAAGATGGAATTAATGTTAAATATTCCATTACATACCCAAGAAACTCTTATGAAGTATATAGGAGGTTTACCTGCACATATTCGTAACACTGTATTTATGTTTGGGCCTACTAATCTTGATGAGGTTTATGTTCAAGCAACATACATTGAAGCAGGGAAAACATGAGTTGGTGTATCAGGGGAATCGTCTTCGAGGAAAGAGGACAAAAGAAAGGGGAATGGCAAGAAAGAAAATTTAGCCACAAGAAGGGAAGATAATCTCTCTTGCAAGCATTGCAAGAAAGAAGGGCGCAATGATGACCATTACTGGCAATTGCATCCCGAGAAGAGACAGAAATGGTTCAAAGAAAGGAAAGGGAGGCAAATAGTTGCGGCAACAACATGGCCAACAGACTTGGGATATGAATCAGGTGGTGAGACTAAGATCACATCAGTTGGTTTGACAAGTAAAATTGGTGATGGATATGATTCTAGATGCAAGTTGTTTCACATAAGGGTGATAATGAAACATACTAAGATCGATACATTGATAGATAGTGGATCTCAATCTAACTTGATTTCAAAAGAAGTGGTTAAAAAATTGGGATTAAACAATAAGATGCATCATAAACCTTACTCGCTTAAATGGATAAGCAATAATCATAAATTGCACATAACAAAGCAATGCACTTTAAAGTTTGCAATTTCATCAAAGTTTTTGGATGAGGTAACGTGTGATGTGGTGCCACTCAATGAATGTGGAATGGTCTTAGGCAGTCCTTATTTGTATGATCGCAAAGAAATATTCTACAGGGAACATAATCAATATCACTTAATCAAAGAAGGCAATGAATATGTTGTGGATGCTCATCACTTAAAAGCAAATCAATCTCTTCAAACAATGGAACAATTAAGGAAGGCATCTTATGCAACCAACACACCTATAATTGTGCCAAATCAAGCAATTGATCTTAAGCATGAACATGAGATGGTTGTACAATGGAAGTTCAATCATACTTTGATTCAAGATAAGCTAGTGGCATGCAAGTACTACAAACATATTAGCTCATTTGCAGTCATATTTCTAATGTTATCGTTGCTAATGTTTTCAACATGGATGGTAGTGGCTTCAGTAAGATGTGAAAGAGTACAAGTGGCTAACAATATGTTCTTAGTTGTCATGGTTGTTTTGGAATTGATCTTGATGATACAGGTGCATAGGACAGAGTTTAAAGACAAAGAACAAGTGGGGTGGCCTATCTCGCACTTGATGACTAGTTAATACCCTTTTGGAGGACCAAAAGGTCTTAGTGGGGAGGCATGATCCAAAATGGATCTAGGAAGGCCTAAAAATCAAAGTTCTTATAATCGGACGAAACTAGCGCCATTGTATCCAGCTCGTCGCATTGATTCTGACCATATAATTTTTTTTGCAAATGGACGTCGTATTTTTTTCGCAAATGGAAGTCAACTAGTCAAATTCAACAGGACATACTATTGACATCAACAATACAACAGGTGATGTCATGGTGATGTGTTACCACCAGGAGGTGACACATGTCACTCAAATTTGTTGTTTTTGGATTGAGTTGGCACTAGTAAAGATTTGACACGTGGCACTATATGGATGACACGTGGTAATCTGTACATGACATGGCCCAATGGAAGACTAACACGTGGCAGTACGGTTGACAGCTCGACTGTACGAAAGTCGACATGGCAGGGTAACTGGATTGTACGGAATATGACGTGGCAGGGTGACTAGGTTGTATGGATGCTGACATGATTGGGCTGTATGGTGGTGACGTGGAAGCTGATTGGACAGGTGACTGGGTTGTAATACAGTGATGTGGCAGTTCACTGATCATGTTGATTGTGCATTGATTGTACAATGATTGTGTGGTGCGAACGGATCACGGGGTGACACGTGGCCCAATCAAAGGGTGCCATGTGGCACCCTAGATTTAGCCAATGTTGGCTAGTCCAAAAAATTTGTTATAGCCTCCACATGATTTGAACCCCTAACCTCACGGGATGAGCCAACGACTTCGTGAAAGGGGGCGGACCAATCGGGCTACATGGAAGGACTTAACCAAATACCACTGAATTTATATTTAAATTGACAGTTGGCAGGTTTAGGAGAAAAGGCTCGGTCGATGGGGGGCTAGCCTGACCGACCGAGGGCTAAGGACTAGGATCCAAGACCGGGAGTTGGGCATGTGGGAGTTAAGGCCATGGCCACATGGACCCTGCGCATATGACCAGGACCGGAGGATAAGGGGCCAGCGCACCAGCACTCAGCCCAAGGCCATATGGTAGTGCCCCATATGCCCAGGGGCCCGGAGAAAGGGGGTTGCACCCTGTATTATGCCAATTTTGGGTTTTTTAACATTATATTATGATTTTTTATGGATTTTCAACTGATTTTAATGGATTTTAGCTAATATTGGGGGATCTGGAGCTTGATTTGAGGCTAGATCTTGGGAGGAAGTTTGGAGATTGATGCCAACTCCAAATCTATATAAACCATGGGTTCTTATCAGTATTAGGGAGGTTCAGAATAGGAGAAATGTTGAGGAATTTTAAAGCCAAATCCATTTTTATGCAAGGAAGCCATTGAGGAGGGGAACTTTGCAGGCCAATTACGAGAGCTACGTTCAACCATTTTTAGTTCCGTGAATTGTGTTGGATTCTTGAGGTTGAGAAGAACATAGCCAGACTAGTTTGTAATCCATTTGACAATTTTCTAATGTACTTTTGGAGCATTGAAGAGAAATAAGAAAGCCTCACCCACTGAGACAAAGGCCCAGAGACGTAGGCAATCTTGTTGAACTCTGTTAACAACTTTTTTGTTATGGTTTGTTTTTCTTTGTGCTTACATTCTGATCTGCATTTCTTATTATGGTTGTTATAATATCTCATTAATTTATTCTTCTTTCATCAATTCCTAATTGGTAAATGAAGTCATGCTTAAAACTTAACCAAGTCTTTAAAAGATCATTTCGAATCATGTAGGTTGAATAATTACATCCATAGTGAAACAAAACTATGGAACCCTAAAATTGTTGAAGGTGCTAGACATGTGGCAAAACTAATTGAATAAAAAAACAAGTTCAATAGGCCATCATTCATGGGTCCAGAAAGATCAAATAGATATTCAAATGAAAGATCAAATAAATACTCTACAAACAAGTCTGGAAAATATGTACCACCTCCTTTAAGGGAAGATGAAAACCAACATTAGGACCCATATAAGAAATGAGTAAACAAATGTAGATATTGTGGAGACAAGTGGTTGTCAGGGCACAGATGTAACAATAAAAAACTATATACTTGTGAAGCAAAGAAGGAATCAGACACTTCGAGCATTGGATCAGAGGAATAATGTAAGGAATAAAACGATGTTCCAAATATAGATCATGAGGAGGCCATGCCCAAGATATTCCTTACTGCAATAAAAAGAATAGAACAACTACAAACATTGAAACTAAAGGGCCACGTAAAAAAGAGAATGTCATTGTACTTATAGATACAGGGAGCACCCATAATTTCATAGATATAAATGTTGCAAAAAGATTAAAAATATATTTGTATATCTGGCCACATATATAATAGTGATGGTGGAAGATGGAAAAATAATTGATGGAGTTGGGAAGTCGTTGGGAAGTGTTACAAAATCAAGCTACAAATAGAAGACTACGAATTGGAATACGGTTTCTACATGGTGCCCTTGGGAGGAGTAGACACTGTCTTGGGATTTCAATGGCTACAAACATTGGGGACCTATTCTGCAAACCACCAGAAACAATTTATTAAATTCAAATGGGGAGGAAGAAGATATAAATTCTATGGATTCCAACCACCCCCCACCCAAATTATATCTTCATGAAAAATGGAGAAACTAATTCGAAAAGGGGCACCAGTTTACATTGCACAGTGCCATAAAATGGAGACCTTAGCATCAAAAGTAGTCCACCCTCATCACCCAAAGATTGAAGTTGTAATCCAACAATATGACAAGGCATTCCAAAAATATGACAAGATATAGGAGAAAATCATCAAAATATTAAAAGAAAACTTAGCAACAATTTGTAATTGAATGAAACAACAAGTAGACCAACATCGATCAGAAAGAGAGTTTGAAGAAGGCAATTGGGTGTTCGTAAGACCCCAACCTTACAAACAATTATCCCTCAAGCAACAAGGAAAGAACAAATTGGCTCCTAAATTCTATGGGCATTTTCAAATTAACAAAACAAATAGCAAAGTAGCTTATGGATTGAAATTGTCAGACAATTGTCACATCTATAATATATACCATGTATCATGTCTCAATAAGGTGTTGGGACAAGCCCAACCAGTTCAAACAAAAAACTATTGAATTCAATGATGAAGGAAGAAGGTATTATTGCCATTAAGGAAAAGGTGTTACGTTCCAGAACCATTAAATAGTATCTTATCAAATGGAAAAACCTTCTAGAAGAAGATTCATCATGGGAAACAAGAAATTTTCACTAATAATATCCCTCATTACCCTTGCTTTGAGGAAAAAGAAAATTTTAAGAGGATGACAATGTTACAAACTTAACAAATGTAATCAATAATTAATAATTAATCAACATTCAATGAAGAGTCATAGGTCACACCTATTCACTCTCATGATCAGTCAATGCCTATAAAGGTATATCGCCATGAAAGAAATGTTATCATCTTATTCATTTTTATCAATCAATATATTTTACTTGCAAAAATATTTTGTCTACAATTAAGAAACAAGAGTTGTTTGCTACAGGTTGGTTCTAGGAACACCCCCACCCCCGCGCCATTACATGTGCCCCTCCCCTTCCACTAAGTTACTTCTTGAAAGAGATGGGGGGCATTCCCGAAATCAACCCCCCCTCCTCCTTTGCCCCCCGTCCTCGACCCCACCGCCTCCCTCCATGTGTTCCTCCCCTTCCACTAAGTTGTTGCTCCAACCTCCATTAAAACCTTCAACTATCTGGAATTTTTAGTTGTAGTGAATATTTGTTAATTTAACCTCTCCTTTTTTAACAAAGGTTTTAGGAGAGATGTTTTTGATAATTTTGTCCAATTTTAAAACAATAAAAACTTTCAATAAAATGTTTACTAATCGGTGTTTTCCTTATAACGATGTAAACATCTTAAAAGATGTCCTTATATGTGCAACACCATTAATGAATAAAAACCCACAAAAACAAATGAAAAAACATATAGTGACACTTGGTTTATCTCTATTCGAACCCCTACCACGTATGGTAGAGACCAAGTTTTTTCAAAAAAAATACAGCCAATTATGATTTAAAAAACAATTAGTAATATTAAAATAAGAATAAATTATATGTAAAAGATAATTAGTAATACGTGGACCATATTTTATGCAAATAATATCTATATTTCAATTATTGTGGTATATTAAGGCCAAATTCCCTGTCACTATAAATCAAGTGAGCTCAACCTCTAAGAATAACTTGTCATATCGCATGTGGTGAAGTGTCAAAATCAAGCATATAAAATTATACTTAAATCAATTTTTTTTAAATGGTATGGTTGAAATGTTCATTAACCTAAACATTTAGGATTTACATTTATAATGTTAAAAGTGGCCAATGATTCGGAATTTTGTTGTTCCTAACCTAATATTAGGTAGAACATTAATATTAAGGCATGAATTGTCGCTTAGTAGTTAGTTTTATTTTTATTTAAATTAAGGTTATTAAGATGTTAGGTTATTTTTATTTTATTTGGGTAAGGGTTTTTTGTTTTTTAAGTTTAAAGAGATTTTAGAGGAGTGATTTTTTTGGGGAGTTTTAATTATTAAGTGTAAGTTTCAAAAAATCACAATTAATGTTAAATGATTTATTTTATTAGTTTTAATTTTATTTTTCTATTTTTATAGGTATTATTAGATGTAATGAGTGTTAAGTGAATCATCCAATTCTACAAAACATTTTCTCGAATATTTTATTTGCTCATGTATATAGAGAAGAGAATCAAGAGGCGGGCAGCTTATCAAAACAGGTTCTCACAATACGTCCAGGAAATATAGCATATAATCAGTGGGATGGAGGCCATGAGGGCCCAAATCTCTTTTTAAATATGTACTAGCAGTTTATCTGGGGGAGATTATATGTGTTGGTTTCTTGCTAAGATGGGTGGTCTTGTTATTAGTCTATATTTATGTATGAAAGTCATAAACATTTTGAAAAGTATCTTCTTTTTTTTTGTCCAAAAAGATAAGTTGTCAGTACTGTAAGGAAATTGGAAATTTTCATATAGTTATGTCAATGGATCGGACTATGAAACTCAAGGATCCCTTGATGTAATAGTTTGTCATGTGAACAGATTATATTAATATAAATATAATGTGCAAATTTCAATGGAAAAAAAAGTCTACAAAACATTTAATCTTGTAATAAATTTTCCTTGAGTTTTTGGAATTCAATGATATAGAAAGTAAAAGTTATCATTGATGTGGAATCTTGATTGAATTGATTCAAAATTAGGTCAAAGGGCATGGGACATTGTTCCACCATGCACGGGTCTTGAATCATGGTACAACTCTACTCATGCCTAACATGTCTTGAATCATGGTACAACTCTACTCATGCCTAACATTTCTTATAGATACTTATTAGATTTGTCATTGGAAAAAGGATCTTGATTCATGGTACAACTCTACTCATGCCTAACAAACCTCCAACTGTCTAGTAATTTTATTTGTAAGGAATATTTTTTAATTTAATCTCCACTTTGTAATTTTATTTTTTAATTTAATCTCCACTTTTTTAATAAAAAATTTAGTAAATATTTTTTTATAATTTTATCCAATATTAAAATAATAAAAACTTTAATTAGAAGCTTTATTAATTGATGTTTTCTTTATAATGCTACAAACATTTTAAAAGATCTTGCCATCTAATGCAAGCTCTCATTTATCTCTATATGTGCAACACAATTAATAAATAAAAACTTCAAAATACAAATGAAAAAGCATATAGTTACACTTGTTTTATTTCCATTCAAACAACTACCACATAACATAAGACATTTGTTTATTAAAATAGGATTAAATTATAGTTAAAAGATCATTAATAATATATGGATTATATTTTATGTTTTTTTTTTTTCTAGGTTATATAGCTCGAAGTAAACCTTAGAATTTTAAAGTTACAAAGTTGATTAACAATAAAACTCAAAGCTATTACAACAATATATTTATTAAAAACTCAACATATCACTTGTGAAAAATGAATATAGATAGAAAAGATAATAATCATTCTTTCCAACCACTTAAACCAAATCTAATTGACAGATAATATTTTATGCTTATATTTCAACTATATCACCTATATACAACTATATATATATATATTCCGATAATATTATAATATATGAAAAAGCCAAATTCCATCATCACTATGGATCGAACTGAGCTGAATCTCTAAGAAATTATCAATTAATAATTGTTATCATCGCATGTGGTGAAGTGTGAAAATAAAGCATATAAAATGACACTCAAAACAAATTTATTTTAATAGTATGGTTGAAATGTTCAATAACCTAAACATTTATGGTTTAGGTTTGTAATGTCATATAAAATGACACTCAAAACAAATTTATTTTAATGGTATGGTTGAAACGTTCATTAACCTAAACATTTATGGTTTAGGTTTGTAATGTTAAACGTGGCCAATGATTTGAAAGTTTGTTCTTGCTTAAAGTTTGTTCTTGCTTACCTAATATTAGGGCAAGCGCATGAACTTATTCAATTAACAAAGTGGTTAGAATGGTCGGCCAGTAGTTAGTTTTATTTGTATTTTTATTTAGGTTATTTTTATTTTATATAGTTGATGGGAATGTTCTTTTAGTTTAAAGAGTTTTCAGAGTGAGTGATTTTTTTAAGAAGTTTTAATTATTAAGTGCAAAGTTAAAAGTGATGATTAATACTTTGTCATTTATTTTGTTATTTTTAATTTTATTTTTTTTATTTTTATGAATATTGTTTGATGTAATGAGTGTTAAGTAGATTATTTGTTGTAAACAATACAAAAAGTTAGAGTTTCTATCTATCTAAAATTTTGATTCAATTTTTAATAATTTGGGTTGATTTAAAATTGTGCAAAACCCCATGGTACATTGTTCCACCATGCTTTGGCCTTGAATCATGATAGAACTCTGCTCATGCTTGAAATTTATTCCAGATTCTTATTAGATTTGTGGTTGGAAAAAAGGTCCATTTGCAACAAGATTAATTTACTCCTTCGAGTCTATGAGAAGTTAATAATTATATTTATTGATCATAGGATCTATGCTATGCATGAATGACTTGCTCTACAATGTTAATCCCAAATATGAGATTTCTTATGTTTAACTATGAAAACCCCTTATATGCTTAAATAAAGAGTTGAGTGAGCTCTAAGTGAATGGTTCATAAGTCACAATACTTGTTAAAGTTTAACAAATGGGATAACAAACCAACTGGACTTGACTATTAGAACAACTTTATGGTTAAGTGAACTTGACTCAAAGTAGTTTTATGATGGATGACCTTCTTAGAAAGTCCTGGTTATTGGGTGTAGGTTCAAAGGTGGCGCTCGATGCTATGAGACTCATTTTAATAGTTTCAATCCCACTTCTTCAACCCTATGACTATCACTTGATGCATGAGTGTTAAGCGAACTACTCAATCTCATGAACAATTGGTCATTATGACTAATGCTCATGGGATATAGGTCATGCATGAATAATTTATTCTACATTGTTAATCTCAAAAAAGAGATTTCATAACTTGGACTATGAAAGGCCCCCACATGCTTAAGTAAAGAGTCAATGGAGATCTAAATAAATAGTTCATAAGGAACAATAATTATTAAGGTTTTACAAATGAGGTAGTGAGTGAAGTAGACTTGACTATAAAAATAACTTCATGGTTAAGCATGCTTGAAACAGAGAAGCCTCGGGATGGGTGACCTTCTTGAGAAATCTTGGTTATTAGGTGCATGCACAAAATAGATGATTAATGCCATTTGATTCATCTTGCTAATTTCTTTATCATTTCTTCACTTTTATGATTATCACCTAATACAATAAGTGCTAAATACATTATTAAATTTATAAAAAATCATTTTAATAAATACTTATAAAATACAAATCATGTATAAATAACACACCCTACATAAAGTCCAGTGGATGTAGCTTGGGTGGTTGGGAGGAATGATTCTTACCCTCCCCGCCCAAGTTCAATCCGTGTAAATGACATGTTGTGACATTATATGTGTCTACAAGATGCTCTTGTTGTTGAGCCCCCAATATTCCAAAAATGTTTGGTCACCCCATGTTCTCTCGTGTATTTCGGGGAGGTTATCCATGGACGTAGTGAGCACTGATATACGAATATCCAACATAACTAAAACTAAAATTACAATAAAAAGGCTCTACAACATGTGTGAAAACATTGTTCAAAGTAAGAAAAGTTGTCATATTAAAGTCTCCAAAACTTAAACATGTACAAATATTTTTACTATATTAACAAGTGAAAATACAAGCAAAGTTGCTTATACCTGCCTCTTCAAAATATTTTAACATAAGAGGTGTATATAGTTCAAAGATAAAATTTTAGTTTAATCCTTTTGTGATTAGATATACAACACTCTCATAATTTAATTAGCATAACAAAGAACGTCATCATAATTGAGTCAAAATTAGGAGATGGAAATGTATACAAAGTTGTGTTTGGTTAGATATGTAACAGTATAATAACTTGAATTGATATAAAAATAAAAGTTGTATTAAAATGGGAATGAACATAAAAGAATTTTGCATAGAAAAATCTATTTGAGTGAAAATTTAGGAAATAGGAAAGTAAACCAAGTTGTATTTGGGTGAAAATGATGAAATGAGATAAGATAAAACTCAATGAAACGTGACCCACAAAACAATTATCTAGATTGAATCTAGATATAATGAATGGAGTATATATATATATATATATATATATATATATATATATATATATATATATATATATATATATATATATATATATATAATTTGACTTTTCTATTTGAAAAGGTGGGAAGCTTAATTTCAAAACTATTAGTCCAATAACAAAACAAAGAGACTTAGTTAGATAATATAACACATGATTGATGGATACACAATACACAATTGAGTAGGAAGAATATTATAAATAATGCAGTTTAAATATAATTAGAATCTCTTAAGTTATAAGACAAAAAAAATATAAATTAGAATTTTTGTGTACTCAAAGTATTTTCATTCAAATGAATTTATGTCAATATTATTGGTGATGTTTGTTTGTTTTTTATAATAAAATTGTGGATGATTTTTTTCTATAATATATGTGTGTGTGTGTGTGTTTGATCAACATAATTGTTTAATTTCTTTAATTTAAGTCCTTGCCATTATTGTTGGATGAATTCAAAGTTGCTTACAATCAATGACTTAATTAAGATTAAAAAACCATATATTATAATTGTTTAATTTCTTTAATTTAATTCATTTAGATCAAATTACCATTATTGTTGGATGAATTCAAAGTTCCTTACAATCACAATCAATGACTCAATTAAGATTAAAAAACCATATATCATAATAATAAGTATCTTATATCAATAATTTTATTTAAATCTTTATGCAATATTCAAATTAATTTATTGTATTTAAATTAAAAATAAGAAATAGAAAAGCAAGTAGAAAGAGTTTTATTTGATTAGATTAAAAACAAAGTTATATTAAATTAAGAAAATGAAATTCGGTTTGCATGTATATATTATTGAATGATTTCAATGATTTCTAGTAATCCGCTTCACTGGTAAAGTCTACGATGGTATATATATCCTACCCCCTTTGGATTTGAACTTATGATCTTTGAGGAGGAAACACATGTTCTTAATCATTAGGCTCACTCAAGCTTTATATTCAAAATAATCTAATTTTAAGGTGAATCAATAATTTATGTACTTTTAAAGTAACAAGACCGTTGACTTGACTTTCTTAACCAATCTACACGTAATGAGAAATTCACCCATATGTATAGAAAATACTATGAAGTGAGGATTGCTTTACCAGTCCAAACCGAAAAAGAAATGATAAGTTGTTTTAACATGCTTTACTAGTATACATTTATTGAAGGTAGGTCCTTGACATTTAAAACAATTTGACGGAGTTGTGGATCCAGTAGATCCCCACAAGAAGAGGCACAACCAGTACTTTGCCCAATATATACATTCAAAGATGAAAAGAAGCTATGTTAGGACAATGTATAATAAAAAATAAATTGGAAACATTTATTTTCGTTTAAGAAATTGACATAATAGTACCTCTCTATAACTATATTACAAATTTGAATATATATATATATATATATATATTATATTATTTTTAATTTACAATTAACTTTTAAACCACATAAAATTAGCATATCAATCTTTTTAACCAATCATAAAACTTAAATATAATATTTTGAAAATTTGAAATTTATTTTCTAATTTTTAAATATTTAGTTTAATATATATTTATTTTACAACTATTGAAAAACTTTAACAAAGTAATGGAAAGTTAAAGTTTTTGTATCAAACCCAACTAATTGAAAATTAAAGCAATTTGACTCTAAAGAAATTACAATATATTATGCCACATAATAAAACTATGAGAATACTTTGCTATTTGCAATAAACTCTAAAGTACACATTTTTACTAAATTAATAAAACTACAACATAACTTTGTTTGAAGCAAGAAACTCTTTCATAATAAAGTACACATAATTACGTACCTTGTTCAAAACATGGTACAAAGTCAAAGTCCTCCCTAGATACCATTCCACATAATGAATAGACATTTTACTAATTTTGAAGCCCACTCAACCTCTCATGTAACGACGTAGTCTAAATGTTCTAGGTTTTTGTCCATTTACAGTTATATTTTTGGACATTTTTGCATGAAATCCAGTCAGAAATTGTTTGAATTACAGATTTTAGTTGTTAAATCTACATAATCTATGTGCTCTAAGAGTTTTTCAGGGTGTTGAATCCACTTATGCATTCAAAAACGGGATTTTAAGAAACAAAAAACAGTGATTTCACCAACAATTGTATCACCGGATTCTGGTTATATTGTCGGAAATCAGCAAAAACGTAGAACGTTTAGACTATGCCCCCATATAACTCCAACTACCTTCAATGTTTATCCCACTCACCAGAAGGAGATGTCTATTTAGGTAATATCTATCCATAACGATTACCCACTCAACCCCCATGTAACTCCAACTACATTTAATGTTTATCCCACTCAGTAGAAGGAGATTTCTATTTAGGTAATGTCTATTCATAATGATTACCCATACAAAAAGGACTTAAGAAGGAACTATTAGCCATACATAAAGATCAATTATTACTCATATATAAAGCATCTACATAAGGATAAGGGAAAGTAGTTAGTAGAGCAATTATGTGAGTAGTGTCACTCGGTAGTGTGAGTAATGGCAAGTTGGGAGAGCTCACAATACCATGTCATTAAGTCATGGCTGGGTTCATCATTTCACCCATTGGTCGAAAGGAGTTCATACTCCTTGTGGATTTCCCTCTCATTCTCTCCTCGTGTCTCATCAATATTCTCTGTGTTCCTGAATTCTGATCCATTATGGTTTGGCAAGGTGACAGTCAATTGATACACGTGGAAATTCACAACTCCACCTATTAACACCCCATCTAGGGAACACTTTTATCATTGTTATGCGCCATGGCATTCTATTTAAGTAAACACATCAGTATATATCAGATTATAGCATGCACCAATGTAGGATACATGTATGAATGCATCGGTGCTAACCATTATGATGAGTACATTGATACTCCTAAGTACAACATCAACACCATGCCTTCAACATTAATGTTATTGTTGTCATTATTATTGTCGCCAAGATTTCATGCCTAAGTACAACATCAACACCATGTCCTTCAACAATATTGTTATTGTTGTCATTATTATTGTCACCAAGATTTCATGGCAAACAAGGATATATATGCATTGGTGCTCAAACATATATAGAGCATTCATGCTTGAAAATACATAATACACACATGTCCATATTAAATAGTGCCACACTAACTGTCATAAATACACCAGTTAAAAAAACTTTGCTAAAACCTCAAGATGCCCTTATTTGTTTGTTATAACTTACTAACCTATTTAACGAGAACCCTCCAAAATTCTTGTTTTTTAAGAGCTCACATTTATTGGTTGTTTTTACACCTATTTCAAAAAGTGGTGATCCAAAATCACCCATTTTTTGAGGTAGTTTTTTGACATTTTGAATTTTCTTAGTTATAAAGTATTGACATTTTTTTCAAATGTTGTTTTTTTTTCAATTTTGTTGAAAATGTTTATTTTTATTTTTTTAATGACATTTTTTCTTGTTTTTTTCAATGTTTTTAAGAAAAAAAAACCACCCCTCATCCTCTCTCACCTCAGTTTTCAAAGATAAATAATATCAAAAAAAAAAAAAAAACTCACTTTTGAAAATTAAAGCAAACAATTGAATATGTCATAAAGTGGCTAGTTCTTGTCAAATATAGAAATTGAGATAGTAAATAAACTCTAGGTTGGATATAGAAATTGAGAAAGTAAATAAAATGTAGGTTTAATATACAAATATAGAAATTAAATGAAAATTATAGAAATTGTCACATGAATAAGTATTTGTCTTCATAAAAACATTAAAATAAAAATATATAGAATTGGTCACATTAAAATAAAAACATCACCTGGGAAGTGATAACAACTTCTAAATTTGAAGGTTTTTTTAGGAAACAAAAGTCAATAATGACATGTGAAAGTTTCTAAATGGCATTTTTATAAAGTTCCATATTAAACGTTTTTAATTTTATTTTATGTGTTTAAAAAATGAAGTTACTCTCTCGGGGATTTATGTCACATCTATAACCTCTTTCACCAATTAGAAAATGGAATGAGTGAAATTTAAAAATTCTAAAATTTAATTTTTAATTTTCAAAAAATTCAATCTAATAAAATTATTTTTTGAAAACATTGGAAAACTTTACAAAAATGAAATAATGAATCTGACTTGCAAATGAAATATATACTACATACTTTGGCAGAGACTAAAAAAAGAAAATAAAATATTTGAAAAAATGAAAATAAAAATAAAAAACAAAAACCCCCAAAAAATAAAAATCAACAAAATCATAAATTAAAAAAAAAAAAAAAAAACCATCATAGGGTGAGGGAAAGGGGGCATCTTCCTAGAATCACACCACCCCTCCCCCCTCATCGCACCCCGCTCCTTCCACCAATTCATCGTTCCCCCTGCACCCCTCTGCTTCTCACATCCCTTCCCTTCCACCAAGTCAATGCTCCTATAGAGCGTCGGCTTGGGGTAAGGGGAGGAGTGGTCCACTCATTCCATAAAGGAATTGCTCCTATGGAGAGGTTTTTTTTGGGGGGGGAGTGGGGAATTCTTGGAATCAACCCACCCCCCCCGCTTCCCTAACACCCCATCCCCCCTCTCCTTTTGACCCTAGTCCTTGACCCCACCGCCCTCCTTCCATGTGCCCCTCCCCTTCCACCAAGGTGTTGCTCCATAAGAGTAATGACTTGGTGGAAGGGGAGGTGTGGCCCTGTTATTCCACAAAGGCATCGCTCCATATCCCCCACCTATGTGGAATGAGAGGGGCACGGGAAGTGGGATCGAAGGGGGGATATGGAGTGACGCCTTTGTGGAATGGAAGGGACACCCCTCCCCTGTGGAGTGACAACTTAGTAGAAGGGGAGGGGAACATGGAGGGAGGCAGATAGGGATGGAGATGAGGGGCGAAGGGAGAGGGGAGAATGGGGGGTTACGGTGGAGGGGGTTGATTTTGGGAATCACTTTTAACCCCCCTCCCCATCCATATGATGGAGTGACATATTTGTGAAATCAGAGGGACACACAGAGTGAGGGGACAAAAGTGGGGATTTGGAATGATTCCTTTGTGGAATGAAATGCCCACCCCTCCCCTTCTACCAAGTTGCTACTCATATGGAGTGATGACTTGGTGAAAGGGGAGGGGCACAAGGAGGGAAGGCGGGGTGTGGTTGGGGATGGGGGGAAGAAGGAGAAGGGAGATGGGGGATTAGAGAAGGGGGGTTAATTCTAGGAATCATCCTCCCTCCTTCCCCCTACCTATATGATGGTTTTTTTTCCTTTTCTTCATTTTTTTTTAATTCTTCTTTTTGGTATTTTCTTTTCATTTTGTTTGTTTGTTTCCTTTTCTTTTTATTTTTTTAAGATTTTTTTTTCCTTTTTTTTGTTGTTTTAATTTTCAAAAGTGAGTTTTTTTTCTTAAAGTGAGGTGAGGGAGGATGGGTTTACGCTATATTTTGGTTTCAATCTTATAAATTAACCTTGAAAAAATGGATATTTTTAAGGTTTATTTTATGGTTTTGTTTGCAACAATACTATTTTTTAGGGTCATAGTTTCAAAAATATTGTAATTTAAAGCCAAAAGTAGTGACCACTTTTTGATTTGAGGGTTGATTTTACGATTTTTGTTGCAATTGTACTAGTTTTTAAGACCATGGTTCCAAATATGTTGCAATTTTAAGCACGAAAAAAAGGAGGTGCTACTGACCTAGCACCACTTTTCAGTTTAAGGGTTTTAGCAGATGTGGATGCTACTGAACTACATTCGCTAAAACCCCCATTCTCAATCATATAGTTTTTTTTAATCATTTTTCCCAATATTGTAACACTAAAAATTGCCACTAAAACCATTATTAACTGGTGTTTTCCTTGTCATGACATCTCATGAGATGTTGCTACCTTGTGCAAGCTCTCATCTATCCTTGTATGTGCAACACCATCGATGAGAAAGAAACCCAAGAAGCAAAATAATAAGACATACATTGAAACTTGCCTTATCTATGTTCAAACACCTACCATGCGGACCACACATAGATTGACACCTATATAAAATGGTTTATATATACAAGTATGGAGGAGGCCAACCTTTTCCAAGAAATATGATCAATCTTATAAAACATCTTAAACTTAAATATGATACCATTAAAATATGGTTACTAAAATATCATTGAAAGAGTTAACATGAATTGATACAGTGAATATATCTCTGCAGTGAATACATACGGTGGTGAATATTATCTATACGTGAATATTTTATCTCTACAATGAATACATAGTCATAGAATTAAAACAAGAATATATTTTTGCAGTGAAACTTATTACTACGGTGAATTGATGTGGTGAATACATTCTACGGGTCTACAGTGAATCTGGTCTGCGATAAATCTGATCAATGGTAACTAAATGCGGGTCTACAATTAATCCGATATGTATTCAATATGATCTGCAGTAACTAAATCTCGTTTGTGACTATTCAAACCTCACCGTGAATTAGGCACACATATTTCTTATTTATTTATTTTTCTTTTCAATATGAGTAATAAACCATTAATACCTAACTTTAACATAGGAAGGCCTAACAAAGTAACCCTAGATAGTCTACATGAATATATAGAATCAATAGAAAAATGTAGAGAAGAGAGATAAACCAAAATTCAAAGTGAGTTAGTAGGAATGCCTGATAATAAATGTAAATCCTTAGAAGATAATATTTAGAGACAGATAGACAATAAATTGTTAGGGTTTGAGACTCGGTTGCAGAAAATGGAGGCTACATTACAAGAAATAGAAAAAATAAACCAAGAACAAAAACAATCAAGGTAGGAAGAAGAGGCACTACAAGGAAAAGACCTTTTAGCAGAAGTTATAGCATAGGTTTCTAGTGTTACAAAATTGGCAAAATTTGTCAAAAAACCTCTGCTACATCATGTGTTTTCGATAGTGGATGTTTTGCAGATACTATAATGGAAGTTGATTATAACTAAAAAAATATGGGCGGGTGGAGGTGTTAGCGGATGTTTACAAATCGGTGTGTTTGTATAAGTCACAAGCACCGGTGCATACATACACCTACAGCACCGGTGTTGTACACTTAACGTCAAGCATTGGGGTAGTAAAATATGCAAGCACCAGGGAAGTAAAATATTTAAGCACCAGGGATTTAATAGTAAAATGCACCGGGGGAGTTAAAATTAATTAAGCACCAGGGCTTTTTGCATAGAATGCATTGGTGTTTTATTAATAAGAAGGCACCAATGTTGTATAAAATAATATGCACCAGTGCATTACCAGGAAAAACCCCCCAGTGCATTAAAAATTGAAAGCACCAGTGCTTTGCAGTAACAAACAAGCCTTGGTGCTTATCAATAACACAATAGCGCCAGTGCATATTAATAACGCATAAGCATCGGTGCTTCATATAGGCTTAATGCACCGAAGGCCAATTTTTTAATATAATTTTGTGGTATTAAATTAATATTGAAACCAATGTTAATTGATTACATAAAAGCCCCAGTGTGAAACTCATATGAAATGCACCAGTGAGTTTTAATATTAAATGTGTCGATTAGATTAACAATTAAAATACTCCGAGAAACATCGACCCATGATAGTGCAATTATTGTTATTTTTTAATTCCATTATTTATCAAAAAAATTGCATATATCTTATGTTTTGATTAGTGAATTTGGATATGATGTTTGGATTAATTTGTTATATCATCAGATTTTGCATCTCTTCATTATAATATTTATTCATCCATATATTTAATCAGACCCCAATCCATTGTCTTTCAATTGGGACACTATGTCCATTACATTAAAAAAAATGTATAATTTTCACACACAATTATTTCAAAAAAAAACAATTGTAGCTTGCATTGATATCCAAATATATTTGTCATCATTCTTCACTGGAACTAATGTTAGTGCTCGAGATATTTCCATGCCTTGGGTTATTTTGTTGAATGTTTTGTTGATTGCCTCGATTGTTTTGTTCTTCTTCAAGTTCCATCTACAAACATAAAAATAAATTGTAATGAGTCTATCTACATTGGTGAGAATAATGAAAATTGAAATAAATAATATACATGAATGTAAATTGAAAAGCGATGTACCTGCAAAGAAAGAATTGACTCATGAATCATACACATATGTTCAAAATCAAATCTCATGCCTTGTTTCAACAATTCTTCTGTTGGCTCAGTTCCATACTTTGTTTCCTGCAAGTTTTATACCCCATAATAAATCATAGATTTAATATAAAGTATTATTTTTGTTTCATTAATTATAAAATGGTAGAAGTAAAACAACATAGATTATACTTACAAATTCCACAATTAATTTTTGATATGCCAACATATACTCACAACCCTTAATTAACCCAATGTCAATCAATTTTTCTGATGGCTCTTCTTTGTATGTTAGCACCTGTTTGAAGACATTCAAGGATGGTTGTTGTAAAACAACTTAAAATATACAAAAAAAAAAACTTAAGTTGTTATAAGGAAATAAAAATTATTCACAAACTTTGCTATCAACCCTTTTCTTCCTTGTCGCCCATTTTTATGTGCAGAATGAGTTCCATTTTCTTTTCTTTTATGTAAGAGAATATTTGAAAATTGATATTTAATGTTTAATTAATTACTTGTACCTAATAGAAAAGTTCAATGATTACATACATTCAAGCACGTTGTTGTTGAGATAGCTCCTCCTGTGATGCAATTATGTCAATTCTTTGACCATCTCCTTGTACACTATTTTGGACATTCCTAAGTCATATTTCGGATATGAGCTCGTTGGTCCTCTGGGATTTTCATAATTTTCTTGAAAAAATAACATGACAATGAAATATTTGTATATTGATATATGAAAACTAAATATCACAAAATTGATATATTAATAAATAAATACTTTGT
>JASDQU010101307.1:242021-266541 GCA_032191745.1 Picea mariana
TACTTTTTGAATGATTCTTTTTTTTGGTTGTATATTTTTTCTATTGCAAGTTTGATAGGTCTCATTGACCATTGCTCTAGAAATGCTTCCTGTAGTTTAAATATAACATGGTTTTTGGAATCAATGAATTGATTTCTATATTGTAAGTGGAAAGTACGTCTATACATTTGTTCCACTATATCCCTCATAGTTCTGTAAAAGTTTTTTCCCCTTTGATTAATCTCCAACACCACTCCAGATGAGTTAAGGACGAATTCATCATCATTTACATCTTCTATATTAATTATTTTTGTTTTGTTATGATGACATTCTATTCCTTCATTGTTGGTGCATGTAGAACATTAAACATATGTGAATTAATAGATTGTTTGAAACATGTTATCTAATATTCTTAAGTATATTATTAATAAAAATTCAAAAAAAAAAACATATTGAATTGTATTTTTGCATTCACCTGATTCATCCCTTTGCAATGTTTCCATCAATCTTTTACGCTCTTCTGCACTTAGATCAGAAATAATATTATTGAGCTTCCTCATTTTGTGGCCCTGCATGACACACACTAACCAATACATATTAGTTAAACTTACATATAGTTCAACCATATTAATTTTGTATAGAATTTACAGAGAACCTACCTTTTTTTGTTTTTTCGGATGTGTCATCATTGTGTTGACCATACATTTTCTTATTTGAAGTCTTCTCACTCATATTTTTATCAATATCCAACTTGTACCATTCAATACAGAAATTATTAAATATATTTTATAAATAAATCACATAATTTTCAACGAAAAAATCGTTGTAACCAATGTATATTTTATATACAAATCACTGTTGCATTTATTACATAAAACGCATTGGGGCATTCCATACAACAAAACGCACCGAACAGTTTAATTTCTTTTTTTAAATATTGTGAATTACAACAGTGCGATATATATAGAAGACATCACAACAACTATAGTAGAAAACAAAAACATAGCAAAAAAATTAAACATTCATAAATAAATAAAAACAATAGAAAAATTACACACCAATGAGAAGAAAAATTAAAAAAAAAAAAAGTTTATGTGGCAACATTTTCTGTGTTGTTTAGATGTGAAAACATCAATGATATTTTTTTATGCACCATATTTTTTAATTTAAAAAAAAAAATGGTTTTATTTGTGTGTTCCTTAGACATAAACACACTAGTGCGTTTCTGTCAAAATGGCGCACCAAAAAATCGAAAAAACGTTCTAAAAAAAAAAATCAAGTTGGAAACCGTTTTAAAAAATAAAAATAAAAAAGTCAGAGGGTCGACTGCGTTTGAGATTCGATGCAATAAGTGGTCCTTTCACATCACATGCCAAACACTTATATATAGAAAAACAAACCCATTATATCTAAAATAACTAAAACGAAAATCCTTAATTCTGAAGTGATTGAGGGAGTTAAACCCTAGGGTGAAATTTTGCATTCATGTAAGCAAAAAAAAAAGGTTTAAGGTAGTATGATTTTTTTTTTTGAATGAGGGTTTTGAGTGAATCACCATACCCTTCAAATCACGATTTTCTGAATATTTTTGTTGTTTCAAAGTATTCTTCTGCTCCACAATGTTCCTTGGTATGTCTTTCTTCCAAATCCGTCTCTTGTAAATTTTGGAAAAATAATGAAAATATTGAATACCTTCTTAATATTAAAAAAGAATTATGAAAAGGGTTTAGAGTGAATAACCATACCCTTCAAATTCTCATATTCTGAATAATATTGTGGTTCCAAAGTATTTTTCTTCTCCACAGTGTTCCTCCATATGTCTCTCTTGCAAGTCTCTCCCTTGCAAAATTTTGCAAAATAATGAAATAGTGTATAGCTTTTTAGTATTTAAATGACTTTATGAAATTTGATTCCCACTCTTTTTTTAATTGTTAAATCGCACTTTTTTTTTAAATTTTTTAGCACGACAGTGCGTTTATGTAAGATGCACTAGTGGGGCCATATTACATTATGCAACGGTGCATCCATATTAATTGACACACTGGAGACATATAATTGTTTTTTATTAACAAAATCTCGAAACACAGTGTGGTTGATTTTTCCACGCACCGATGTTTATTGTTAGTATGTGCACCAGTGCGTTTGTGGTTTATAAGCGCACCGGGATGATTTTAAAGTTATTTGAACTTTTATTTGCACATGAAATAGTATATTCATCTCAAATTATATTTTAGGATGAATTCACATGACTTACAATACTTCAGTGTACATTTTGCGTTGTATGTTGCCTTATTCTTAAAAAATGGTTTCAAAACTATATTCAAAATCAGATTGTAGTATGGTCCTCGAAATTTATTTTAGATATATACAAGAAAATTGATTCCTAATTTTATTGAAATGCAGGGAGAAAACCTTATTATATGATCAAATGGTCAATTCTTCAAATTTCTTCCCATTCCATATTGCTCAAAGTCCATCACGGAGTTATCCCTTTCCATCTCCAATAAGTTTAACTTATTTTTTATGTTTCGATTATCTCATTGAATTTTTTTTATCCATGTCAATCTAAATAAAAATGTATCCAAATTTGCAGGACCCTGATTCAGAATCAAGTTCAGATGCAAAAAATATTCCAGTACTAGTTCAAAAACATCGTAAGGTCTTATCAGGAGCAACATACCACAATCAGTTGGTAGATGAACATGGACAACCACTTTACCCTGCCAATTGTGACATTCCATCTTCCAATCGCAATCCTTGGTCGAAAATGGTAATAATTGTTTGGTATAATGTAATTTGAACAAACAAATATTGCATTTTGCTTACTAATATCATCGATGTACTAATGTTCAATATTTTTGAAATTAGGATTCTTCTGATGATGAGAAACCTACCTACCATCTTTCGTTGCACCCCACAACAATGTCAACCCGAGAGAAGGTTGCAATGAGAGCACAACTCAGAGAGGAAGCATACCAAGAATGGTTGAATCAACCACCTATTCAATTCTCACTACGTCGAGATTCACCAATTAGGAATGCCTACAAGAATAGTATTTATTCGGAAGTTGGCAATGGAGAGAATTAAAATGAGGTTGGTATGGATGATTACTTACAAGATACGATTGTTGTGAAGACAATGTTGTTAGATGCATTATAGAATGATGAGCTAGGGGATGATGTTCATATCATGATACCATTTTTGAAATCCTAAAATCTGCTTCCACCACCCCTCTCTTTGGACCTAGTGCCTGGTCAAAGTCTACCTAGCTTGGGACAAAAATGTTATTGTACAACATGAAAGCAAAGTTTGGCATGTCAAATGCATGTTTCTCGACAATATTGAGGTAATGGACCAGCAAGTTCCTTATATTAATTTTGAAATGGTTGCTTTTATAAACGTTAAATGACCTTGTACATTTCTATTCCCCACTAACTGTGGGATATTGAAAGATAAGGTTCTTCCTAGTGATAATGTTTTGCTTGGTAGATGTGAAGAGGAAAAGTATTTGTTGAAAATGTTGGGTGTTGAGTATATACCATATCATGCATGTCTGAATGATTGTATTTTATATAGAGGAGAATATGAAATCAAAGAGATATGTCTGAAATGTGGGCATGACAGGTGCCATAAATCAAATAAAAATGGTAAATCGCATGGTCCTTCTCATAATATATTGAGGCACATGCCTATAAGCCCAAGGATTCAAAGGCTCTTTCATTGCAAAGACTTAGCAATGTTGCAGGGATGGCATACCTCACAAAGAAGTGAGTCGTGAGTTATGCGAATTCCAACATATTCAATAGCCATGAAGCATATACAGAATACATGACTAGAAAAATTCAAGGATGAAGTACGAAGTCTACGCCTCAACATAACAATGGATGGTGTGAACCCATATTCCATCCAAAACACCAACTATTATGTTTGGCATGTAGTAGTGATCAATAACAATATCTCCCCATGGTTGTCTGTGAAGAATGAACATCTTATGTTGGCTCTTATAGTCCCTGGTAGAAGACAAGTGAAGAATATGGATGTCTACCTACAACCATTGGTAGATGAATTGAAGGAATTATGGGAATGGATACATGTATATGATGTATCAAGACCCATTGCAACAAAGAAGAGTTTTATGGTGTATGGCATATGTACTTACACCACACATGATTATCTAGGATTGGGAGTTTTCTTTGGTAATTAACATGTTTATTGATTTGTTTATATACGTAACAATATTTATTTGCATATTTAATTCATTGTGATTGACATTCTATTCTTAAACGCTAACATGTTGTGTATACAATATTTTCGGAGGTCTTGTAACTAAAGGCTATCATGGATGTAAATGTTGTGGAACTTCTCTGAAGGGTAGGTGGTCCAACCACCTACGAAAGCCAGTGTATGATTACTCGAGGGTATTCCTCCCAGAAGAACACCCTTATAGAAGAGAAGCATTTGCTTTCAATGGTAAACCAAAGAGAACCTAAAGGTCCGCAATAATGACACCAGCAGAATGGCTTAGAGAATATGAGAGAGAGAAGGAGAAGGAGATTGCATAAATGTTTGATTCAAATGGGGAGCCTATGTTCAATGATCCAGAATTATTCAACACCTATGTTGATAAATTCCCCATTGGGATGAAAAGGAAATCTATCTTTTATGAGCTCCCTTATTGGGAGCATCTTAAGATTGCCCACTTACTAGATCTCGTGCATATATTTAAAAATGTTTCATTTTCTTTATGGAGGCACATATCATCGAAAGAAAGTGACGCATTGGTTGTGAGGAGAGATCTTATTTCTTCAAAAACTAAAAAGAAACATTGGCCAAGACAAGAAATTAGAGGAGAGGTTGGTCCCTCTTAGTCTTTCAAAGAAGGTGATGTCCCATGGATTTTGAAGAAAGAAGATCTTTCTTTCGCAAAGGAAGTTATATTGGGTGTGAAGGTGCCTTCTTTATATGGGTCTTCCCTACGACGTTGCTTCACTATGCGTCAAGACCATTTGTCGGGGTTGAAATCACATGACCATTTGAACCTTCTAATGGTACAACATATATCAAAAATACAATTTCATTATTTGTAATTTTTATTTTTATGCAATGGGATAAAACATAATTAATTTTGTATGTGTTTACTTTGTAGTGTCGTTATCCTATGCTCGTGCGTGGGTGTGTGAACCATGAATTCCCCCATGACCTAAGGCATGCCATATCTAAATTATTTGCATTTGTATGTTGGATCACATCAAAGGAGATTCATATGGCTAGAATTCCACTGTGGCATCAAAAGATAGCTGAGATTGTTTGTAAGTTTGAGAAGGAACTACTGCCAAGTTTCATGGACTTGCAGGTTCATCTTCTAATTCGCCTAGTAGATGAGGTTGAATTAGTCGGGGTGGTATCCTGTCGTTGGATGTTTTTTTTATAGAGGTACATGAATAAATTGAAAGGATTTGTTCGTCAAAGGGAAAAACCCAAGGGGTCTATGGCAGAGGGGTACATATCATATGAATCTTTCTATTATGCCAGTGGGTACATCAAGTAGATCGACAACACACCAGGTGTTGTGATTTGGGACGATGAAAGGGATGAAGACAAAAGAGAAGGGGATATTATCCAAATGAATGGAAAAATGCATTTGATAAATAGTAAGCGACTTATCATTTGTCAAATTTCTACACAGTAACTATTCACACTGAACTTCATAATGTATATTTTCATGATCTCATATGTACTATATGTTGGTTTGATTTCATGAATACATCAACGAATTCAGAAATTGATGCCATCAATAAATTTCTTCTTTTCAATTTGGAGGAAACACAACCGTGGGTTTCATTGTACGAACAGAAGAGGAGGAAATGGGAAAGTGACAAGAAATAATTTAGATGGTCGAATGGTAGAAGCATTCCTTATCCTAATCATTTAAAAGAAAATATTCCAATGATATGCCCCAACAGTTGGGTTGTTGACCAAGTCAGAGAGAAATATGGTGCATTCGATCGTTACCCGAGTGAAGAAGAGGATTCACTAAACATAGGGATTGGTTGCAACAACTCAGTAATAATCTTTTTGCGTACATATTTTTTAACTTCATAATGCACATTTGAATTGTAAGTACATATATATTATTTTATATTTTAATGGTTGGGTTATTAGACACATATTGACACTATGATTTGTTCATTTTTTTATAGGTGCATTGTTCCCATCTATGTGGGCATATGGACATCATTTTCGCATAGAGGATGTCGATGATGGACACATGACACAAGACTATGGAGTGGAAGTCGAGTTCAACCAGTCTATTCGTGCTAGCCACCACGATCTAAACACCATACAAGGGAAGTTAGGTTATGTCAAAAAGATATAGGATATCATTCGAGTGGACTTCTCTTCTTTCCAATGTGTTATTTTTAGGTGCAAGTGGTGGGACACCTTTGATCGGAATAATGTAAAGGAATATCGTGACAGTGGGATGATATGTATCAACTCTAAAAAGATGTGGGATGAAGCTAAGGATCCTTATGTTTTGCCAAAACACTGCAACCAAGTGTTTTTTTACCCAGATGTGTTGGGTATGGATTGGTGGTTTGCATTAAGACACGACCCTAGATCAAAACATATTGTTTAGAACAATGGTGGTGTCATGCCAAGTTATGAAGATAACGAGTGTGATAACAAAAGAGAGTGATATGTACATCATGTTTTATTTCATCTTTAATATTGTTGTTGTATCTTTTTTATATATTCTTTATTTTGCTAATTATATTGTTTTTATTCGTCTTTTCACAGAGGAAATGTTAAGTTAATTATAACAAATCTTTGAACAATTTTAGTTGGTTAAGTACAGTCAGTTTAATGCGTAACGTGTTTGTCTTTCAAATTATTTGTGATTGCATGAAACGATTATTATTTGAACATATTTATATGTCATTTCATATATTTAAAAATGTTTCATCTTCTTTAAGTATTTCCAATTGTGAAATCCTGAAAAATGCTAAATGTCTAGTTGAACTTTTAATGGGATATGAAATTTCACTTTCTATGTTGATATAATTAGATGTAATGATATGGTTGATATGCATGTTTAATAGTACAACATTTTTTAGCATATGTTAATATGATGATTGAAAAACTGAGTTTATGTTCATTTATTTTGTAGATTTAAAAGTAAGATTAACAAAAAATGTGGTTTATAATTAAAAAATTAAATTTATAACACAATTTTGTGATAATTTGGTTTTTAACTAAAGTAGTGCTTGTTAGTTTACGTACTTTTATCATTTCTTTTGAAAATGATTATAAAATTATGCCCCCAATGTTGAGTAAAACCACAATTAATGAAGTAATATTTTAAAATTTGATAGCAATCAACTTACGAAATAATGACAAAAATAACAATAGGAAGATTTGCATCCATAAAATTTTGAAGCCAATAGAATGCTTATCATTGGAGATCATAATTTTTTTATAATAACAAATTTTAGTGTAGAAGAGTCTATTCAAAAAGAGTAATTAGTACAATGGAAAATACTATTTATTCATATGTAATTTGTTTTTTGAAAAAAAATAATAATTAGAATGAATATGTATAATGAACTATCTATGCAATTATACTTTCAATTTTATAATTATAGTTTCAACCATATTGAACTTTGTAATTTATAAAAATAAGCATCATGATGATAATCATCTTATAACAAACATAAACAACATCTAAAATACACATTTATATTTTCTAGCTAACATAATCTAATTATATATACCTCTAGCACATATAAACGTCATTAATTAGCTAGCACACATTTCTAATAATTTAACAGAGCATCATCATTGTGATCATATCTAACAAAAGACAAGCATTTTCTATCATCATCATCACACACATCTAACAAGCATCATTTAACATACACATCTATTGAGCACATTTAATATTAAACATATCTAACATGACCTAAAAATGTACACATCAACATATAAATTAATTAAGTATATCATCATGATCAATAGGAAAAATGCACGTCTAATAAACAATGTCATAACATACACATCTATCAAGCACATTTCACATCCAAATCTAACATGACCTAACAATATACACATCAACATTAACATATAAATTAAGTGCATCATGAACATGAAAAAAAAAACACCATATATATATATATATATATATATATATATATATATATCATGGACAAGTCAAATTATTGCTATAACATATCTAGTCCAGCCGGTGGGATAATCTGCATATCTACAACAATAGTGGAGGCTTGGTCTGTAGTGGAAGATGATGGATGATGAACAGGTCATGCTTTCTCATCTAGGTGAGGTTAAAGAGGAGGATGAGGAATAGGTCGGGCATGCTCATCTAGGTGAGGTGAAAGAGGTGGATGAGGAATAGGTTGGGCATGCTCATCTAGGTGAGGTGAAAGAGGTGGAGGAGGAATATGTGTTACCTCCTCATGATCTGGGTTAGGTGGAGGAGGAAGAGGAGTATGTGAAGAAGGATGATCACGACCACCCTCATCAATCGATGGGGTACTGAACGAATGAGTCGTACTAGAAGAAGAGTTGTGCCTATCATCGGGAGCCCTCCTCACTACTAGTATCCCAGCAGCTCCAACAATATGACACATAAGAGGCATAAAATCATGTTGCATATCCCTCCAAAGCTCCAAGAGTGTAGGATATTCCCTAATGTCTCACATAAAGGCAGGGTGGACTCCCACCTCAGTCAAAAGTGCAGAGAGTCGATCGCCCAACTCCAACCTAAATCTGGTATCGGGCCTACGGCGCATGTTGTCGAGTATCTGCACCCGAGGACCCTGACCTGTCGCGGACTTGGGCATCATCTCCTCATCGTCATCTGCTGGGGGAGGAGGCACGTTCCCAATGAAAGTGCCAATATTTGCAAAATATATAGTACAGAACAATAATTACACAATTAATTAATTAAACAATTTAATAAAACAAGTTAAAGAACGTGTTAGAATTAATTTTATTCTAATTAAGTAAGACAATAAAATGAAACTATATTAATTTAAACAAAACAATAATAATACCTCTATCATCTGGTGTGAAGAGGATGTTCAGACATCCTCGCCAATCCAAATCCACATAAAGACACGACACCATGATGAATATGTGATCGTCGCACTGCCTAGTAGCCCTAGTGCATCTAGTGAAATCCTGGTTAGAAACTCCATTTGGCCCCTCTTGGGCATCATCTCCCCCCACATGCGCATCTGCACATGATTCCTCGACCTAGCAGGCTGAAGGACAAAATCCAGCCTTGTCTCTGGAAATGTCTCGCATAAGGGCAGGGCAGACTCCCACCTCATTTAAAAGTGTAGAGAGTTGGTCATCCAACTCCAACCTAAATTTGGTATCGGGCCTACGACACATGTTGTCGGGTATCTACACCCGAGGACCTTGACCCGTCGTGGCCTCAGGAATCATATCCTCATCGTCATCTAATGGGGGAGGAGGCACATCCCCAATTAAAGTGCCAATATTTGCAAAATATATAGTATAGAACAATAATTACATAATTAATTCATTAAACAATTTAATAAAACAAGTTAAAGAACGTGTTAGAATCAATTTTATTCTAATTAAGTAAGACAATAAAATGAAACTATATTAATTTAAACAAAACACTAATATTACCTCTATCATTCGTTGGCTCATCTAGTGTGAACAGGATGTTCAGACATCCTTGCCAATCCAAACCCGCGTAAGGACATGACACCATGATGAACATGTGATCTACCGCACTGCCTAGTAGCCCTACTGCGTCTGGAAAAATACTGGACAAAAACTCTGGTTGGCCCCTCTTGGGCATCATCTCCCCCCACATGGGCATCTTCACATGAGTCCTCGGCCTAGCAGGATGACAGAAAAAAGTCGACCTCGTATCTGGAAACCTCTCAAAAAATAATCAAAACAACTCTGAGACAAATGGGAAGTTCGACCTCCCACGTATCATAGCACGACATTTGTTGAGCGCTATATAAAATTTCCGGAAAAAAATTACAGACCATCCGATACACCATGGTCATTGTACCAACGATTCAACATAATATAAAAGAGGGAAGCTAATGCACTTCCCATCACTGGTAAAGTGGGTTATGGTAGTCACTAAGAGTGAGAGGCATCTAACCTCCTCTGCACTGAAAGAGGTGATTTTCAGCTATCCACTTGACACTTGAAAATCAACTAAGGATAGTACATCAACCCCAGTATATCGTTGAGAGTACATGAGTTGACTCTCAGCGGAAACACCTACTAGGACATCTAGGATCTGGGGAAAATCCTCCCCTCTCCTAGATATCCTAGTGATAAAGTAAATATCCTCCTCAGTGGGATGGTACCATTGATCCGGACCCACACGAAAAGCCCTTCGATGGACATCCCATCGACAGATCAGATGCACCAACAACCCGGAGTTCCCCTTAAGGGATGTAGCCTCCTCATAGTACTTAAGGAGGCCTACATCCCTCAAGATAACATGAGTCAATGTAGTAATAGGGAGAGGGTACAAATCCCTCTCCCTCTCCCTCACCTCCCATTCCAGTAAAACATTGTACAGGTCCACCATCTGCTCTTGATGTTGCTCTCTACACTCACGTCTCTGCATGATTAACATATAAAATACATCAGCCTCACTCATACATAAAACATAAAAAAAAATCTACTAAATGGTAAATTTATCTATAAATACAGAAAAATAACTTCCTTCAAAAAATAAGTTAATTGCATTAATGGTGCACCCAAAAAATAGCCATGCACCATCGGTGGTGCCCATATAGATATTGTGAGCACCGTGCCTGGTGCGTCAGTGTAAATTAACGCACCGTGCCTGGTGCGTCAGTGTAAACTAGTGTAAACTAACGCACCGAAAAAATATGTTCTACTATGTTATGCGGTGCGTTGGAAAACAATACCACACCGGGGCACTACACTACAACACATAGGCCCTGGTTCATTACATTTATCCTACACACCGCTTAAAACAAAAAATAAATTAAAATATTAATGCACATAAACAATTATTTAAAAATTAGCAAAAAAGCAATGTGTATACATTCACTACATGCACCGGTGCATGTAACGAACGTCAACGCACTGTCACATAAAATTTTTCAAATTTTCGAGTACAGAACTTTTTATGGTGCGTCTTGATCGTTATTATCGCACCACGTACGATGCCACCAAAAATTTTACGGGGTGCACTGCAACATAATGTTACATTTCTCAATGGTGTGTTTGGTAAACATGAATGCCCCGGTGCGCACGTTTATCAATGCACTACACAAAAATATATCTGATAAGGGCGGTGTGCCATGTACTTTAACAACCTGGTGCATTATTTGTACTTTGATGCACCACCCCACCAGTTATATGATTTTCTTCGGTGCGTTGTTAAACAGACGCGTCAGTGCATTTATGTTTACCAACGCACCACCGAGAAAGGTAACAATGTACGTGGTGGACCCTGTAAATTTACAGGTAGCACCGTAGGCGATGCAAGCCGAACACTTCGAACGCATCGTGTAGTTTTTTTTTGTTTTTTTTTTTACACTTAAAATTTCACTGAAATTTTAAATTTTAATCCAGTGAAAACTTAAGTTATGAATAAACAAGGACATTACTTGGACATTTTGTCGTTAGGGAGGCATGGTTGCGATGTACTAAAAAAACCTAAATTTTCCCACCGTTTGGAAAAATTCAAAATTCATGCACCAAGCAATAGACGAAAGGAAGGCAACCAAGGAAAGCACCGATGGAAGGGCGCTTCAAATAGGAAAAGGTTGAACCAGTGCTTTTGAGCTCTATAACACTGGAAATGTTAAAAATGATTTTTATCGTCAGTAATGTTTTTTTTTTATAAAACCCTGTTCCGGTGCACCTGATGAACAACTGCACTAGGGCGTACATGTTTAATGAGCGCACTGGTTATGTTTTTTTTGTTAAAAAGGCCTAGCACTGTGCACGTGTTTTTGGGCACATGTGCACACCGGTGCATTTACTACTACATATTGCATTGTCATACATTTTTTGAAAAACTATAATGGTGCAAAAATTTTTGTTTAAGCATGACACGGTGTAGTATAATAATAGACGCCCTAGTGCGGTTTGTTTTGCATAGCGCACTACATAAATTTGGAAATTAACCCTAACACGGTGCTCCATATTGGAGCACTGGTGCGCACCGATGCGCATGATACAATAGAGTGCACTAGGATATATTTTTTGACACAATCAGACATTAGTGCGTACATGTTTTTTACTTAACCATATAATGGTGTGCTCTACTAATAGCGCACCGGTGCTTCCAGTGTTACATTGCGTACCAGATATTTTTTAAAGAACGCTATTACGATGTGTCGTTATTTTCGTAGCGCACCAAATAATATTTTTTTTTTTTTGAAATAACCCTGCTACGGTGCACTAGTTTTGAGGGCACCGATGCACCTGTTGTATAAAACGCACCGGTGTGTTATGTACTTATAAAAGCATTGGCGTAAAAGCATCCGCTAAAACCTTTGTTCGCTCATCTCTTCTAATATCATCCACTATAAATAGATTTTTGGGCTATTTTTATAGGGGCATCCGCAAAAAGCTTCGCTACAAGGTCGTTGAGATCAATTCCTGCTTCTAAAATTTCCCTCCCCTTTTCTATTTTCCCAACTTCTTTTTTCCATTTATTTTCCCTCTTCTATACCTTTTCTTTTCTCCCTTCTCTTTTCCCTTTATAGTTACCATACTTAGTCGTTTCTAAAAAATGGCGGGTTCATGGGTTGGTAGGCTCACGGATCTTCACCTCCATCCATATTCCCATATCCTGAGTACGACCAACCGTCATGTTATTATTTACTTAACCATTTTTTGTAACTACGAGATCATAGGTTCAAGCTTTGATATTCCAAGTTTTGCAATATCCATTTTGCACCCAAATATCTGTGATCTACATTATGACTGGTAGACTTGTCGCAGGTACCGAGATCCTAAGTATATTTGTTCTACTATATTGAGTCCGACCAACCACGGTGAAACACTTAGCCTTTTTTCGATCATTCACAACCGCGGGTTCACAGGTTCGCGGGTTGGAGGTTCACAAAAGTTTTGAAATTCAAATTGCTCTCGTTCGTCCCAGCCATCTTCGTGTTTTTCCCAATACGCATTTAAGTATGGTTTAATATTAATAACTCATCATGCAGGTTTCGTAAAGATCGTCATTAATAAGCAAAGGGCTCGAGGAGATTTCTCATTAAACCGCACTAAAGCACGATTTTCCAAAGATTATATTATTGTTATCTCTCTCAACAGTTCATTTCAAGTATTAGCTGGTTAAAAGAACACTCTTGTCAACCTATGGAAGCAACCACTTGACAACAGTTATGCGGTGATACTTTGAGTATTTTTTAGCGTGAAGACCAGAAATTCCAGTGGTCTAGAGCGTATTCTTACTATTCATCTCCCTCTGCTAAAAAAGAAGTGATCTGGCATCCGGAATTGCTTGTGCAGGGTGTGTCCCTGAGGTTTTCGACTGCAAGGAACTAGTTGCATGGTGCATTGAGAAATACATACCGATTCAGTGAATCATACAACTCCAAGATCGTTCCCCCATCTCTCTTTCACCGTAAATATTTCGTAAGATGTTGAAGATCCCTGAACCAACACTTACCTTCAAAGGAGAGGATTGCGGGGATTTCTTGAAAATGCATGACAACGGCCTGGACCACTTACCTGAGTTCTTGGAGAATCCCATAGCTTTCCTAGAAGACATTACCAGATTCAGGTTGACTCATTTAAAAACCCCTTTCGGGAAATTTCTTGGTTGTTTACCAGGGTGACAAGCCAAGAAAGCACCACCACCATTTCCCGAATGATTCTTTATATTTTATATTTTAAGGTTAAAGAGCAAGCTATTTTCGATTGGGGAAAACTTATTTCTATTGAAATCTCCTCCCAGTTGTCACAGTACAAAAAGGACAAGAAAATCTTCATGGATTCTTATTTGGTGTTTGCGATAGCATATTACTGTCAATTTCCAAAATTGTCTATCTGTAAGAAGGTGAACTGTGAACTTGATCCAGTTACCTTCTAGTACCAAGAATTTTGGAGACACAAGGCTTCTTTACATTTTTATGAAGTTTACAGTGATTTTGTTTCAATTTTCAAAGGACTATTGTTTGGTAAAGATACCCCTAGGATATTTGACCAGGAAAATATTTTTTTGGATAAAAAGGGGATGTTAGAGCAGATGGAAAATCATAATGTTATCGGGATTTTCGGTTCCAAGGAAAATCCCTCTTTTCTTCCATACCATGTATCTGATAAAATGTTTATCACGGAAGTAGCAAGGTAGTATAATTTTTTGCTACAATTTTTCCATGAGAAATGGAAAAAGCAATTCATACCCTTTCCTTGGAGAATTGGAGACTTTATATTCAAGAATATAAACAAAATCGACGAGTTTGCGAACCACTTCCAGAATGTGAATATGAAATATGTTGAAAATATAAAGGGGTTTGACCGTAACGGAATTTTCGTGGAACATATGCTGGCAATAGGATTCAACAATTCATTTATTCATATTGTTATGAGTGAAGAAGAAGATAACAACTTAGGCACTCATGCTCACAATGTTGGTGACTTGAAACAATACTTAGTACTAATGAGTTTTACAAGAAGAAAGGAAAGGGTCCCAATGAGAACAGTGTTGAGTCCCCAATTGTTACTCCTAAAACTGCCACATCTCGGAGCAATTCTCCAACAACCCACCCAACTAGAAAAGTTACCAACAGTATTTCAAGCAGCGAAGGAGAAAATAATCCCCCTCTGGAAAAAATTGAGAGCTCGCACAAGCTTCCTCTGAGAAAAAAGTAGAAAAATGTTGTGCAAGAGGAAGAAGACCACCGCATAGAAAGTGACATCAACAACTCTCCCTTGAAGACATGGACCTCGAGGCGGATATCGAGAAAATGTTTCCCACCATTGATCAGCTGATAAATATGGCCCATCAGAATTCATCATTGGAAATCATTGAGAATGAGACCTTCAATGAATAAGGGTCATTTGGTGTTCAGAGCATTGTCTTTGACAGGGAATCTAAGAAATTGATTATTGAAAAAGGTGATATGAAGAATAAGAAAGGAAAATCTAGTTCAGAGGTTGACCTAAGAGATATTTGTCCTTCCCAGATTTCTAAAATTGACAAAGCAACTGGGGATGCTCTGGATGACTCCATTGGTGGTCTTGAAGCGGAAAACACGAAGTTGAAAGAAAGGATCAAGGAACTAGAAGACGCCTTAATGTCTCTTCCACTTCTTTCCAGTCCTTTAACAATAGACAGACCCACCACACTCATTGCTAAATTGAAAGGATCTTCAAGCCTACTTACATCAGCCAGAAGCTATGTAAAAAGAAACATTAAGAAAAGAATGGCATTGATCACAGAGGCATGGAAAGTTTCCAAAAACATTGTTTCTTTTGACTCGAGGGTGTATGCCTTCCATGAGTATTTGCAAGTTGACCTGAAAAACAAAGAAGGTTTTTACCTTAATGATGTACTTCATTTTGGAAACAAAGTTTCTAACATGACAGAACTAAGGAGAAGAGAGGAGGATCGACCCTCCCCAAGTCAGATAAAACAGTTGAACGTATGCTGGAAAGAAAAGATAAAAAATTTGAATAATATTGTTCCAACGTGCAGCCAAGCTATATCAAAGAGGGAATAAATATTCAAGAGGACCATGGAGATAGACTTAGCCGGTTATACTAACGAAGTACAACATCCCAAACTAATTCTCAACTCAATGTTCCTAACAAAGCAACGGTTTGACGAATAAGTTGATATTTTTAAAGGGTTGTCAGTTGAAAAGTTCTATGGTATACTTGAATATGATGAGGACAACATAGACAATTGGCTAGTGGACTATTCTGTGAAGAATCAAGACATCGAGGAAGCATTACATGGTATTTCCCTTGATCTGAGAGACTTTGAGGGTGGGCTATTCAACATCAAAATCCATCATGAGATAAACGTGGCACCAATGAAAAATTATTTTGAACAGTGGTTCAAGAAAGCAATCGACAAATTGACCAACGAGGGGAAAGAAACAGTTGAGACAGTTCATGTAACCGTTAATGAAGACAATAAAAGGACACCAACAAGCAAGTAAAGACACGAGAGACCATCATAGTAAGTTTTTGTTGATTACGTCTTTCTTTCTTTATCAGTTCCTTCATCCAGTTACTCTTATTCTTTGAATAGAAAGGTTTAACCGAAGACTGATAACTTATCTTTTCTTCTTTCTAGGTCTTGTTTTTCTTTTACCGCCCATCATCCTCCTTCTACAAGATTAATTCTTGTGTACATTTATTTTATGGTCCGTGGGAGACCCAATCCCAGTCTTTAAGACAAATGCATTTTAAATTTCAAAGAATATGTAACAGACTATATATTTTTTAGAAATTTCAAGAGAGCTATTTCGGGATCAGTTTTGACAGTGCTTTGTAACTCTAAGTTTTGAGTATAAAGTATTTGAGATTGATCTATCATTATCTTTATTTGAGATGTTCATGTGTCCACTCTGTTAAATTTCTCTTATGCATGTGGATCATCTTCTTTTTATTTTTATTTGATCATAAATATTTAGTTTAAACAGTGATGAATGTGAGGAAATTTTGCTTATTTTCTTTAAATGTGTGAAACTATGCGGTTCCTAGTCCTTTCTCAGGAACTTTCTCAAAAAATAGAAAACAAAACATTTTCCTTTTATTTTTATTGCTATCTTTATATTTTTTTCTTACCATGACAGACTTCTGCAAAGTCCCATATTCTGAATATATAAAATCCTAAGAAATCTTAAAGTAAAGAAGAGTATCACCTCTATAACAACGCAGGAGGTTTTACATCCTCATGAGGTTGTCGTTTCGGCCCTAACGGATTCAAGCGTCAACAAGGGTTGTTTCCTTATAGTGAGGTCAAAGAAAATAACAATCTTAGGGACAAGATTAAAGAACTAGAAGAAAAACTAATTAACAATTGGGCCCTAAATAGTGTGGCACACAAATTGGATATCAAAGCTATCAAAGTGGAAATGAATAAGCTCATAGAGTTAGACCATGAGCGTAACAAAAGAGCCTTGAACCTCATAATTTTTGGTATAAAAGAATAGAAAGATGAGGACACATTAGCAAAAGTCGAGGAATTAAAAAATAAATCACAAATTGAAGCAACTGGCATTATAGAAGCAAAAAGGTTGGGCAAAATAATTGAACATAAATATAGGTTGATTATGGTGATGGTAAGCTCCAATGCCTATAAATATGACATACTTAGTAAAACTCCAAGCTTAAAAGGGTCTTGAATATTTATAATGGAGACCTCATTCCAAAAGATTAAGGTAAATTAAGGATGCCAAAAAGGAAGGAAAATGGAAAATAATTAGAAACCAAAAAGTTATTATTAGGGATAGATACCAAAAGGATAACAATAAATAACAATTTGACACACTTCAAAACCTTTCTTGGAATCCTAACCTTCAAAATCATCAAAACTTCAATGATATTGGAACGCTTCTCATAATGTTTTTCAAGAATCAGAATAACATTTTAAAGAAATCCAAGTAATATCTTACATTTCTTAAGGTTCGATAGATCAATTTTTATCTGAATGGACATTAACCATCATCATCATCGTCAATAATATTAAAATATAACTAAAATATCATGAAATTATAATTAGTAATATGTTGACCATAATTTATACATTTAACAATATACAATTATTGAAAATATATAATACACATTGGTGAGTATTAAATAGTGGTACATTTTTTCCAGGGAAAATATTTTCTCAATTATATTAAAACATATAATTTTTTTACATCTTCCAATACTCCTCCATAGGCCCTTTTCATGGCCACACTGAGAGAAAAGTAAATTGTTCCAAAAAAACTTACAAAAAGGAAGAAAGCTGCAAAAAGTCATCAACTCCAAGTCCATATAGAAGATAGATAGAACATCTCCATTTCTAAGTACAATAACAAAAAAGAGTAGTTGTCAAAGTAAAAACAAAGAGCAATACTGCCGAAACAATTAAGAATCTCCATCAATGGTTAATGGATTCTAAATTGTCTCCTAGGTCCAACAGCTCCATTGGTCCACCTGTGATAAAAAATAGTTCCCTCTGTATCAACGATGGCTTGCTTTGACGCTTCAGTGCTAAAATTTCTATAAATATGTTGGAAAGTAATAAACTGGAACTTCCCAGACAATGATAAAATTCTAGTTTTCCAACCTTCCAATAAGCTTACCTGAAGTTTGCCCTTCTTTGAGAGCCAATCGATGACTACTTTAGAATCACCTAGAAAATGGATAATAGGAAGAGCTAAGTAATCAGCTAACCAGAGCAATGCCCAAGCTCCCATGAGTTTTGCTTTAGTATTTGTACCGCTACCACAGTTTAAATTCCATCTATAAATAGTAGCATCTGAAACTTTAATAATACCCCCTACTCCACACATGCTACCATCTCCTTTGGTTGCACCATCAAACCATGCAAGAGCCAAATCCTTACGATAAGCGATCATAATGTCCCTCAGAGGTTTGTCTTTTGGATGGACAATAGATCCAGAATGTAAAGCCATGATCTTATAGAGAACTGCGTGAATAGACGGACTAGAATCCTCAAACAGAGCTTTATTATGTTCTTTCCAAATGTACCAAATTATATAAGTTGCAGTATGAGAAGGGACAGTCTTATCTAAATACCAAAACTTTAAACAATCTGATAGAGTGTTCCCAGACCAGATACTTTTCAGATTTAACTCCTTAGAAATTAAATTCCAGACTAAAATGGAAAAGGGACAATAATTGAAAAGATGAATAATTGTCTCAATATCAGATTTACAGAGAGGACAGCGCCTGGGACCAATCCAACCCCTTTTCTGCAAAGAATCCCAAGTTAAGATTTTACCCTCCATCGCCAACTAGACAAACAATTTCACCTTTAGTTGTGCCTTCCATTTCCAAATAGATTGTTTCCAAATTTCTACTTTCAACAGTGTTTTGGAAGAGATAATGCTCAAATAAAATTCTTAGCAAAGGGCGATCCTGTGTTATCTCCACCAATCCACATAATATTGTCCCTCGTCTCATGGATGAGAGCTCCAGAATCCAATAAAGCTCTTATGTAATGATCCCACTCACGAGCATAGTCGCCCTCCAATCCCAGATCATTGTTGCTAATCCAATAGGATGACAATGATTGATTTCCTGAAAATTTTCTAGCCTATGCTAGGGTAGTAATGTTTTTTTCTTTTAATACTGTCAAAAGATTACTAGAGATAAACGAGCGATAGCCCATTCCCAAAATCCTATCCTTACCTAGCTCAAGAAGTTTTCCGGTCCCTGGTATCCAACTTAAACCATGTAAAATTAAATATATAACTTTTAAAAGTCCAATCCAGATTCTAGAAATCCCAGTCTTTCTAAAATATTGAGATCTAAGCCAATTAATCGTTGATGCCTGATGGAGATATTTGTCAATCACAACCCTATGCCAAATGCCCTCTCCCATGAGGACTCTCCATAAAGTGTTTGCATCCATAGAATTAATAAAGTCATAGATGTTACAAATTCCCCACCCCCTGAAAGACTTTGGAAGGGAAATCTGCTCCCAGATACACAGATGCAGATTATGGGATTCACAGTTCCTTTTCCAAAGGAAGTTGTACACGAGTTTCCTGAGAATTTTCAAAACTGAGCACGAAACAAATGTCAGGGAAAACCAATAGATAGGTTGAATTGATAACACTACTTTTAGGACAGTAAGGCAGCCACCTAAAGACAACCACCTATAACACCAGTTATTTATCTTGTTTTCCAACTTTTTTATCATCCAATGCCAATCTTCCGAACGTAGAGCTCCAGCCTTCATAAAAAAAACAAGATACTTGAACCCTTGTTCCAACTCTAGAAATCTAAAAGGAAAGAAATCTTTGAACTGAATAAGATCCTGATCTGATAGAACAGCTTGGTGAAAAGTTGACTTCGAAGAATTTATCATTAAACCAGAAGTCAAACTAAAGAATTTAAGAACTTTATCTATTTCCCACCACTCATGCATAGTAGCACCTGTCATTATGATCACATCATCCACAAATAAAATATGAAATATTTGTATTGATCTAGAAACTTTAATACCTATCAGTTTTCCCTCTCCATGTAAGTTTTAAACCTGTGAAGTAAGGCAATGCATATAGATTCTTAATCAAAATAGAAATTAATCAATGGCTCATACACATAGTACACAGAGATTTATACTGGAAACCCTTAACCGGGAGAAAACCTTTCAACGCTTCATTGTATTAATTTCACCATTCACCATACAATATATATACAATGTTTTTAGGTATTCCCTAGATACCAAAACCCTAATCCCTTAATCCAGGATTAATTTAGAAAACTGCTAAAAATATAAAAATCTACTAAAATAGCAAAAACACCCAAAAAAAAAATCAAGACATTGGCGGTAACTAGGGGGGGCCATACCTGGCCCCCCCTGGGACCCCCCTAGGAGGTGCCTGGCACACACGACACAAGGAGCACTACTAGAGGGATCATCAGATGCAGTTTTCGAATCTGACACGCCCACACACACACATGCAAAGAATATAACACATACCCAACATTCTCCCACTTGTTGTTTTCTTTGCATCCAGGGGTCCACAGGATTATACAGTCAACAATCTAGGGCAGAAATGCCCATTGTTACTCTAAACTAGGATAAATTTTATGTGCTCACAGACTTTGTTAATGAATCTGAAACATTCTTCAAAGTGTCAACCTTTTTCAGCAACACCTTCTTTTCTTCAACCATGTCTCTCACAAAATGATATTGAACATCAATATGCTTTGTCTTTGAATGATAAGTTGGGTTCTTTGCCAGGAAGATTGCACTTTGACTGTCACAATATAATCTCACTGCTTGTTGTACCAACCCAATACCTGAACACAATATTTGTAACCATATTGCTTCCTTGCTTGCATGAGTGGTTGCCATGTATTCAGCTTCTGTAGTTGAGAGTTCCACTACAGCATGTCTTTTGCACATCCAACTGATTGCTCCTCCAAATAGGTTAAACACATACCCACTTGTAGATCTTCTGCAATCCATATATTGTAACACACCCACTATCATAATTTAAAAATTTTGGGATTAATCTCCCATACATGAGAAATCTCCACAAACTTGCATTAGCGAAATGTCAATCCCCGGTTCTATATCGGGATTCGGGGTTTCTAGTGTCAAGATTCATTCAACCCCAAGACTCGCGATTCCCCGAATTCCGACGCGCTCCCTACGCATTAGCTCTCTTGGTTCAGCTCCCTGATCCACAAAACCTTCTACCATATGTCCGCAGCCCTATAGCTACCCATCGGGGTTTCGGGGTTTATGATGTCGCGATGCACAGGCCTTCGCAAATTCTGAACCTCCGATCCCCGATGCCACTTGGCGTTGACTCACAGCCAAGATTGGTCTTCCGACACCTGTCCCTTGCTTTGGCGTCTATGGCCCCCACTCCCTATGATGGCATGGAGTGACACCTGTCCTCCACTGGAATGCTATGACTGTGGGACCGTCGCGTTTCAGGATTTCGCGACTTCTCCTGTCGTGAGTTTCTCATCCCCGAGAATCTTGAAATGCCGAACCCTGATCTCCTCAGGATCCTTGGACATGCGTCCCTCAAGTTAACGGTTATGATCGCGTCGGGAAATCGTGGATCGCGATTTTCGTATGCAAGAGTTCCTTGCCTTTGGAAACCCGATGCTCCAAATGCCGACTCACCCAGATCTCCTGCCACGCGTCCTACCAAGATCAACAGTTGAGATCCTTTTCTCGGGATATCACGACTTATCCTGTCCCGGGTCTTTTGTCCTCGAAAATTTCGATTTCCCGATGTGTCAAACGTCGTTGGCGCTTGATCTCTAACACCTGTCCCTCCGATGGACGGTCCAGATCTTATCGATGTTTCGAGACTTCAGTGGCCCCGATGTCTAGTACCCCGGATCTCCGAGACGGACGATCTCATGGAACGTGTCCCTTTCCAACCAGACGGCTTAGATTTTCTCTCAGGATTTCGAGACTTTCGAAGTCCTATTTCCCTTGCTCTCAAGATCTCCGATTCCCCGATTCCCGACTCTTCGGGATCTCTTGCCACGTGTTCTGGCTCAGATCAATGGCTGAGATTCTCTATCGGAGTTTCAAGGCTTAAGAGGTCTCAGTTCTCTCGACCTGTAAAACCCCGATGCCTCCAAAATCCCGATGACTCCTTAGAGTGCTGACACATGTCCTCCTTACGGCTCCATCCTCCTCCGCTACTGTGCTGACAGCTAGCTCCCACTCATCGGGGTTTCAGAGATCGCGATTCCGTATGGCAAGAGTTCTTTGTATTCGAAAACTCCGATATGCCGAACTCTGATGAATGAAATCCCGATGCCTCCCAGAACGCCGACACGTGTCCTGCCGAGATCAATGGCTAGGACTCCTCCTCTGCACACTAGAGTTTATCTCCGGTGCAACTCTTCCCGATCCAACGGTTTACGAGATTTCTACTCCAGATCTAACAACTCAAATCACTTCCTCGCGCGTCTACCCCTGTTCTTAACCCCTACGCAGTTTCCCCAGATCCAACGGCTGACAGGTAATTTGGACCGAGATCTAACGGTCCAAACTCGTTCTTTTGGGTCTTGGGTTTTACGACCCCAATCTCTCGTTGCTCACGATGATAGAGGGCCAAGGAGCAAGGTATATAACGCCTGTGTTACTTTCGTCAATCTAAAGGTCGTGAATGACTATGGTTCACTCGACGAAATCTCATCCGTCGACTTGTCACTCCTCACACCACTACTATCTCGGAACCTTACTAGAATCGTTCCTCCTCGTGCAGAGTTAATAAGGCCTGTGCGTTTGAGTCCTTGTTCTGGGTTCTTAGTGAACCTTTCCAAAGAGGAAATCTCTGTGAAGAGATCCTTACCAGGGCATTCCCGGAAGTGGATAAAGGAAGACAACTTCCTGAGGATGGCTGGGCACGATTGGCTTCATTTTATTAATGTACGTCGTGCATATTATTCTCTGTGACAAGCATATATCAACTTATTCATATCAAACATTACGTGAACACTCTCATGCTGCAATCCTTTACAATTTCACAGTTCTAGGAGCTAATGTCTACTCCTTATCATCAATTACTACATAGACATTCCTACACAGGAAAACATGTACAATTCCACAAGTCTATGAACGTACGTGACAGCATATAAATTCAAGATGCAATATGAGCAAAACACTTATCAGAAGTAAGTTCAGCAATGGAAGCGACTGCTGAGAGGGGTGCTCGTTTCCACCCAACCGTAGGCGTAGCGACTCCTACTGGATCTAGCACTAGCCACCCCCGAGCTGAGACCACGATTTCCTAAGACCTGCATCTCTTCGTGTGCCAGTGTCCAGGAGCGAAGGTTGCAATCCTCCCTCTCTGCGATCACTCACTCTGTGTAAAATTGCCAGAGTTCCCCTCGCGTCTGCCCCCGTCAATCGTTCCAGCCATACGCCTTATCCTCTCGCGAGGTTGCGTGTGGCACGATTACCCTTGCGCTGGTCAGTCTTGATGGCTCTACGGATAGGCGGTTCACCTCCCCATCCCTCATCAAGCCATCAACCTACCAGTCTGCAAGGCATTTATTTCAGGGATTAGCGAGCCGCTTTTGGTTCTCCGGGCCAGTGGAGTCCAAATATGGTCTTTTTAATTCTTGGTGGAAGTTAACGCCCCTTTTTCAAGGTGCCCTCCACCACCATCGTGGTCTCTTTTCCGCACATCCCCTCTCAGCAGATCTGCAATAAATTCAAACTATCATTTACATTCATTGACCTCTTCCTGCAGGTCCATTTACAGCACGTATCCATACTTATGATTTTTTCCATAGTCCTTGGCCAGTTCAGTTATATTTACAATCTGGGGGAAATAGGGTGTTACAATTCCCTCCCCCTCAAAAAGGAACATCGTCCTCGATGTTCTTAGCTACTAACATGAACTGCATGTACAGAAGTAAACAAAATCGGATATGCCTGTCTCATGGAATCCTCCATTTCCCATGTAGCCTCATCTGGGCCAAAATGTTTCCACTGCACCTTGACCTGTGCAATGGTTCTGTTCCAGAGTTGGGTTTCCCTTCTGTCCAATATGCATTGGGGCTCTGGCAGGAATTCTCCCTCCGGTTCCACCTGGATCACAGACCAGTCAATTATATGATTAGCATCATGTATATATTTCTTCAATAAGGAAACATGGAAAACATTATGTGCTTTTACGGTGGGAGGAAGTGCTAGCCGATAGGCTACAGGTCCCACTCTGTCTAGAACCTCAAAAGGTCCACAATACCGGGGTGCCAGTTTGGCACAAGCTCCCATTTTTAGGGAACTCCTTTTGGGCTTAATTCTGAGATATACATGATCTCC
>JASDQU010101308.1:0-20424 GCA_032191745.1 Picea mariana
GACCCTATTCATGCCAAAGGAGCATTTTTCCAAGTTGGCGTTTAGCTTGTGCTGCCGCAGGGTGTGAAGAACCTACTGAATATGCTGCAAGTGTTCGACCCAAGTCTTGCTGTAAATTAGAATGTCATCTAGATACACCACTACAAAAGTATTGGTGAAAAGTCACAGGATATCATCCATCATCCTCATGAAAGTGGCTGGAGCATTTGTCAAACCAAAGGGCATGACCAACCATTCAGAAAGGCCTTCCTTTGACTTGAAGGCAGTCTTCCATACATCTGTCTGTTCTATCGGGGCCTGGTGGTAGCCGAACTTCAGATCAATCTTACTAAAGTATTTGGCCCCCGTGAGTTGATCAAAGAGGTCATCGATTCGGGGAATCGGGTACCATTTTCTGACTGTGATTTTATTCAGAGCCCGGTAATCAATAGAGAGTCACCAGGTTCCATATTTCTTATGTACCAACATGATTGGGCTCCCGCAAGGTGATAATATGGGGTGGATGTGCCCCTTGTGGAGCAGTTCTTGGATATGTCACTTGATATCCTCATTCTATAACAAAGAGAGATGATAGACTGGCCCATTGGGAAGCGGTGTGTGGGGGTTCAGATCGATGGGGTGCTTGACCTAGCAGTGCAGAGGTACCCCTGTAGGTGAGGAGAAGATATCCAAGTATTCTTCCATGACCTTATCTACTTGCTTCTGCTGTGTGGAGAGGTCAACCGTAGAGACCCTGGATGTGGCTGGGATCTTTCGCTTATTCTAAGAGCGAATCACAAAGAAGACAAACTTCCTCATCTGAGAGATGACCTTTCTGCATTGCTTCGTAGAGATCAAGGAAATAACACTAGGTGGGACTGCCTCGGGTATCCTGTACAATTTCCTATTCAAAGTAATAATAACACTACGAGGCCTAGACTCATATACAACATGACATTTCCATAAATAAGGTTGGCCCAAAAGGACATTACAAACTTCGAGAGGAGCAACAACACACAATACCTCGTCTTTGAAGGGTTTGATTCTGTATGACAGTCGACACTGTTAGCTGACGCGAAGATCACTTCCTTGGCAGAGCCATCCAATGGTGTAGGGTTGTGGGTGCGGCGTTGTTGGCAGGGCCAACCGCTTGATGACCTCTACTGAGATGAGGTTATTTTGGCTACCACTATGAATGATGAAGTGCAGCAGGGTGCCTTTTACCCACATCTATGAATGGAAGAGGCACTCTCCTTCTTCTGGCTTGCCTGGTTCACCAGGCTGGAGCTTGGTGGTAGCAACGGTGGCACTAGGTTCTGCATCAGTGATCCATATTCCCCTTTCTGGTTCTGGCTCGGAGTCATAATCCACATCTGATTTAGAGGCTTTCACTTCAGCCACCAGTGACTGCTTTGAGTGACAGTCAGCAGTGTTATGCTAAGGGCTCTTATGGAAGTCGCACCACTTCCTGGTATCTTTCTTTGTCTTTTCGGTGTCCTTCTTTGCTTGCGGCTTGGACTAGTTTTTCTGATACTATCCATCTTTTCTTTATCCTTTGTTTGGTAGGTTGGGGTCACCCTTTCCTAGATTTTGTTGTGAGGGGTTCCTAGGCCCAAATTGTCGCGTCTTTTGTTTGAGCTTCTGCTCGATTTTGATGGCATATCGGTAGGTCGTGCCTAAGGATGAGATGTCCAGAAATTCCATTTTGGTATGAATGTATCTATGCAGAGCACCGCGATACTTGAGGACCAGATGTCGCTCCGAATATTTGATACCCAACTTGGTGCACAAGATATGGAAGATATTTGTGAAATCTGGCACTGCTTGGTCTATTTGTTGCCGCAATGTGGTCGATTTGGTATACAGATCGTCATAACTTCTGACAGGGTAGTATTGTTCCTTAATAGAATCCCTGAAGGATTCCCAGGTGGCCATGACTGAAAATAATGAGGTTTCCTCTATTTCCTTTTGCTCACAGAAATTTTCCCACCAATCTTTGACACGGGGAACGACTTTGAGGAGCGCAAAAGTAATCTTTTTTCTATTCGAAAAGTCATGGAAAAAAAATAACCTTCTAGTAGATTCAACCACTTGTCTACAACACATGCGTCTATCTGACCTTTAAATATCGGAATATCAAAGTTTATTTGTACCTTTAAGGGGGCAACACCTCCGTTCGAAGAAGATGCGTCGCCTGTTGGTAGCTGTCGAAGGATTTGCGCGAAACTATGCATCATCTCGTTCCTTTGTTGCGTGAGGGCTTCCTCAATTAATAGATTGAAAGGATCTCCTGTCCCATTATATTTATTTTCTCCTACCATGGGAGGTTGCTTGGGCGTGCGAGAGCTTCTGTTCTCAAGAGAAACAAGCTCGAGACCCAACTCTTTGTACTCCAACCTTGTTGGGGACATGCATTAAGATGACAAGGAGCAGACCGCTCTGATACCACTGATCCAGATTTTATGAGAAGAAAAAAATGAATACATATTATTAATAGGTTCTTAACACAAAATAACTGAGATACAGTGAAACTGGTTTTCTATTCAATAACGAAATAAGTTGAAACTGTAAAATGCAGCAGAAACAAGCTTGCTAGAATGGTGGCGGCTTATCTCTGAGAAGAGATGTGACAACAACACACATTTGAAAGAATAAGGTTACAATGAGGCTATGAAGGCCTTTTTTTACAATAATCAAGAATTCCCAAAACCCTAGACATCCAAAAACCTAACCCTAGTAGATGAAGCACCAAAAGTCATGTGGGCCCCGTTTGGGTAAGTTAGTACATCAACTTCCTAGGGTCGTAACTTTTGCATATGATCTCCGTTTTAGGCGTGTGATATCCCGTTGAAAAGGTATCGTCAAGGAGATTCATTGTGTGGGCTCAATCATGACAAGGATGATTATTGAAGAGATATATCCCAAAAAACCTTCATTTAGGCCCTCAAAATGGCCCCGGAAGTTAAAACTTCTAAAAATAGTAAATTGCCAAAATTGTTAGAAAACTGTTTTGAGCCAGTTGGAAAAGGTGGGTGCCCAGAGATATCCATCTATATTAGGCATATAGCTTGTGCTGCTGCAGAGTGCTCAAAACCTATTGAGTATGTCGCATGTGCTCCTCCCAGGTTCTGTTGAAGATGAGGATGTCATCCAAATATACCACCACAAAAGAGTTGGTGAAGGATCTCAATACATCATCCATGAACCTCATGAAAGTGGTTGGTGCATTTGTTAAGCCAAAGGGCATGACCAACCATTCGAAGAGACCTTCTTTAGATTTGAAATTTGTCTTCCATACATCAGTTTGTTCGATGGGAACCTGATGGTAGCTAGACTTTAGGTCAATCTTGCTAAAGAAATTTCCCCCCTTTAGTTGGTCAAGAAGATCATCAATCATGGGAGTTGGGTACCATTTTCTAATTGTGATCTTTTTTAATGCTCTATAATCAATGCAGAGTCACTAGGCCTCATCCTTCTTCTGCACCAGTACAATCCAGCTTTCGTAAGTGGAGGAGCTAGGTTTGATGTACCCCTTTTGAAGAGGATCTTTTATCCGATGCTTGATTTCATCATTTTCCATCAATGAGTGATGATAGACTGGTCCATTAGGCAGAGGTGCACCTAGGGTTAGATCAATTGGATGCTTGACTTGGAAGTGCGTCAGTATCCCGATGGGTGAGGAGAAGATGTCTCTGTACTCTTCCACGATCCTATCCACTTGCTTCTACTGCAAAGAGAAGCTTTGTGTAGAGGCCACAGATGTGGCAGTGACCTTTTGCTTACTGTGAGCATGGATCACAAAGAAGACAAACTTCTCGGTCTATGAAATGACCTTACTGAATTTCTTAGCAGAGATTAAAGAAATAACGATAGGCGACGCTACCTCTGGTATCCTATACAATTGTCTACCCAAAGTAATAATAACACTGCGAGGTCTAGACTCATACACAACATGGTGCTTCCACAAATGTGGTTTTCCTAAAATAACATCACAAACTTCAAGGGGAGCAATATTACACAATACCTCATCTTTGAAAGGCTTGATGTTGTAGGGAAAATGACATTGTTGGCTGACACAAAGATCTATTTTTTGGCGAAGCCAACCGATGGTGTAGGGTTGTAGGTGTGATGTCATTGGTAGGTCCAACCACTTGACAACCTCTTCTAAGATCAGATTCTTCTGACTTCCACTATCGACAATGAAATGAAGAGGATCCCCCTTTACCCACATATGTGAGTGAAAGAGGTGTTCCCCTTCCTCCGGTTCTTCTGGTTCGCTTGGGTGGACTTTGGTGGTAGCGATAGTGGCATTGGGTTCAACATAGATAGTCTGCTTCCCTCCTTCTAGATTTGATTCATAATCAGAATCAACCTCTAACTCAGAATCCTTCAGTTCGGCCATGAGTGACTGCCTTGAGTGACATTCTTTAGTGTTGTGCCAAGGAATTTGATGGTATTCACACCATTTTCCCGTGTCCTTCTTCGCCTTCTCATTACCGTTCTTGTGTTGTGGCTTGGACTGGTTTCCTTGAGATTGACCATCTTTGTTCTATCCCTTGCTATGTGGGTTGGGGCCGCGTTTTCCATACTTTGGCTGTGAAGAGTTTAGAGATCCAAACTCTTGCCTCTTCTACTTAAATTTCTGCTCGATCTTGACAACATATCTATAAGTCGTACCTAATGAGGTGATGTCCAGAAAATCCATTTCTGTTTGAATGTATCTATGCAAACAACCATGGTATTTGAGCATCGGATGTCGGTAAAAGTCTTTGATACACAATTTATTTCTCAGGATATGGAAAATATTGGTGAAATCTAGTATTGTATGGTCCCTTTCTTAACGCAGGGTGGTCCATCTGGTGTACTGGTCCTCGTAGCTTCCAATAGGGTAGTACTGTTCTTTAATGGCATCCCAGAAGGAATCCCATGTAGGGGCAACCAAAAATATTGCATATTTCTCTATGACCCTTTGCTCAAAGTAAGTGTCCCACTAGTGCTTAACATGGGTTATGGCCTTGAGGAGTGGAAAAGTAATATTTTCCCTATCAAAAAAAATTGTGGACCTAAAAATACCCTTGAAGTAGATTCAACCATTTATCTACAACATCTGCATCTATCAGTCCTTCAAACAATGGAATATCAAAATTTACCTGTACCTTGAAGGGGGTTGCATGGCCGCTTGATGAAGATGCTTCTCCCATGGGTAGCCGCTGAAGGATCTACGCAAAGTTGTCCATCATTTCATTCATTTATTGCACAAGGGATTCCTCGAGCAACATTTTAAAAGGATCTCCTGCTCCATCATCTTTCTTTTCATCTCCCATGGGTTGTTTTCGGGCTCGGTGCGACCGATCTTGCAACGAATCGATTGGTTTGAGTCCCAACTTCTTGTACCCATATCTTGTTAGGGACATGCAAAAAGAAAAATAAACAAAGAGCAGACCACTCTGATACCACTGATCCGGATTTAGGAGTGGAACAAACTGATTAACATATTTAATACAATAAACACAGAGATATGAAGAATAACACAGATATCCAGTGAACAATATTTTCTATTGAATAAATGAAATAGGCTGAAACTATAAAAATACAGAATTGAAACACTTGCTCGAATGGCGGTAGCTATCTCTGAGAAGAGATGTGGCTCCTACGTGCATCCGTCTGAGAAAAATGATTACAATGAGGCTACAAAGACATTTTTAACATTACTCATGAATTCCAAAACCCTAGACATCCAAAAACCTAACCGTAGGAGATGAAATGCCAAAAGTTATGTGGGCCCCTATGGGTAAGGTGGTACCTCAAATTCTTGGGGTCATAAATTTTGAATACGACCTCCGTTTTAGGCGCGTGATAGCCTGTTGGAAAGGTCTTTTTGAGAAATACACATTACGCCATCAAACTTTGACTTCGTCTACAGTTTGATTATGGCGAGACAAAAAAAATCTGTTTAGGGCTCCAAAATGACCCTGGAAGTACAACAAGATGTGCTGACATGAAAACATACAAAATAAGCCAATTGGATTAAGTAGGAGGCCACCAATATCCACCTGGGAGATGTGTAGGGATTCAAACATCCTTGAAAGTGTAGAACCCACAATTACAAAGTGTAAGTTTTAAACCTACGAAGTAAAGCAATGCATATAGATTCTTAAGCAATACAGAAATTAATCAATGGCTCATACACANAGTACACAGAGATTTTATACCGGAAACCCTCAACCGGGAAAACCTTTCTTATTTTCATTATCTCAAATTTCACCATTCGCCATACAATGTATACAATGTTTTTAGGTATTCTGTAGATACCAAAACCCTAATCCCTTAATCCGGGATTAATTTACAAATCCGCTAAAAATAGCAAAAACCGCCCCAAAAAAAAAATTCGGGGCGCTGCTCCGAACCTTGTCAGCCCCGGGCTGCCGCCCGGTGCCGAACGCTGCGCGTAACCAGGGGGGGAATACCTTCCCCCCCCTGGTACCCCCCTAGGAAAGCGCTCGTTGCACACGATAGAGCTCTAGGTGAAGGGATCGTCAGATGCAGTTGTCGTATCTGACGCACCCACACACACACACATGCAAAGAATATAACACATACCCAACACAAAGAAGTATAGAAGAACGTGTTGAACTAAAAACTCTCAAGAGGATCCAGTTGGAATAAGTGGGTGGCCACGAATAACCACTTGGATCACTGAAATAGTGAAGGACATAAGCAAAAATGTAACTAGGATCTATGCAGCTCTTGATAACAAGCAAGCTAAGTTTCATTCACATATGATTGAAGTGGAAGGTAAGATCAACAACCAACCCATTGTTATTTTAATTGTTTCAAGAAATAGTCATAGTTATCTAGATCCTAAGATGGTGGAAATATTTCAATTGCCAAGAAGCAAGCTTGGTAAACCTTGGTTGGTGCAACTAGCTACATGAGCTAAAAGTAAGATTAATGAGATGGTTAAGGCATTCCCAATATACATGAATGGATTTAGCACAAGGGTAGATTTGAATATCATACCTTTGGGATCATATGGATACTTAATCGGTATGGATTGGTTGGAACAACATCATGTTGTTCTAGACTATTATAATAAGGCTTTTACTTGATTGGATGAAGAAGGGAACTTTAGGACAGTTCAGGGTATTCAAAGAGCAGTAACCATTAGAGAAGTTTCAACCTTGCAGCTGAAGAAAAAATTTAGGAAAGGAAAGTATTTGTAGCACATATAGAGGAGGAACCTAAGGATAAAGTACAAAGTATTGAAGATTATGCAATCCTAAAAGAGTTTGAATATATATTTAAATAAATACCTAGGCTACCACCCAAGAGAGATATTGATTTCTCCATAAATATGATGCCTAGAGAAACCCCAGTATCGAAGACTTCTTATAGGATGAGTACACCAAAATTGAAGGAGCTGCAAATGCAGCTAGAGGAACTTCTAAACAAGGGGTATATATGCCCAAGTGTGTCACCTTTGGATGCCACAATATTGTTTGTGAAGAAAAAGGATGGAACCTTGAGGCTTTGCATTGAATTCAGGAAGTTGAACAAGGTAACCATGAAGAAAAAGTATCCTTTGCCAAGGATATATGATCTCTTTGATCAACTGGAAGATGCTAAAATATTCTCTAATATTGATCTCAAGTCAGGTTATCACCAGGTAAGAATTAAAGAATAAGATGTTAGCAATACTACCTTCAAAACAAGGTATGGACATTATTAGTTCACAGTGGTTCCATTTTGGTTATCAAATGCACCGACTGTCTTCATGTGTTTAGTGAATGTTATTTTCAGAGAATACATCAATACATTTTTCATTGTATTTTTGGATTACATACTTATTTAATCAAAATCTGAAGAAGAGCATGAGCAACACTTGAATATGGTGCTACAAGTATTGAGAGAACATCAACTATTTGCAAAGTTGAGAAAGTGTTCATTCTACTAGGGGCAGATACATTACTTGGGGCATATTATTTAAGAGAAAGGGATAGTAGTGGACCCAAAGAAGATAAAAACCATTGAAGGGTGGCCAACACCAAGGGATGTTTCCAAGGTGAGATCGTTCATGGGATTTGTAGATTACTACAAAATATTTATTAAAGGATTCTCAAAGATTTCACACCCAATCACTTCCTTGCAAAAGAAGGGTGTGAAGTTTGAGTGGACATCAGATTGTGAAATTTTTTTCCAACATTTGAAGTATTTGTTGACTAGTGCTCCAATATTGAGGATTGTTGATCCAAATGAAGACTTCATTGTATGCACAAATGCATGTAAAGAAAAAATTGGTGGAGTTCTTAGTCAGAATGGGCATGTGGTGTGCTATGAATCAAGAAAATTAAAGGAACATCAAAAACACTATGATACTCATGATTTGGAATTGGTAGCCATAGTGCATACCTTGAATACATGGAGGCACTACCTCATGGGGAAAAGATCCGAGTTGAGGACAAACCATAGTGGTTTGAAATATTTATTTGGACAACCAACTCTAAATGCCAGGCAAAACAGGTGGTTAGAATTCCTTAGTGAATACGACTTTGATATAAAGCATATCAAGGGTAAAGAGAATGAGGTGGATGATGCACTCAACAAGAGAGTGCATGAGATGTATGCTACAACCATTAGCATGTACACATCGGATTTGAAAGACAAATTTTTAGAGGCTGCAAAATCAGATCTACAGTACATGGAAATAAAGACAAAATTACAACAAGGTATTTTGCAATAGAAAATTGAGAATTTTGAGTTAAAAGAGGATGAAATTCTTTTGTACAAAGGAAAAATTTATGTGTCAAATTCTCAGGAATTGAAAAGTTTGATATTAAAAGAAATGCATAATGTTCCTTATTTTTGACACCCGAGTTACCATAAGACTATTAAAGTTTTCAAGAGCCAATATTATTGGCCAGGTATGAAGAAAGAGGTTGCTGATTTTATTCCCAAGTGTTTGGAATGTCAAAAAGTCAAGGCTAAGCACATACACCCAGCTGGTCTGCTACAACCATTACCCATTCCTGAGTGGAAATGGGAAGTTGTAACAATGGATTTCATCACCAAGCTTCCAAAAACAACCAAGCAACACGATTCCATCATGGTGGTGGTGGATAAGTTTACTAAATCTGCCCACTTTATTCTAGTAAAGCTCACTCACAAGGCATCCAACATTGTTGATATTTACATCAAAGAATTTGCTCGACTACATGGTATACCCAAGACAATTGTGTCTGATAGAGATCCAAAATTTACATCAAATTTTTGGAAAGGATTATTCAAACGATTTGGGACCAATCTGAACTTTAGCACAACCTATCATCCAGAGTCAGATAGAAAAACATAGAGGACGAATCAACTGATTGAAGATACGTTGAGGATGTATGTGGTGGATAAACCATCCAAATGGGAGGATTATTTGCATTTGATGGAGTTTGATTATAACAATGGGTATCAAGCATCTCTAAAGATGAGCCCATTTGAGGCACTTTATGGCAGAAAATGAAACACACTAGTGAGATGGGACAACCCGACAGACAGAGCAGTGGTTGGACCATAATTACTCAGGGAAATGGAAGCATAGATGGTGAGAATAAAACATAATTTAAAGGTTGTCGAGGACAAGAAAAAAAGTTATGATGATATGGTCATAACTCATAGAGAGTTCAAAGTGGGTGACCATGTGTTATTAAAAGTAAAGGCCAAGAAAAGTTTCTTGAAGTTGGAAAATTGTTGAAAACTGACAACTCGTTATTGTGGGCCGTTTGAAATTTTGGAAAGGATTGATCCTGTAGCATACATGATTTCCTTACCTGCATCAATGTGTATTCATAATGTATTCCATGTATCATTTCTTAAAAATTATGTACCTGATGCTAATCATGTAATTGATTGGAATGTGATTCAGGTGGAACAAGAATGAGACTTCTTAGTTCATCCAGTATGCATATTGGATCAGAAAGTCAATTTGCTTCGAAATCGAGCAATAGGATTGGTAAAGGTCCAATGGACTTGGTATGGTCCTGAGGATGCAACTTGGGAGCATGAGGATGCTATGCAGACAGAATATCCGCATCTGTTTAAGGACTTTTGAATTTTTGACTATATATGTATATCTACTGCACTGAGGATAGTCCATAAATAAGGGGGAGGGGAATGTAATACCCCTAGGACAAACCCCATTGTAAATATAAATGTAATTGTACATATAAGATGATGAGCTAGGATACTTTGGGGCAAGAGGTCCTTTGTATGAATGTATTTTGAGGCCATAATGCATGTATGGTTATTGGGCTAGTGAGCTTGAAGTTGAAAGGCCAATGAGCCTATTTTTGTAAAATGAAATCATACTTAGTTTTAATAATAACACATCACTACTACAGAACAACCATGTAAAAGTGTGTGGGGGGAAAAATTGCACTAGAATGGGAAAAGGGGGCTAAGATTCCGGGGAAAAGGGGCTAAGCTAGGGGGATTAATCCCAAAGGAATATTTATTAATATTCCCCAAAATGTATAAAGTATAAAGTATGGCTATTTAAATATATCCTAAGTCCTTATGTTGAGGAACGTATCACCTTGTGAGGGAGTCCATGTGGAACCAAGCTAATTCCCAACATGACAAGTGTCAAGTTGGGAACATGAAAATATAATTGGGGAAATTTAGTTCCTTTGATCATCTTTCCATCATTATTCACACCTCACTATCTCCATGCTACTATCATCTATACCTTCAAGCTGTTAGTACCATACCTATACCTGTACCAACACCTTGGTTAGATTTGGAGTTGGACTAAAGAGGCGGGTTGTCAGGCTCGTAGGACATTGAAGAAGCAGGTTGTCAGGCTCGTAGGACACTGAAGAAGTGGGTTGTCAAGCCCATGAGAATTCTCTCTAGGTGAGAGAAATGTTGGGAATTGATTTCCCAAGGTGCCAAACTACAACTACAGGGCTTTGAGACTTCCTTTTCGACCTGTTGTTGAAGCCCTGTAAGGGAAGTGGGGAAATCGAAGGACTGTTGAGTAGAGAAGGGGTACACTTATTGGGGTGGGACAGACATGTGGGGAATGAGGGACTGCAGGATGTTATTTTGAGTTGGCACATGTGTCTGAGTTTATATATTATTAAAGAGACCTTAGCCTGGTTAGAAACCCCTTACCTAGGTGGAAGTTATCCCCAACTCGGGGGTGACCCATTGTTGAGAGTTTATGAGCGATGCGGTCTAAGGCTGGAAGGAACGTGGATGGTCTGCATGTAGTTGGTGTTCTTTTTACTAAATACAAGTGTGTACTATGTGTTAATTTATGTGTTATGTTAATATTTATTCAATTATTCTTATGGGTTTTTTTGTATATGCTGTAATTGTATATAGATATTGTTATCTGCATTAATTTGAGAAATTGCATAAGTATATCAGTCACTGAAATGGTATCAGAGTTCAGAAAAGTTTTGTGTGGCATGGTCCAACTCGGGTGCTTGGGGATGTTACAATAGAGGAGGACTAAGAAAACTAGACCCAGACAATTTGTATTTTAAAAGTATAATAGCAAAACTTGGACTTATTGACATTACCACTGTCATTGGATGCCAGGGTCGGAAAAATAAACATGGAGAACCTCACCAAATTGCAATAATTCTAGATCTCTTTCTAATCTTGGAGAGCCTATTCCAAAGACTTAGGTTGATTGAAGCATACATTCTGCCTTATGTCGGTTCTGATCATTGGCCCATTAAACTTTCCTGGCATAGTTTGTTGGCACCATTGCCTTGGCCTTTCCATTTTGAACATTTCTGGTTGGACCATCCTGAGTTTATGACCATCCTAAAAAAGTAGTGGACAAATGAAAGCCCCTATCTAGGATCTTTAATGTTCCGATTTCAACAAAAACTAAAATAGTTTAAGCAACATATCAAAAAGTGGAACAAGGAAGCTTTTGGTAACATCTTTTTCAAAAAGCAAAAACTCGAGAAGATCATGGAGGCTCTATGATGTAGTATCATTCTCCATGGCAAAACAATGGAACAAGAAACTCGAGAGAAACACCTCAAACAAGAAATCAAAATCAAGGAGAAACACGAGGAAATTTTGTGGAAGAAAAAATCACGCATCTGGTGGTTAAAGGAAGGAGACGAAAATTCTAAGGTCTTCTAGTTCTTCCATAACTCTATGCTCAATAGATGGAATCACATCTGAATTTCCAACCTCACATTTGTTTCAGGACAAAAAAATATTAATATATGAGGATATTGTATAGGACTTGAAGGGTCATTTCAATCAGATCCCGATGGAACCTTCCATGGATAGATATAGAGCTATTGAATCTATTCTAACCTCAATCCCTTCTCTGGTCTCACCAAAACAAAATCAAAGTCTTTTAAATCCCATCTCCTTGGAGGAAGTAACTACTACTATCAAAGCTATGGCCACTAGAAAGTATTCTGGGCTAGATGGGTTCACAATTGACTTTTTTCAATCCTATTGGCCCATAATATGAGTTGAAGTTTGGAAGGTTGTGAAGAATTGTGACTCTCTGATAAAATTATGCATGCCTTTAACTCCTCCTTCATTGCATTGATTCCTAAAGATTAGAATCCCCAGTCTGCTGATAAGTTTAGACCTATTGTCTTATGTAATGTCATTTACAAAATTATCTCTAATATTATTGCTACTAGACTCAAACCCATCCTTGACAAAATAGTCTCCTCATAATAGGGGGTGCATGAAAGGCCACCAAATTATTTATGGAATCATTTCCACACATGAAACAATATAGTCTTTGAAGGTCACCAAAACCACATGCATGCTACCAAAATTGGACATGTCCAAAGCATATGAAGAATAAATTGGAGTTATCTGGAGCAACTTCTTCTTGTCTTTGGTTTTTGTCGGTTTGGCTCTCCTAGGTAAAAAACCTTATCTCATCGACCTTCTTCTCCATTTTGGTCAATGTCTCTCCCTCCGACACTTTCAATCTCTCTCACGATATTCAATAGGGTAATCCCCTTTATCTATTTCTATTTATTATGGCAGTAGAGGTCTTATGAAGATCTTTGAAATCAAACATTCTCTTTGCCTCTCTTAAAGGCATTTGGATCCATCCTAACCTTGTGCCCCTCTTCAACCTCATATTTGTTGATGATACCCTTCTCTTTGTCTTTCCCACTATCCGAGAGTATCTCTCCTTCAAAAAAGTGCTCGACTCCTTCATGTTGGCCTTCAAAGCGCTCATCAACCACAACAAGTCCCATATATATATTTTTAATGCCCCTCTCACTATCCAATACGAAATTTTTACATGTTTGTCTTCCAAAGGAGATCTCTTCCATCCAAATATCTTGGTGCTCCATTTCTTTCCAATGCCCTTTAGAATGCCTCTTGGGAATACCTCCTCTCTAAGCTCAAAGACAAGCTCAATAGTTGGACTTTTTTCTCTCTTAAATTACCTTGGAAAATTACACTTCTCAAGTCTATTCTTCAATCAATTTCCCTTTACCTCTTTTTTGTGCTTGCATCCCCCTCGAAAATCTTGAAAGCTATTATATCTCTTCAAAGGGATTTTATCTAGGAGATTCCTAACAGAGACCGCAAATGGGCCTTGGTTTCCTAGGTCACTATTTACCTTCCCAAACGATGTAAGGGTCTTGGCCTCAAGGACCTAATGATCATGAGTAAGGCCTTTGTTGCTAAAAATTGGTGGTGATGGAACAAACATCAAGGAGATTTATGAAGGAAAATATGGAAATTTAAATATGAAAACCACACTCTTGACGGAGAGCTCATCATACTTAATGAGGTTGGCTCTAGCTCCCTTATATGGAATAATAATTGGGCCAATAGAGTCTTGGTGAAAAATAAATTATGGGGAACATGCATTATTTTGGGAAGATGCATGGAAACACGAGACCAGACTCGAACTTGATCCGCTCCTCTAGTAGGTCAAAGAAAAACTCCAATGCAAAGGCTAACCTACTGTCAACCAATATTGGCAAGGGGTGAAGGATGAGGGCCCAACAACTTACAAAAAATGGATCTTTGGAGATAAATACCCCCTATCTCTCTCGACCTAAAATAGACCTCTTGGACTCATTCCTAAGAGACTGAAAATCAATATTCTTGAGGGTCTGGATATACTTCGATGGGGTACTCAAGGTAGTGGAAACTTCATCATAAAAGGAGCCTATGATTGAGAAACTAATCACATCTCCTTATATTTGTATATTATGTAGCAGAGGATATGGAATATTGAAATTTGACCAAAAATGTCCTCCTTTCTTTGGCTTATTTCCTAGAAAAAAACTCTCACTTAGGATTGCCTTATCAGTAGGGGATTTGAAGGACCATCCACATGCTACATGTGTAGACAACATGAAGAAACAATAGAACATATCTTGAATAATTATTAGGAGGCCAATAAATTATTGAACATAGGAGCATCCATCTTCAAAAAATATGATAGAAATAGGAACATCATCTGACTTACACTAGAGAATCGGTGACAAGGCCCTTATGACAAAAACATCCTCAACAAATCTTGGAGCATCTTCCTCGGCCATTTCATATGATCAATTTGGAAGGAACATAATCATCGTATCTTCAAACAAAAATATTGAACTAATGATGACATCTGGTCCATCATCTAGGGCTCAATTAGAGAATCCATTAGTCTCTGGCTGGAGGACACAAAAATTTTATAGGGCAGAGAAAATATCATTTTTACTGATTGGTAATTTAGACCCAGCCCTGAAGCTTCATCTACAACAACAGTAAAGGTAAATCTCTCTCCTGATAGATGGGTAAGACCCCGATAAGAATATTTCAAATTAAATTTTGAAGGCGCAGCCAAGGGAAATCCAAGTTCCGTAGGCGTTGGGGGTGTTTTCATAAATGTTAATGGCGACATTCTATTCATTTTTTGCATTCACCTAGGTAGAAGCACCAATAACACTATTGAGCTTGATGGTCTAATAAATGGGATCTCTCTAGCTATAGACCTAAACTACCATAGCCTGGTGGCGGTAGGGGACTCAACCACTATTATACAAGACCTTTCAAGGCTTCTATGTGGCATCGGTCCGGACAAGGTATCATCTAACTGGAAATCATCCTCAATACATGCTCACACAAATATTCTACTTGACCATTTTTGGACCATCTCTACCTCCCACATATGAAGAAAAGCCAATGGCCTTGCAAATCATCTGGAAAATTGGGGGTTTGAATCAATAGGAAAAAATATCACCTCTCCCTGTGAATATTTGAGATAGATCTAGATTCAAGTAGATTGCATTGAGGCACCACTGCCACTACCACTTGAAGGATGGAGGCTCGACAACTATTCCTCTAGCCATTACTCTCTTTGTGGGCTAGTATAGTTCAATACACTTAACATCAAGGTGATATGTGGGATATCTACTCGAGGTTTGAAGACTATTGATGAAGGAGGTGGAGGATATATTATCCATTATCGTTCTATTCTACTTATGTTGGTGAACAATTATGGTTTTTTCTTATTCTGTAGGGATGTAGTCATTATGGATGTGTGGAAAATCATGGCCCTTGATGGACATGAATTTATTAAGCTTCGAAGCAAGGGTTAGCCATTCATTTTTCCTAGGAGTGAGGACTCTGGACCTTGTCTGCATTGGAACAACCATCTTGTCAAAACTGATAGTCCCTCTGCTTCTTTGGGTCTGCTCCTTGTTGGTTCTTACTCAACTCTATGTTATGTTGTTGAGGCCCATCTATTTTTTTCCCCTCAATATTGGCTACAATCTCTTTGTTTGCAGGGTTAACTCAATTTTCTTTGACATATATCTAATCATTTGTTTCCCCTGCCCAGGTCTCGTTGAAAAGAACCTCTCCCCTGTTTGGGCTTAGTTTATGAGGGTGGTCATTTCAAGTGGAATTCAACTCATAATTAGAAGGGAATCTTTGTCTATGGTCTTACCCTCTTAGTGTCAATGCTACCTTGGTTTTTCCATGGCTGACCAACAAATCAAATATATTCCATAATTGAGTAGTTGTGATGCCAAAAGGAGAGGCACATCCAAGCCTCTTCCCTATAGGTGGACCTCCCTTTATTTGTTGGGTATGTGTTATATTATTTGCATGGGTGTGTGTGTGGGCATGTCAGATACGACAACTGCGTCTGACGATCCCTACCACTAGATTTTTTTTGGGCGGTTTTTTGCTATTTTTAGTGGATTTGTAAATTAATCCCGGATTAAGGGATTAGGGTTTTGGTATCTACGAAATACCTATTTTTTTTTTATATATTGTATGGTGAATGGTGAAATTCGAGATAATGAATATAAGAAAGGTTTTCCCGGTTGAGGGTTTCCGGTATAAAATCTCTGTGTACTTTGTGTATGAGCCATTGATTAATTTCTGTCTTGCTTAAGAATCTATATGCATTTCTTTACTTCGTAGGTTTAAAACTTACATGTGGTATCAGAGCTCATTTTTGGCTTTAGAGGGACGCCTTTGTTGTTGAGGGTTTGTCTTGGTCTTGATAGATCAAGTTTATCTTGGGTCTGTGATAAACCTGGGTTTAGTGGGAGCTTTTGTAGTGGAGATTTGAGTAAAGAAAGAGGAATGGAGAGCTCATCTAGAATCAAGATAGAGAAGTTCAACGGTAAAAACTTTGAGCTATGGAAAATTAAGATGGAGGACCTTCTTGTAGACAAAGAACAATGGATCGTTGTGGATCCTGGTACACAACCTACTGGTACACCGTCTACTAGCACACAAGCTACTGGTACACAACCCACTAATACACAAACTACTAGTACACTAGCTACTGGTATGTCGAAGGAAGAATGGGACAAGTTGGATAGAAGAGCAAGGAGTACTATTCGACTCTGCCTGGAAGATTCGGTGTTGTTGAATGTCTTAGGAGAATCTATAGCCAAGGAACTATGGGATAAGTTAGGGAATTCGTATCAATTGAAGTCCTTGGTAAACAAGTTGTTTCTTCGAAAGAAGTTGTATCATCTTAGGATGAAAGATGGAGATTCTATGACAAAACATCTAAATGCCTTTAATACTCTGGTAAGTCAACTTGGATCTGTTAATATTACGATTACAGAAGAAGATAAGTGTATTACTTTGTTATGTTCTTTGCCAGACTCTTGGGATAATATGGTTGTAGCAATAGGTAGTACCACTCAATCTACATTGAAGTATGAGGATGTAGTTGCATCCTTGTTATCTGAAGAGATGAGGCAAAAAAGCATGGATGGTCACAAAACAGATGCTTTATTTTTAAGAGGTCATACCCAAGACAGGAACCTTGGTAAGCCTTCAGGATGGAGATCTAAATCTGCAGGTAGATCTAAGTCTCCAGGAAAATATTTGAGGAAATGCTGGAAGTGTGGTAAAACAGAGCATTATAAGAAATATTGCAATTCTAAGAAGGTTGAAAAACCAAAGGGATCTGATAGTACCTCTTCCACAGAGGCAAAAACCTCCACTGAAGAAGGAGGTGATGTTTACCTAGCATCTACAAGTACACATGCAAACCATGATGTATGGTTGATCAAATCAGGTGCATCATACCATATGACTCCTCATAGGGAGTGGTTCTCTGAATATGAAAAATATGATGGTGGTGATGTATTCCTAGGAGATGACTTGACAACAAAAATCTTGGGACATGGAAGGGTTAAGTTGCTGCTAAACGATGGAAGGATTAGAACTCTCCCTGGGGTTCTACACATTCCAAAACTAGCCAGGAGCCTAATATCTGTAAGCAAGTTGGGTGATGCAGGAGTGAAAACTATATTTGAAAAGAACACTTGCAAGATGGTACGAGGAGAAATGGTGTTGATGAGGGGAGTTCATTGTGGAAATTTGTACAAGTTGTTGGGAAGCATTTATACTAATGGGTGTAACAGTTCTGTTGTCCTTGAGTAGAAAAATGAAGGAGACAAGAACAATATTGTCCCAGAAAAGAAGACCATGCTGTGGCATCAAAGACTGGGGCATATTGGAGAAAAGGGCCTTCGAACACTACAAGGTAAAGGTATGGTTGAAGGTATGTCTAATTGCACTCTGGATTTTGATTTCTATGAAAATTGCATATATGGTAAACACAATCGAGTAAGATTCCCATCTGGTGCTACAAGAGTAAAGGGGATCTTAGAGTTGATACACAGTGATGTGTTTGGACCTGTTCCTGTTCCATCCCTAGGTAAATTTGTTTATTATGTTTCATTCGTAGATGATTTTTCAAGGAACACATGGATTTATTTTCTTAGAAAGAAATCTGAGGTATTTGATAAATTTAAAGAGTATAAGGCTCTGGTAGAAAATCAGACAGAGAAGAAAATAAAGGTATTGAGAACAGATAATGGTGGAGAATTCTGTGGAAATGAATTCGAAGAATTCTGTAAGAAGTGTAGTATAGCAGGGCAGAAGACTACTCCATACACTCCTCAACAGAATGGAGTTGCAGAAAGGATGAACAGGACACTGATGGAAAAAGAAAGGAGCATGCTCAACGGTGTCGGGTTAGGACAAGAATTCTGGGCAGAGGCAGTGGGTACAACATGTTACCTGGTCAATCAATCACCTTCATCAGCGTTGGATGATAAAACTCCACACGAGGTATGGTCTGGAAAGAAAACCTCTCTTCAACATCTTAGAGTGTTTGGTTGTGATGCTTATGTACATGCTCCAAATGAAAATAGGAGTAAGTTGGATAATAAAGCTGAAAAGTGTATCTTTATTGGTTATAAAGATGGTGTGAAAGGTTATAATCTTTGGAACCCAGAAACCAAGAAAACTGTTTACAGTTTTCAGAGAGGTAAAAGATGTGTCCAAACAGGAATTCCCATCAACGCAAGATGAACCTGAGAAAATAGATCTTGAGTTGGATGATGCAAAATCTGAATCATTTGAAGAAGAGGAAGCAAAGGAAGCATAAGAAGAAGAAGAAGAACCTCATACCCTAGTATTGAGGAGATCAGTGAGAGATAGAAGGCAACCAGAAAGGTATAGTCCACCTAATTTTCATTCCAATTTTGCTTTATCTATTACTGATGATGATCCCAGAACTGTTAGGGAAGTAGTGAATTCAGAGGATAGTAAACTCTAGAAGAAGGCCATGGTTGAAGAAATGGATGCCTTGGATAAGAATGAGGCATGTGATATAGTTGAGCTTCCAGCTGGAAGAAAATCGGTTGGTAGCAAATGGTTGTTCAAGAAGAAGTTTAATGCACAAGGTAAAGTGGAGAAATACAAAGCTTGGTTAGTAGCAAAAGGTTATTCCTAGGTAGAGGGAATTGACTTTCATGAGATTTTTTCTTTTGTTGCTAAGTTAACTTCTATTAGATTTATTTTATCTATTGCTGCTGCTTTTGATCTTGAAGTGGAACAAATGGATGTGAAGAAAACATTCCTACATGGGGATCTGGAAGAAGAAATCTACATGAAGCAACCAGAAGGATTTGTAGTGAGGGGAAAGAAAGAGCTGGTCTGTAAGCTAAAGAAGTCACTATATGGTCTGAAACAATCACCTAGGATGTGGTACCAAAAGTTTGACACATACATCCTTGGATTGGGATTTGTAAGAAGCAGGGATCATCACTGTGTATATTCCAAGCAGGTTGGTAATCACTTCATTTATGTAGTGTTGTATGTTGATGACATGTTGTTGGTAGGAAATAACATGGATGTTATCAAGGAGGTGAAATCACAGCTATCCTCCAAATTTGACATGAAGGATCTCGGTTCTGCTAACTTCATTCTGGGAATGGAGATTAAAAGAGATCGTGCAAACAGGAAACTCTGGTTGAATCAAAGAAAATATGTTGAGACGATATTGCAGAGGTTTAATATGCATGGAAGTAAACCGGTCAAGGTTCCTATTCCTATAGGTGTAAAGTTATCTATAGATCAGTGTCCCAAGACACATGAAGAAGAAGAGGACATGTCCCATGTTCCATATGCCAGTGCAGTTGGCAGTTTGATGTATTAAATGGTTTGTACTAGACTGGACATTTCACATGCAGTGGGAGTTTTGAGCAGGTATATGTCAAAACCAGGGAAGGAGCATTGGACAACAGTAAAGAGGGTCTTCAGGTATCTTCGTGGCACCACCAGTTATGGATTGTGCTACCAAGGAAGACCGGGATTAGACAGAGTGGTGGACATACATGGCTTTGTTGATGCAGATTGGGCTAGAGATCTGGATCGCAGAAGATCTACAAGTGGGTATGTGTTTAACCTATTTGGAGGAGCAATCAGTTGGATGAGCAAAAGATAGGCTGTAGTGGCACTCTCAACTACAGAAGTTGAATACATGTCAGCCACTCATGCAAGCAAGGAAGCAGTATGGTTACAAAGATTGTGTTAAGGTATTGGGTTGGTACAAAAAGCAGTGAGATTAGACTGTGACAGTCAGAGTGCAATATTCTTGGCAAAGAACCCAACTTATCATTC
>JASDQU010101308.1:20524-32106 GCA_032191745.1 Picea mariana
GATACATAAACTAAGAGGATAAATTGTTAATAAAAAAATCTGAGTTTCTTAAATATAGACCGATGATATAGATTTAAATATTGATATGGCTAGTTTCTTAGCAAAGGTTAATGTACTTGTCCCTCTTAGTACTGATATTGTATTTTTTTTTTAAATACCTACAAGAAGGTCGCTATTGCGACATTTTGGAGTGTCTCTCCCATAGCAACCATGTCGGAGATGATACCTCTTAACGTCTCTCTTCCCACGTTATAAACGAGAACTTGCCACCTTCAAGACGTCGGTCTTGCCACGTTCTAGATGTCTCTATTGCCACGTTTCAAACGTCTGAAACGTCTCACTTGCCACATTTGAAACGTCGGTCTTGCCACCTTTGAAGCGTCTCTCTTGCCACGTATGAAACGTCTCACTTGCCACGTTTGCAACGTCTCACTTGCCACGTTTGAAACGTCGGTCTTGCCACATTTGAAACGTCAGTCTTGCCACGTTTGCAACGTCTCTCTTGCCACGTTTGAAACGTCGGTCTTGCCACGTTTGAAACGTCGGTCTTGCCATGTTTGCAACGTCTCTCTTGCCACGTTTGAAACATCGGTCTTGCCACGTTTGCAACGTCGGTATTGCGACGTTTCAAACGTCGCAATACCGAAGAAAACTAGGTCGTCGAAAACACGACGTCATGTGAAACGACGTTTGAGGGGGTCTGAGGTTTGTCGGTCTTCTGACAATAGAAAGTGGCAATTGCGTCGAATGCGCCATCGAAATTTGACCCAAATGCAGTAGTGTAAGTAATGCTCCAACCAAGGGTGACATGGGTTGTGTGTGGCCAAAAGAAAGCAAGTTGCCAATGGTGACGACAAAGAAAATGTAATGACTGAAAATAAAGGTGTTTGTACAATAAATAATAAATAATTTTGGGGAAAAAAGTAAAAATACAGAAACGGGTGCCCCGTTGTGAAATGCGTGCCCCAGGGAGGGCAGAATTGTCTTGGGAAACTGATGAAGGGTGGGGGCCCCATTGGTGAGTTTTTGTATGAGGTAGGTGAAATGAGGGTAGGTTCACAGATGGGCAAACTGAGTGTGGATGAAATGAAGGGCTCATGATCCTGCGGAGGTGCAGGTAAAAAATAGAACCATAAAGAGATAATCCGGGAGTCCATGTGGGAAAGCTAGCAAAATGAAGAGAAAGAGTATGTGGCTGATTCACAACATGATGAAAGACTATCGAGACTCCCATCCCTAAAGGGTAATTAAAAACAGCATGAGTGTCAAAAGTGCCAAAGGGTGCTATGAATGGGACAACTCATGTGGGTGAGAATGCTACCGGGTTACAGTATCGAAGATGCAAATGGAGGTGTGGGTACTGCAGAGCCGTGAATGAGGATCCTAAAAGCCAATATTAGAGGGTGTGACTGGAAATGTAAATGCAATACAGTGGGATAGACTACATGCCAGTGATGAATATATACCTGAAGGGATGATGTCGATGACCGATGAGCAAGTACCTGCGCACATAACAACCAAATACCCAAAGTGAACAATATCTGAAGAGAATCAAAGATATGAGAATGTATTTGACAAATGTGACCATGCACGTGCGTACCTGACCATGATATGAAAAAAAGGCGCCCCGGGGGCTTCGGACGAAAAGTGACCCAAGGACAGTCGTGATGTAGGCGACGGGATGCTGATCCCATGGCTGAAGACGGTTAGAAAAATGGACACCTTGGGCTCCCGGAATGTTGAGTGGAAGTTTGGAAAAAGGCCTATATATAGCTGTAGGACCCACATTTCCACCTCATTTGTACCTGCTGCTACAGTGACTGGACGAGCAGATTGCAGAGGAGATTTGGAGTTTCAGGGAGCACGGGGTATCCGATCGACGGTGTGCGAGTATCAGGTTAGTGGTCTGATCATCCTGCATAGAAATAGGTTTCCAATTTTTGGGCAGGGTAGGTACGGGGGGCCGTACAGGGGGTTTAAGGGGTTTTTTCATAGGATGTGGGCCCGCATGCGCGGGCGATTCAGTGGAAGGCACGCATACATGCGCGCCTGTCCACAGAATTGATGTGCATTGGTGCGCGTGAGTAGAAATTTAAGGCGCGCCCGAGAGGTGCGCTTGTGGGGTAGACAGTCGCGCCCTAGTGCACGACTGTAACTTGGACAGGCGCGCTCAAGAGTGCGCCTGTGCAATGAACAAGCGTGCTTGCGAGCGTGCCTGTTGAATGAACAGGCACGCATATATGCGCACCTGTGTAGTGAACAGGCGCACATATGTGCGTGCCTATGGGTAAAAAAAACACGCCTTTGAGGCAAGTTTTACGGGGTAAAAAATGAGTCTTTTTTATGCATTGGATGGTTGCATAAGCTGATATAGGACTCTATGTTGTGTGCAGGTGGCTAGCAATGATTATGGACGTCCGGTGGCATGAGTGAGACTGGTCACAATTGCGAGATGTTGTGGCCAATGCAGGGCCTGCGGTTCGAGTGGCTTTAGCAACCAGTGGGTTGCTAAAGTTCTTTGAGTGCCCGTTGATACGGGCACAAGAGTACTTGCTGCAGTTCTTGCTCTAGATGTGGAGTCCAGACCTACACTGCTTCCTCGTGCGAGGAGAGCAGATCCCCTTCACTGCAGTGGAGGATATTTATTTTTTGACTGGGCTCCCCTTTCGGGGAACACCGCTGCCAGCAGAGCCTGTGTTGCCGAGGGACACACACCTGCAGGAGGTCGCCGAGCGATTTTGCTCAGGCGAGAACTACATGTCTAGGACTGTAGTGAGTATCAGCGGGATAGATTTGCTGCTGCATCGTTGCATAGCGGCGATGATTGTTCTAGTGTATGGGTCACTGGCGACCCAACGGATCAGTGGTGGCCAGTTGTTGCTGCTTGAGAGGGTGGTGGTGGGCCGTGAGCGGTTCGCGTGGGGGTTGACACTGCACGCGCGGATGATCGTGCAGCTGGACCATTGTCGGTCCACAGGCACCGAAGAGTTTGCGTTCAGCTCTATCCTGGTAGCCTAGTTTCTGGAGAGGGTGTCGATGTTGCGCCTGCGGGTTCTTCTAGAGGCACCTGGGGCGTGAGAGCCTCGATTGAGGCGTTGGTCATCAGTTTTGGTTCACCACGACGGTGGCGAAGGTGGTCATTATTTTACGGCGCAGGCGGCGCAGATCTGGCGGCAGATGTCGCAGGTCATACTTCGATACCCCTATGCTGGGGTGGACTTCCGGGGGGACCCGGACATGGTATTGCCTCCTGGGGAGGTTTTTGATGACCGAGGTATGTTGAGTTTTGTATGTTTTGATTTATGTTTTGATTTTGATATACCAGTTTATATGTATGATGATAGATACTGATACGATCGTGTGTTGGTTGTTTTGTGCATGTGCAGATTTGGCACCTTGCGGGCGTGAGGTGGAGTTCCAGAGAGCGTCGGCTCAGCGAGAACAGGAGAGACAGCCGCGTGTAGGGAGACGTCGGCGGGATGAGGCCGCGGGCGCACCAGCAGAGCCCGAGAGACCGGTGAGGAGGCGCTGATTTGATGACCCTGGTGCGGGGCCATCACACGCTCCTCTGGCGGCGGCCGGAGGTGATTTTGATGATATACGTCGTCGTATGGAGACGGTGTTATAGGATGTGCCTGAGGGCATGTGGATCCGTATCCAGGATGAGGGGTTCCTAGAGCAGCGCATAGGGTTACCGCCACCATGGCGATCGATTGTGCGACGAGCAGCTGTGCTTGCTGCCGTGACTAGTGGACGCCTGCTGCCGGGGCAGGAGGGTCCTGCAGATGTTCCACCACCACCGCTTGGCGCAGGTGGGGGTGGGCCACCACCTCCTCCTGAGGGAGGAGCAGCTGGGGGTGCGATAGAGGCACCCTGATAGATGTATATTGTATACTTTTTTGATCGTATATAGGCTGGTGAGCCAATTTTGTACCGAGGTGTGGCACTGGCCTGCGGGCATATGTATTTTTTGTATGTAAACATTCGAATGGCCTGATAGGCCTTGATATATATATATATATATATGAGTATACATCATTTTTGGGATCCTGGTATTGTTTACATATGTTTTTTGTTGATAATGATGATGATGTCTATCTTATCTATATGCTGTGACAGGATGTATGAGATGTTTTATGTATGTGTAGCTTGATGTGATATATGCCAATATAACACCGTGTTAGCTATTTCATCTGTTGTTTGATTCAATTGTCTTGGAATATGTGTAAATGTAATGGAATCAAAATGTCGAGATAACAGTCTAACCTGCAGGTATTTGCGAAAGAGGCATGGATCGCATACACGGTATACATTGTTGAGCTGGAGAACGACTAGTTGAGAGTCGAGGAAGATGCTAAGGTGACGAATATGATGACGCTGGGCGTCAGCCAGGAGGCCAATGACCACAGTGTATTCATCTTGGTTGTTGGTTGCTGGTCCCAAACAGATGCCACTAGAATGTAGCATTTCATGTGAAGGGGTATATAAATCCCAAGCCGTCGAAGCGAGATTTTGTGTCCAACGACTGGCGCCGTCGACGTAACCAATGCGGTAGGCTGGTGAAGGAAGCATCTGTCAATAGCACAAAGGATAGTTTAGACGAGAGGGGTGAGAGAAAAAAGATGAAAAACACTAGAAAAAGAAAATGACCTAAAGTAGTGTGACTACTTTTAAGCATAAAATTTCTTGAGGTATAACCCATTGACGGGTTCCTTGAGTGAGAGGCCTTCAGGGGAGGCTAGGATGTATGCGCCTTTTGTGAGGCAATGTTGGATGATGTAAGGGCCATGCTAGAGTGATTCGAATTTTTCGTGGCCAAAGGTATCATGGGCGATATCATAGGCCAAGACGAGGTCGCCTTCTCGGAATGAACGAAGGTTGACATGGTGATCAAAGGTAGCTTTGGATCATTTTTTAGCTTCCTCGTTGTTCAGTAATGAAGATCGGCGATCTTCATCTAGTGACTCCAAGTTCAGCAAGTGCTACTCCATTGGAGCAGTGTCAGGTAATAGCTCAATTATGGTGCGTANAAAGTAGTGTGACTACTTTTAAGCATAAAATTTCTTGAGGTATAACCCATTGACGGGTTCCTTGAGTGAGAGGCCTTCAGGGGAGGCTAGGATGTATGCGCCTTTTGTGAGGCAATGTTGGATGATGTAAGGGCCATGCTAGAGTGATTCGAATTTGTCGTGGCCAAAGGTATCATGGGCGATATCATAGGCCAAGACGAGGTCGCCTTCTCGGAATGAACGAAGGTTGACATGGTGATCAAAGGTAGCTTTGGATCATTTTTTAGCTTCCTCGTTGTTCAGTAATGAAGATCGGCGATCTTCATCTAGTGACTCCAAGTTCAGCAAGCGCTACTCCATTGGAGCAGTGTCAGGTAATAGCTCAATTACGGTGCGTAAGGTGGGTATTTCGCACTCAATGGGAAGAGTTGCCTCAACCCCATGGACTAAATGGAATGGCGTGAAGCCCGTAGCAGTCTTTATTGCCGTTCGATAAGCCCATAGCACGGAAAATAACATGTGATGCCAATTGGTTTTATGTTTATTAACTGTGCGATGTAACATGGTCTTGAGGACTTTGTTCACTGCCTCGACCTGTCTGTTTGACTGAGGGTAATATGGTGAAGCAAACTCATGAGAGAAGCCTAACCGAGACGAGAGTTCGACGAAGATCTCATTCTCGAAGTGTTTTCCATGGTCGGAAACGAGCTGGAGTGGTATGCCAAAACGGGATATGACGTGATTAAAGAAAAAACATGTTGCAGTGTCAGCGGTGTTGTTGAAAGTGGGCATAGCTTCGGCCCATTTGGTGAAGTAATCAACGACGAGAACAATGTATTTGTGACCATTGCTGGAGGGGGGATTAGAAGTCATAAAGTTGATGCCCCATTTACAAAAAGGGCCTGTAGTAATGACAGGGTGAAGAAGAGCGGGGGGAGATCGGGCTTTGTTGGCATAGAGCTGACATTGCTCACAACGTTTCACGGCGTGAATGCAATCGTGAAACAAAGTAGGCCAAAAGTAACCGGATCGAATAATCTTCTGAGCTGTGGATATACCCGAAAGATGGCCCCCACATGCGCCGTTGTGGCAGTCACTTAAAACTCTGTCGGCCTCGTCAATAGTCAGGCAACGACGAAGAATGGTGTCAACGCCTCGCCGATATAGGATGTCGCCGATGAGGAGATAGTGGGGGGCCTAATGGCGAATGCACCGACGATCATCTCGTGATAGGTGCTTACCAAACTTTTGGGTTCGTAGGTAGACGAGAAGGTCACCATACCAAGGATCATCAGAAGCAATGTAAAAGAGATGTTCGTCAGGAAAGTCGGTGTTGACGGGGGTACTGATGGTGTCAGAGGGGAGAGTCGTGATCAGTTCAGCGAGAACGAGGGCCTTCTTACTCTTAGGTGTTGAAAACTCGATGTCGTACTCCTGAAGGATATAGATCCATCGAGTGAATTTGTCATTAACTTGGCGACGGCTGAGCAAGTATTGCATAGGGTTGGAATCTGCGACGACCTTGGTGGTGCGAAGCAGAATGTAATGGCACAGCTTCTGGACTGTGAGGACAACGGCAAGAGTAAGTTTCTCTTCATGTTTGTACTTCAAGGGTGGTCCTGAGAGGTTCTTACTAATGTAGTAAGTGACGTGTTCATGATTGTCATCTCCGAGCTGGACGAGGACGCCGGCTACTGATACAGCTGATGCTGATCCGTAGAGGATGTAGTCGCGATTATAGTCAGGTGCACTAATCAAAGGTGTGTTTGAAAGCGCTGCTTTGAGGTCGTCAAATGACTGTTGGGCATAGTCGCCCCAGTGAAAGGGGATGTCGTGATGTAGTAAGTGAAGGAAACCATGCGCGCGTATGGCGTAATCAGGAAAAAAGCATCTGAGGAAGTTAGCTTTGCCCTGCAGACTCTGCAGTTGTCGTAAATTTCGAGGAGGTGGAATTTCGGTGATGGCTTTGATTTTGAGGGGGTCCACGATAATATCGCTTTGGGAAACAATAAAACCAAGGAGGCGCCCGGCGGTGACACAGAACACACACTTGAGAGGATTCAAGCGGATATTATACTGACGACACCGTTGAAAAATGATTCGTAAATCATCAAGATGTTGGGTGAGTTTCTTGGATCGAGCTATGAGGTCGTCCAAGTAGGCAAGGATGATTTCAGCCAGATCGTGAAATATGTATGTCATCGCCCGGTGGAAGGTTGCGCCGGTGTTTTTTAAGCCGAAAGGCATGACACGATATGCGAAAGTACCCCATGGGGTAATGAATGCGGTTTTATACTGATCGGCTGGGTGGATTTGAATTTGGTTAGAGCCAGAGAATCCGTCCATGAAGGAGAGAGCCTCATGGCCAGCGCAGTCGTCGATAATTTGATCGATGAAAGGCATTGGGAAGTTGTCTTTTGGGCATGCATTATTGAGATCGCGAAAGTTTGTGCAGACGCGGATAGTGCCCTGTTTCTTGTCGATGGGTACAGGGTTGGAAACCCATGAAGTGTAAGCAATGGGGTAAATAAACCCGGCCGTACGTAATTTGTCAATTTTGGCTTTGATAGCTGCGGCCTTGGAAGGGTGTAGCGGTCGTTGTTTCTAGCAAACTGGAGTGATGTCAGGCCAGGTGTCGATGCGATGCTCGACAATAGATGGTCAAGACCAGGTATCTCCGTGTATGACCAGGCGAAAATGTCCCGGTATTCCTGGAAGAGGGCTTTATATGCGGCAATTTCCTGAGGAGTGCAAGCAGCTCCAATGATGATTTCTTCGATGACGTCATTTTTAATGGAAATGTCGATTTTGATGGTGGGGGAAATGTTAGCCATGTTGCCTTCTTCGAACGCATCAGGGGCAGGAATTGGATTTTTAAACCAATTGATAGGCCCAGATGGGATAAAATCTTTAGTTTCGACCACGTACACGGGGTTTTGATTAGGAGGCATGAAGGCTTCCTGTGGGAGGAAGAGTGCACGATGATGTAGTGCATCCCAGGGAGAGTCTGGGCTATGTAGCTCTTCCAGTATTTCCTCATCATTTTGGAAACGACGGGAATATAAGGGGTCGTGATGAGTGATCTCAGTGTTAGTGTGATTGCCCCCTGATGAAGAAGCAAGGGGAGGGGTACAAGCAGAGGGTGAGGGTTCACTCGACATGAACCATATGTTGAAGTACTGAAGGGTACCCGTGGTGGTTGGGTGGAGGGTTGTCGTATGAACAGGAGAGTTGGGGGGGTTGCGGGGTAGATCCTCAGCGATGTCATGTAAGAACCAAGGAGGTGATGGGAGTGCCTCGGGCTCTGGAGAAATGACATGACGATCCTCGAGTGGTGAAGTAATGTCAATTATCGACTCTGTGGGTTGGTGACGCAGGGCCACTTGACGTTGCCTGTAGGCAAGGATCATAGGACATTGGTATGTAAAATGGGCTAGTGAATCGCAGAGAGAGCAAGGGCATCTCATACGTTCATTAACTGAAGTAGTGACATAGAGAATGTCTGTGATGTTTGAAGAGGACGTGGAGGAGAGTGGGTTGTTCTGGAAGTTATGGCGTACAGCTGCTAACGTCTGCCGAAAACGTGGCAGTGCTGGGCAATGGTGAGTTTAATGGCCATATTCTGAACATATAGCACACGCAAATTTAGTCCTCAACCCTTTACTACTGGAAGGGTTGGTGGTAGCGGTACTTGCAGTAGTGACGGGTGTTGGTGGAGTGGGATTGGGGGGAATCAAATTTTGTAATTCAGGTAGTGATGGGCAATTGTTGGTTTGGTGTCCCTCTTTCTCACATAGTGCGCAAGGTGGTGGGATGCGTGGGGGGACAGGGAGCGGTGGGCTCCTTCTGCTTCCTCCTGCCCCCAGCTGTAGCAGGGGGGGTAGTGAGTGGGGGAGGAACGGGGGTAAGAATGGGAACTGTCATGGGAAGTCCTTCCTGTGGTCGAGGGACCATCTCTGGTGGGTGTAAATACCAAACTGGGATTGCTAACACCATATTAGGTAGTGTGAGTGTTGCGGCTACCTGAAAAGATTCGATACCTGGTGGAGGATAAAAGAAGAGAATTTGGGTGAGGGGTTGGGGGAGTCTTTCCCAAGCAGGATTATTCCCCTGAGTGGATGTGTATTCGTGGGCATTTGAGGTCGACGAGTGTGCAGGAGGCTCCGTCTAGAGTGGCTCTGTGACTATTGAGACGTCAGGAATGACGGAAGCCTCTTGAGGAGGACGAGCATCTTCCGTGTGAGTTTTGTTAGATGAGACGATGCATACTTGATTAGGGGGAAGGAGTGGTGGTGCTCCGTGGTATGTCCCTAATAAGGATGGATCTTTGAAAATTCCAGGACCCATCTCTACGAGTGGATATGCATCTTGGTTGGTGTGGATGAGAGGAAGAATGTTATCGAGATTGGCATATGGGTTTAGCTCATAATGTGAGACTTGGTCGATGGTCACAATCTTTCCGTTGTGAGGGAACATGATTGTCCGAAAGATGGATGATGCCACTGCCTTCATAGCATACATGTAGCTACGTCCGAACAAGATATTGTAATCGAGTGTGACGTCGATAACTTCGATATCAATGAGAATGGTTCTGCCTCCGAGTTCAACGGGGACATTTTGCAAGAGCCCTTCAGGAGATGATGGTCGTCCGTCATAAGCTCGTAATGTGATGGCGGATGGTATGAGTTCCGGGGAACCAAGTTTCTGCCATACTATTTTTGACATGATGCATGTAGATGCTCCTTCATCGATGATACACCGATGGATGGTGATGTTCTGTATTTTTACTGGTACTTGAATAGCGACTGCGGTGGGAAGACAAGGTTCGCAACTATCAAGGTCAAAGGTGATGAGTCGAGTATCAGCAAGGTCGACTGCCCCCAAGGCAAAAAGTAGAGATTTTCGTTGTGTAGGACAAGTCTGGAGGACTTCCAAGACTGACATGGCAGCCGGGGATTGCGCTAAGCTGTCTACCAAGCTATAATTGTGAGTTGCCCTAGCCTGTGGGTTGTGGACATTCCGGCACAAGGGGATGCGAGGGATGTGTAATGGTGGCTCGGCGTTTGGGCGAGGGATCACTAACGGGGGTCCTGTCGGTGTAGGGTTTGTCTCTGGAGAGATAGGAGTGGACTCAGCTGGATACTGACGATTCCGCGTTTGCAGAAGGATTTCTTCTTCACTGGTGAGGAGAATGGTACGCTCTGCTGGATTGTTGGGGTTGTGGTATTGTCCTACCTGAGGTGGGGGACGCTGTGCATCCTGTTGGGTATTTATCATGCCTTGATGTGGAATAGGATTTTGCAGCACGGCGGGAGGAGGTTGTTGCACGTACTGTTGTTGTGCCTGCTGAGGGGCATTTTGTGCCAGGGTAGGAGGAAGACTACCCGAGTCTTTCAACCTTTTGAAATCGGCGATCTGCGGACAATGGTGGGTGTAATGACCGAACACACCACAAAGAGCGCAAGGGTGGATGGTTTTAACATTATTTCGCCCTTGGCATTTGTTTTTATTGCCCCCTTGGGGGTTTTGGTTCCCGTGGTTCTGATTGCCCCCAGGTGGTTGGTGTTGTGGGGGTTGATTCCTGCCTTGACCGGGATTGTTGTTATTTCTATTCTTTCCTTTCTTCCTGGTATTGTTTGATGGATGAGTTGGGTTGGTTGTATTCAAGTGTTCAAAATTCTGGTATTGCTGAGCAGCAGAAGGTTGAACAAAATTTACCCCCCGCATGTGGATGTGGGGGAGCCATGGGTTGTGGAGGACCAGGAAAGGGGAAGTATGGATTTTGCGGTTGTACCGATCCATAAGGCACATAGGAAGGCGTAGTTCTTTCACTAGTACTATAAGCTGATGTTGAGGGAGTACCACTGCTTGTGGGAATAGGCGGATGTATGGGAGGTGCCGGTGGTGGTCCACTGATGGGTGGAGATATAGCAACAGGGTATGGCTATTGATAAGTGGGCGGGGGGTAATAAGGAGTGCCCCCATATACCGGTGGGTACTGAGGCGTTCCATACATCGGTGGTGGTTGGGGTTGTGGACCATAGTGTGTGGTGGCACCTATTATTCTGTCTGCTGAATGAGACATCCCAGGTTTGACTTGGCCAAATGGCATAGGTTTGGGAAGGTCAGGGAGTACTATATATAAGTATCCTGACTGTGCATAGATGAGGTCATACTGTTGGGCCTTACTAATAGATTCCTCTTCAGATTGAGGGAAGGTGGAAGCGACGTCTTTACCAAGTAGAGAGACAAGTGATCTAAGAAACCAGCCAAGGCACTGTTGTTTGGTGGTTTCTGCTTTACACAAACTACGTCGCCTACGCCACTCATGAATGTGGTCAGCGATGTGGGTGGTTGAGGTCTGTTTGAAGTTAGACATTAGTTCTAGACCATTGTCATGGCGGATGGGTAATTGGAAAAAGGTCAAGAAGGCCTTGGCTAATGACTCAAAGGTCATATGGGACCCGGATTTTTCTTCGACATACCATTTGGCTGATGGGCCGGTAAGTGTGCGTTGAAATAATCGTAGTCTGACGGAATCATCCATAATGCTATTGGAAGAACACCATAGAT
>JASDQU010101308.1:33362-52393 GCA_032191745.1 Picea mariana
CCTCGTCCTTCGACCCTTCACGGGTATCTCCCTGCCTTATGGTGATTGGAACACTGGACTTGGAGGATTTGAAGTTCCCTATTTGTCAACTTCTATGTTTGAAAATGTGAGAGCCAGATAACGGGGAGTTATTTGGATGCCTATCCCTGAAATCCTACCTGGACTAAAAACTTCTTTTGGCACCTCCTGTGGAGGAAAACTTAGTGAGTTTTTTAGAAAGTTTTTAGATGAAGTTGCTTTTTGAGGCTGGGGGTGAAAACCAACCTCGTTTGATTAACAGTGGGAGTGGATAGTCCTTTCAAGAAAAGATGGGGTATTTTCATAATCCCTTTGGAGGAAACCTACTTAGACCTCCACGTTTCGAGAAGAGGCTATGTGAGTGAAGAAGTGACTTTTGTGTGTGAGTGAAAGTGTACCAAGTTTTAGTTATTTAGATGTCACCTTGCTACATGTGGACTTCGCTTGGTCCTTACAAGAGTGTGATTACCTATTTATCTAGATGTCATTGGTACAACCTTGCGGAATTTTAAAAGCCCTAGGAAACTAGCATGTGGACATGTGGTCCATTACTATCCTTTAACTCCCTATGTGTGAGTTAATCTAGAAAAAGCATGAAACTATCCTAGATTGAACATGTGGGCATGTGTGGGCCCGTTACAAACCTTTAAACTCTCCTAGTTTTTTGATCTAAGAAAGCAGAAATTCAAACACTATTCTATCTTTGTTGACATGTGGGCATGTATGGGCCCGTTACAAGAATGTGTTTGAAAAATGAAGCTAAGAGGGGTCCAGAAAGGGCCGTTGTCCTCTCCTAAAAGTTTTGAAATTTTGTTAAGGGAGATGAGATTGTTTTCGCAATCCTTTTCTGGTTCTCAAGATCGCTTGATGGCACAAGAGAAGAGCATACTCAAGATTGTTACTCTCAACTTCGAGTCCCAAATGTGATTTTAGATGTGATTAAAATTGATGTGTTCCTTAGATTATAAATCAAAGCAAGCCATCCGTGTGGCAGAAAGCAAATAAGGGAAAATGATTTTTATCCACCTAAGTGCTTATGTTTGTCTGACTATCCCCTTTATAAATTGAGGGGTCTAAGTGGTGCAGTATTTAGAGCATGCATAACATCATTCTTGAGAAGGAAAATGACTTTCCCCACATCCAAAAACCTTACAATGAGAAATTTAGTTCAGATGCGCAGCCTCCAGTGTAGACAGAGGCACATATGGCGCACACACGCTGAAAGTCTTGAGAACTTAAACGCATGCACGCAGGGAGAACATGTTGTGCAAGCGCATGCGTGCAAGATGCGCGTTTGTGGGGTGGAATACCCATGTGCCTGTGACAAGTAACCGAGAAAGAAAATCCAGATGGATTTCTCTCAATTCTCCTGTGAATCGACTGGTTAGCAGGTCGGCGGAGGCTGGTTTGTGTACCTGCAAGTTAATAAAACCAAAAGGAAAGCAAAATAAACCCAAATGAGGGAGGAATTGATACCTACTCCCCAGTGGAGTTGTCGATCTGTTCGCACCCAATTCGTCACCTGGTGAGCAAATCAAGGGTGCTTACATGCCTTGTTGGGTCTTGCAGAGCATGACAGCTGTGGAAGGAAAGGTTAGAGGAAACAAAACAAACTACAAGCAAGAATTAAACAAAAACAAACTAAAACTGTGAGCATATGGATAAAGAAACAATAAATACAAAAAATACACCGATATCACCAATGGTTTTGAGCTGATCAATTGATGAAATCATAGCACGATGAAGGAAGAGAACTATGGTTCCTTCTTCCCCCAAAGGAAGGCTCGTGAGGCCCTCACAAACTTGCTTTCCTTACAATGCGAAGAAATGAGACTGATGGTGAAAGAACTCCCAGCACATCCACTCAATGGAGAGGCGAATAGCTCTATGCAATGTTGCCAATGTGTTTATCGTCAAAGAATGAGTCCTTGACAATCTCAGCAGCATAACAATACCTGAAATTCCTTGCAAAAACAATGGTTCTTCATGGATTTTTATAGCATATCACCGGGCGATTATGTAACCTCTTCAAAGTGTGAAAAGAGGCTCTTTAGGGCTTAATTAGGTCTTAGACTCGCCGCCTCTGCAGATTCAGCTCGGATTTGGGAGTCAAATCAGATTGGGAGCTGGTCCATAAGCGGTTGGGAGGCCGACCAATGCAATAAATGCACCATTTAGCAGGTGCACGGGTTATTGCGCTGACAGCCGTGCGTCGTGCGCGCATGCGCGAAGAGTACGTTCTTGTCCTGCGCATGTGCGCGCGCACCAAACTACTATAAAGCGCCCTTCAATTTTTGGTTACTTTGTATAGTTTTTGACCCTTCTGGAATGCTGTGAAATTAATTCAGTGCCATGAATGAGTTCATTGCTGTTTTGACGATGCGAAGTTCTTGTCGCCATGTGCGGACGAAATTTCAGTGATAACAAGGGGGGGTGGCTTTTTGCGGCCTTTCAGGGTATTTTTTCTTGACTTCGGTCAAATTTTCCTCATTTCCTATATATCATGTCTCTGGTTCTTGTTACCCCTCCAGTCTACTAACTAGGGTGCATATTTTGGGATAATTGTTGGAATATTTTGATGGTTAATTTTTTTTCTGCATGTCGTTGAATGCTACAGCCATAAGGCTGAAATTTTCTGCAGAAAACACATGTTATAACGTGCTTTATTCAACCTCATAGTGCCATTTTTCAGTCATAATTGATTGCCTAATTCATTGATAATATTGTTGATTGATATCATGCTTTAAATGCTGATTTGAATGTCTTACTTGCTGATATAAACTGTCATCTACTGCTGCAAATTAGGGACAGCAATCTTAACTTAGCTACCTCTCTCATACCAGAAGAAGATAACCCCAAGAAGGATCTTCATATTAATCAGATTGATGACTTTGTTTCACCAAAACTTCCCTCAAAAGTTATTAATTACCTATAATAGGAACAAGAGAAAGTAGTTGATAGGGAAGCATGTCTCATGATCAACCTTTTAAAAGAAGAGAGAGAGAGAGAGAGAGAGAGAGAGAGAGAGAGAGAGAGAGAGATAAAACATTAGAAAAAACACCTCACCCACCAAGCAAGATCCTGGAATTAGAAAAGAAGAAACTACAGAATTGGCTGAAGTGAAATTCTCACAATACTTTCAGCAAAGATTTTCAAAATCTCTTGACAAAACGAGGTGTGAGTTCAACAAAGTTAAAGAGCAATTGTCCCTCCAAGATAGTACCAAAACTGAAAATACTATGGGTCATGACAAAGTAAACCATCAGGTTCTAGAAGAAGGAATATACAACATGTTTATTGTGGTGGATTCCCCTTTCGTAGATGAAGAAAGTAAAGAAGGATCTTGGGGCCTGGATAATGAGACCACCCTTTTTTCATACAGACTTGAGTTTGACTGCACAAATAACATTGCTGAGTACGAAGCCCTTATACTAGGAATCAACCTGGTCATCGATATGAAGATCAAGAACTTTCACGTAAAAGGGTACTCCGACCTAATCATTTCACAAGTCAATAGGAAGTTTTTCACAAAAAACTGAAGGTTAAAGAAATATAGAGATGTTGTTTGGGAGGCCATAAAAGAGTTTGACAATTTTTCCATTGATGCCATCCCTAGGGAAGAAAATCACTTTTCAGATAGTCTTGTTGTTTCCACCTCAAACTTACAACTTTCCAAAGAAATCGGTTTCTACAAGGTGGAAGTCAACTTTAGGCCTTCATTACCTGACAACTTGGAACATTGGAAAGTTTTTGAAAACGATAGTCAACTTCTCTGCTTTCTACAGAATGAGGGAGAATTCTCTAAAGCCCGAATAAACCTATTCGTTGAGAAGGAAATCATCGAGATCATCTATGTAGCCAACGGGCCCCTACCTAAAGGAATTGTTCATTTAGAAAACTTCTTTGACCGAATGATATGTATAAAGGGAAACCTTCCAACAAAATCAGTGACAAGATTATTGAATGCAACATTGGAGCCGAAGAATCCCCAAAGTTAATCAAATTTGGTAAAGGAACAATGATTGATGAGAGGGAAACAATGACTGCACTTATAAGAGAGTTCAAGGATGCTTTCACTTGGTCTTATGAAGATATAAATGCCTACCAAGAAGATGTTATACAACACGCCATTCCCCTCATTGATGGTGTTAAACCTTTCAGACAAAAGCTCRGACATATGAACCCAAAGGTTGCCCCACAAGTACAAAAAGAGTTATAGAATATGGTTGAGGCAGGAATAATTGAACCAATTAGATAWTCATCTTGGGTGTCCAATCCAATTATTGTAAGGAAAAAGAATGGTGAAATCAGGATATGTGTAGACTTCAAAAACTTAAATAAAGCTTCACTCAAGGACAATTATCCCTTACCAAACATGGAATATCTTTTGCAAAGGGTACCCGGTGCATAGATGATTTCCATGCTTGATGGTTTATTGGGGTACAATCAATTTTTTTTAAAGGAGGATGATCAACTCAAGACTGTTTTTACCACCCCTTGGGGAACCTATAAGTATTTACGAATGCCTTTCAGACTCACCAACGCAGGTGATACTTTTCAGTGAGCCATGGACTATGCCTTCAAAGACCTAATCATAAATCTCATTGATATATATCAAGATAATTTGACCGCCATTTATAAAACGAGGGAACAACATATTCAGCACTTAAGAACTGTCTTCCAAAGATGTAGAGAATATGGCATTTCTCTCAACCCTAAGAAATCATTTTTTGGTGTTGACAAGGGTAAGTTACTGGGACACATCATTTCCAAAGATGGAATCATAATAGATCTTGCCAGGGTTGAAGCCATCGAGAAAATCCCTCTCCCTAAAGACAATAAATCCTTGCAATCCTTCTTCGACCAAATTAACTTTATCAGGAGATTCGTCCCAAACTTCGTCGAAATTGTTAAACCCCTTAACAAGTTACTAAAAAAGGACGCTCATTTTGAGTGGGAAAGTGAAGGTAGGTTATCTTTCAAATGTATTAAGGAGACGATAACTATCGCACCAGTCTTAGTTAACCTGAACTTTTCCAGGGACTTCATCATTTTCTCTTTTGCTTCAAAAGATACTATTGCAGGTGTGTTGTTACAAAAGAATGATCAAGGGGATGAACAACCAATAGCCTTCATGAGAAAGAATCTTAGGGACTCATAATTGAATTAAACCATTATGGAAAAAAAAATATTACGCTTTCGTCAAGTCTCTCAAACACTTTCAAACCTATGTGGGATACAACAAGATCAACGCCTTTGTCCCCTACCCCTCCGTAAAGGATGTTTTATCACAACAAGATTGCCTTGGATCAAGGGGAAAGTGGGTGTCACAAATACAGGAATATGATTTGGAAATCAATCCAACTAAGATAATTAAAGGACAAGGGATGGAAAAAATGATGACATAAGGAAATCAAGAGGCCATTGAGGTAGGACAGAAGGAGCAAGTCAACATCATCATAAATGAAATCAAAAATAGTGAATGGTATTCATACATCATTTATTACTTAAAAAACCTCACATCCCATGATCATTTGGTGGAACATAAAAGAAGAGCCCTGAGACTCAAATCCATGAAGTATTTCCTAATAGAAGATGTTCTCGGGTGGAGAAACCCAGATGGGGTAATCCTTACATGTGTTGATAAAGAATAAGTTGGTAAGTTAGTCACAGAACTCAATGCAGGACGTTGTGGAGGCCATTTTGCAGCATGCACCATGGCCCATAATATTTTAAGAGCAGGGTACTATTGGCCTACTATCTTCTCCGACACACATTGATATGTTAGAGCTTGTCATTCATGTCAATTTTTTACCCGCAAGCAGCGCCTCCCTACCCTTCCCCTTAAACCAATCATTGTAGAAGCACCCTTTCAACAATGGGGACTAGATTTCATTGGTGAATTCAAAGACAATTCTAGTAACGACTACCAATGTATTTTTAACTCCATTGATTAATTCACTAGATGGGTGTAATCCATCCAAACAAATAAATAAACGGAAGAAGTCATGATGAAATTCCTTGATGAAAAGGTTATTACTAGATTTGGTATCCCTGCTAAGATAACCATCGACAACGCCAAAGCCTTTAGCTTAATGGCACTCAATTAGTTTTGTTTCAAGTATGGGATTGTTTTATCACACTCTTCGAATTATTATCCTCAAGAGAATGGATTGGCAAAATCCAACAACAAAAACATCATGAACATTGTGAAAAACATTGTTGGGGAGAACAAGAAGAGTTGGGACAGCGAGATCAAGTATGCCTTGTGGGTTGACCGCACAACCACCAAGACTTCCACCGGAAGGACTCCTTTTGAGTTGATGTATGGATTTGAGGCTCACTTACCTATAAATATCCAAACTCCAATGCTACGAATAGCACAAAAAATCAGTTAAGATAAGGAAGCATTACAGGGGAGAATCAATCATCTTGTAGAATTGGATGAGACTCGAAGAATGGTTTTCGATCAAATGAAAAGGACTCAAGAAAAAGTAAAAGGAACTTTTGATCGAAAGGAAAGACAAAGAGACTTCAATTAAGGGGATCAAGTTCTATTATGGGACAAAAGAAGAGAAAAACTATGAATGCATCAAAAGTTCAATAGTATTTGGCTAGGCCCCTACAAAATAGAGGAAGTGTCTGAACCAAACTCTTTCTGCTTATCCACGACAAACGAGAGGAGGATGCCACTACCAGTAAATGGATATCTCCTCAAACATTATTTCCAGGGTGGCAGATGACTTCTTCAGGGCCTATGCCCCAGGTAAGTAGGTAAGTCATCTTGTTTCCCTGCAATTGCATATTGATTTTCTCATACTAGTTTAGATGCATTTCTTTTTTAATTTTTCTCTACTTGCATATTGATTTCATGCTTAGTTTAGATTTTTTTTTAAATGTAAAAATTTTATTTTTTCTAGCTTAGTTGTCTTTGATTATGATTATATGAGAACAAGGATGAGTAGGCCATCCTGCACTTGATAGTTTGATATTTCCTTGCAGGCACAGGTATACCAAGAGATGTTTTGGTTCTAATGCACTCTACGGTGAGCACATGTCCCCAAGTAGGATCCAGATGTTATCCCCATTTTGTGGATAACTAAGGAGATCATGTCTCAAGACCCTCAAGTTGCAGATATGGAGTGTCGAGAGACTACATGACCAGCAATACCTTTTTGCACAGATGGAAAACTCACTCACCACCACAGATGGTCACAGATTTGTAGTTGGTATCCACCACACCAACTGGCTTCCGAAAGGCAATAGGCCTTGCTCCATGAGGTACAAATCAGTATTATGGTGATAATCATTTCAATATTTAAGCCATTTGATTATGTTGTATCTTATATTGCTCTAGATTTCATGATATGTGCTTGGACATTATGCCTTTTTCCCTGCTTCATCTTGGTGGTTGACATTGTGCCCTAGTAAGTGGTTTTGATGGGTTTGCTACTGGGAACTCCTTTGATGAGCCATTGTATTGTTCCTGACCATACTTACCACTTTCCATCATTAATCCCCCCCATTTCCTTTTCTCTTGGGATTTTAGGGTATATTGACCCAAGAAGGGGTTGTCCCTCATTCTATGGGAATAAGGGGCTAAAGGCCTAGAGGGGTTGGTTTTTGGTAAAAGATAAAATCATCATATAAACCTTCTAGATGCTTCGCCTGGTGATCACCCAAGAAAGAAATGAAACGCTTATCTTTGAATAAAGGGGACCCACAATATAATAAAGAAATACTTGAAAGGCTAGTTGAAGAATAGGAGGTCTCATCACAAGCCGACCTATCATGTCCATAAATATCTAGTGGTATGACATTGTCATCATCTGGTCACCAAACCGAGGCAATGGCTCTCAGTTGCATAGCTGAGAGAAAGGGAGTCTCATCATGATCGAGCCTTCTCATTTCCATTAGGTGTTTGTGGGTGACATTTTCATCACCTGGTCACCACACCAGGGCAGTGACCTTCAATCTCTTCTTATGCTATTATGAAAAAATATATAAAGAAAGAAATATAAAAGGAAATTGATAGGCTTGGAAAAAGTTCATTGTGAATGAAGGTACCACACACCCTCTACAAAGGCACCCATGAATGAGACACTACGACCTCTTGTATGTCATGATCCCTATGCCCATTGAGTCTTGACCCCATCCACCTCATACACTTTGAATGGCTTAGAGAGATATATCTTGGAAGCTCTCTTTGACCTAGGGAAATATCTACCCAATAGGACACCTCGTCAACCCTCCCATATTTAAGCTTGACAAGTCGCATAGTGTCTTTCAGTTGTTAATTGTTTGATATAGTGATCATTGATGCACATGCTTAGATGGATTATTTATTGATTGGATTCACTTATCATGATGTTATGACTTGATATCCTTGGAGGACGTGTTCATTTGTCTTTAAATGACCAAGTTGGTGGACAGTTTTGGGAGAAAAAGCATAGCTTGAGCTTCCATGGGACTACAAGCCCAAGGGTTGGATGTCAAGGGCTCCTATGCCAGATGAGAGAGATCAAACTTGGAAATCCTTGATGATGACTTGGAAAACCTATCCAACCCCTTTCTTTCCAAATGATTTACCCAAGAGGGGAAAAACATTCCACTTTTGAGCTTGATGTCATGATCTTGGGGGATAAGGCATGGTGGTGAGGTGCCACTCTTTTGAGACATGGATGTTTGAGGAGGAGAAGGGTATTCACCATGATGAGAATGCTTAGATTCTTGACATGTGGCCTTTGGAGGCCTATCCATGCTTCTCCAACACCAACGACTTCCTCAAAGTGGAAAAACGTCCCCTAAAGGGGTGACATCCTCCTAAATTAGGGTTTTCTTTGTGAAAAAAGTGAAATTTTAAGTGAATTGTTTAATATTACTTTGTTAAGGGGGAAAGATTAGCGTTGTTGACCCCTAATATTGTTTTTTACTCCTTGATTTGTGGACAAACTATGTTAGCTACATTTAGTATAAATAGAGATCATAAGATCTCATTTTAAACATACTCTCCCTCTTGTGAGAGGCCTTGGTCTGAAATTTGCACCACACTTTGCTCTTTTTATCTCTTGTGCACTTGTTTATGGATATCTATTGGTGAATGGTTGATGGAAGTCTAGCACTATCCTTGGATGACGTTTCCTGGCTCTTATGGTGGATTATCTTGCTATTTCTCTTGATTTTGGTATGGTTTTCTACTATTTTGCTATCATTTTTTCAAGTCTAGTATTGTTATGCTAGGAGCTAGGTGGGAAGTATAAGGGAAAACACCCCCACCATAGTATTCATCATTTTTTCTTTATCTCATTGATTATAAAAGGGTTTTCTAAGAGAAGTATAAGGGCATACACCCTCTTAGCTTAAACCGTAGCTAGAGAAACTTGCCTTGGGAAGTAAAAGGGCTTACACCCCCAAGGAGGTAGCTTCTCTAGCTCTTGTTTATTTGACTCCATTAACGAAATAGTAAAGGCACTAGTCATACTCTTTTTTGCACTAGATAAATAAAATATTACCTTGGGAAACATTTTTTTTTACCTTTTGAAAGATCTCTTGATTGAAGTTGATTTGTCTCATTGAGAGGAGTCTTCCCCCACTAGGGCGTCCCCTCTCTCCCAACACTCTAATTTATGTTAAAAACTTCAACCTACATCCTTAGGGTTTCATAACCCTAGCTACTAACACTCTCATAACTCCTAAACTAACCCTAGACTAACTCTCTAACTTCACTCACCTAGTCTACTAACTAGGGTGTGTATTTTGGGCCAATTGTTGGCATCTTTTGATGGTTAATTTTGTTGTTGCATGCCATTGAATGCTACAACCATAAGGCTTCAATTTTCTATAGAAAACACATGTTATAAATTTTAGAAATAATATGTGTGCTCGTTTCACCATAGACCATATAACAATATTGTCACCCAACCATAGGTTGAAGCCACCCCCGAGCACCTTAACCTTGATAGAGAATAATTTTGGAAGAAACCCCTAGGCCTAATGGCCAATCAATGTAGTGTACCTCTCTCTCCAGAGCTAGCACACAAGGTAGAAAGTCCAAACCATAACCAAGAGAAAGTCCAAGCCTAAACTGAAAATACAAGTTCCAGTGGATGAAGCTGCAGCTACTCTCCACACTTGCGCACTTACTAAATTTCTACAGTGCGCACTCTTAAATTTCTACAGTTGCGAGTTGTATCTGTCAAATGAGATCTGGTGTCCTATATTTATATTGGTCCTCCTTAGCTGTCTGGGCCAACTTCTCATTCTGGAGGCTAAAAACTCAATATTAAATCTTTCCTTTAACCGACTTGTCTTCTAGTGTTATGTCTAATGCTTTAGGGTTTCTTCTTGCTTCCCAAAATATTCTATTCTTGTCAAGGTTATATGTGGAGGTTAATACCTCTCACATATACCATAATATCAACACTCCCTCCTAGTTAGGGAGGTATTGAAATAAATGGTCTTGAGCACAAACATACCATTCAACCGGTAGCATCATCATAGCCATACTGGCTATCTTGTGATTAGATCACGAGCACCATCATCACTATCAGTATCATATGATAAAATCAAATGCATCATCTCTCGAAGCCATAATCCATCTGATTAATCGAGCATGATGTTGAATACGTCACTCACTCCACAGAGTGATACAAGAACCATTCTTCTAATACGAGCATATGTCCTAGAAGAATAACTATTCCAACAGATGTTGGAAGCCATGCCATGGGCTACAAGGACTATTCTTCTAATCTAGACATACGTCCTATAAGAATAAATTTCCTGGATCATTTTCCATCTGGAGAATGTATGTCCATCATTACACTGACTATCCATCTAGCTGATAATCATTTTCAACACTACTGATAGTCTACATGAAAATCAAAACAATGTCATTCAATAGAACACGACTGTGTCTATCCATAGTAGTACGCAACTACTATCTAGTGGTACACAATCACACCAAGTAGCACATGGCTACTTAATCAGTGACACATAGTCACAACCAGTGGAACACATCCACCACAGTAGCATACATCTATTGTCCAGAGACATACCATCTCCATAGCAATCATATCATCTAATGTCAACCTACATAAAACAATATCATGATATAAATTGATTCATCTCTACCATTCTTCCACTCACATATGTGAGATATGGAAGAGAATCTTCCCTCAGAATGTAAAGCATCATCCATGGGCTATCTGGACTATTCTTCTCGATCATATAAGAATAACTATCCCTAATTTCTGAGCTTGGACCATTCACCGAACTAGGCCATTCCTCCGGCACTAGTCATAGTGCAACCTCGAGAGAATGAGTCGACCCTAGGGAATGCTTGTACCTAATTGTTGAACCTGGACCATTCACCTAACTGGGCCATTCCTCTAGCACTAATCATAGTGAAACCTGGATAGAGTGAGTCTGCCCTAGGGAATCACTGTCTGGACCATTTCCTAATGGAAATGATTGTCCTACACCAACCTCCAAAATGGACCATTATTCAAAATTGCTCACAACTGTGAACTTCGAAAGAATGACTTCTTGACGAGGCGGACCATTCTACTTCACCACTACTCAGAGTGACTGCCAAGAAGAATGATTTTCCTAGATCATTACCCCACACTAGACACAAGGGGAATCATTGTCTATGGTACATCAGCAATCTATCGAACCATTTTCATTATGAAAATGATTGTCCGATCTAGACCATTTTCCGAACTGGAAAGTTCTTGTCCGTCAAAAATATCAAACCACTTTCCAAACTGGAAAGGAACTACTCATCCTGGACCATTTTTCAAATTGAAAAATGATTTTCCATAAATAAATAGCACATCAGTGCTTCCTCCCAACCTGGGAGTAATCTCTTCCTTTTTCAATAAGGAAGTCATCTCCACGAGCCCTAGCTTGTTTCTTAAGTACACAAATTTTTCATCTTGGACAGAGGGTTTACCAAAATATCTGATATCTTCTCATCTATTGAGATATATTGGATAACCACTTCTCTTTTATGGACTTCATCATGGAGAATGTAGTGCTTGATATCAATGTACTTCGGTCTGTCATGGAACACTGGTTTTCTCTGAAGGCTTCATATAGCTCTGATCATTACAAAATATCATGGTTGAATTCATGACTTCTATTTCCTGCTAGCTCATGACATCGTGGCAAGGCTCAAATTGAAACATATCCAAGTAGCACTTCTTATGTCATCATGAGAGTTTTCCATGGATTAGAAATCCATCATCCCAGACTTCTGAGTAATTATTCTGATATACTATCTATGTCATAGAATTTTTTCACCACGCTTCTGTTGTATATGAGATACTCTGCATCAAGTTGTTTGAATCCATACAAGGTCTTCTTATATCTGCATACATGGGTCTCTTTCTGGTATAATCTTATTTCTCACTTGCTTTATTGGGAAGGGTAGTCTTTTACATGTAAATTCCAATCCATGGATAATACAAGAGGTGTATCTGGAACAACTTGTTGTCATAGTCTTCGCCCTCCTTCTGGAAGAACCTTTGAATCTTGTAATGCTTTCCTTCATAATTCTTTTTCATATTTTCTATACATTTTTCTTTATCATAACTTCCATTTCTTCTACTTGATTGCTTCTTAGTGGGTTCAAACCAAACTGGTAGTCTTGTGATTCTCAATATAATAACTGGTTGTTCTTGATTTTCTTTCTTTCTTGGAATCTTCATGTTCTTCCTCATGTTTCTCTTTAGATCTTGGGCCCATGGGTTCTTCTATATGCCCTGAAGATTCTAACTTCTTCCTTTCATCATAGGATCATGGATGTAGATGGACAATTAAGGATACTTTAAGGCTTCTTTTCAAAGAAGACTTATTCTAGAGTCAAACTGAACACGTGTCGTTTATCATGGCTGCTACTTTCAATTGGAGCATGGACAGATACTTCATAATCCTCAATGGATCATATCATTTAGGATTAGCTCCCTCCTAATCCTTACTTCATGCATGAATGCATGCTCTTCTTTTGGAATTATACAATCAACTCCCTCCATCTAAGAGAGTCCACGCTTTCATTTGTATCCTTATTGCCTTCTGCAAAGTGTCACAAGTCTTTTTCTAATTTCCTCTTGATTGTTGACTTCTTCTATTTTGACTTATTCTAGGTTTCTTCATGTTTGATTCTAATTCTGGCTTATCTTGTAGTTGTTACTTATGTAATAGCATCCACAGGAATTGTTACCAAGGATTTTCAATGTACTTCATCTTTTCATGTGTATTGCTTGACTTGTAGTCATCGTGATAGCAATCCTTATCTTGTCATTCTTCCATAGGTATTGTTTCACTTGAATATATTATCTTCTAAGAAATAGATATGTACAAAAACCATGTAAACATGGTATGCACAAGAACTATGAAGAATATTGTTACCTTGTCTTAGAAGAAGAAGTTTGTTTTATCCTGATTGGCCTTCTTTGAGGGTTCCCTTTCTTTGGAAACTTATGCTTCGTGTGTTTCCTTCCTTTTCTTTAACTCATGGTAATGATTCTTGCAGTGACCATATTTTCAACAATTGAAGCATTGTATTTTTGACATATATTTCTCTTGATTTGGTTTCTTCCTGGAGTCAAACTTCTTCTTATTCCTAAATTTCTTGAACTTTGTTGTGTAGGCTTGATAATCATCTTTCCTTTGGAATTTATCTTTTGCACTAATCCTTAATTCTTCTTGTGCACAGCAAGTCCAAAGTTATTCAAATGTGGGAAACTCCTTTCTTGTGTTCATGCTTGCGGCAAATGCATCCCATGTCTTGGGAAGGCCATTGAGTACTATATTTACCAGTTCCTTCTCTGAAATTATTTCTTCAATATCTTGTAGTTGATCTCTTAACTGGGATATTCTCACAAGGTATGATGTTATGCTATCATCATCATGCATTTTCATGTCACTGAGCTCATTCTTTAGACTCTTTACTTGTCCAATGTTTCTGACTAAGAAGAGGTTAGTTAGGGCATCGTACATCTTCTTAGATGAGTCAAGATGAGAGATGTAGGGTATCAAGTGGTATTTTATAGAGTCCACTATGATACTCATGGAATTGATGTCACTGTCCTTGAACTTCTCCATAATTGCAATGTTCTAAGGTTCCTTCTCTTTTCCTTCTTCAAACTGTGGTTCCACGATCTTTCCTTTCACGATATCCAACACTTTATTCTTGGCAAGGATGAGGTCAATTCTTGTCTTCCATGCTTTGAAGTTAGAAGCCCCTTCTAACTTGTTTTCTGACTTCATAGAGTAAGTCGTGACTTCTTTGACTTGATCAACCTTTGACTTTGACCAAAAACTCAAACTTGGCATCTTAGCTTGCTGAGAGTACCAAGAGGTGTGCTACGTTAGGGCACACTAGGCTATCCAGAAATTAGGTCAATTTCTTCACTTAAGGTGCCTTAAAAAGAGGGTTAGGATTTCGTTGTTGCAGCAAAAACTTGATTGTGACTGCAACTGTAACTAAGAAAAATCCTCCCAATCTATCTTCCAGCAATTAGACTATCCGAAGATAGTGTGGACCCATAACCTGTTATAAATAATAGGTGTGCTCGTTTCACCATAGACAATAGAACAATATTGTCACCCAACCATAGGTCGAAGCCACCCCTAAGCACCTTAACCTTGACAGAGAATAATTTTGGAAGAAAACCCTAGGACTAATATCCAATCAATGTAGCGTACCTCTCTCTCAAGAGCTAGTACACAAGGCATAAAGTCCAAACCATAACCAAGAGAAAGTCCAAGCCTAAACCAAAAATACAAGTTGCAGTAGCTGCAGCTGCAACTACTCTCCAGACTTGTGCAGTTACTAAATTTATGCAGTGCACACTCTTAAATTTATGCAGTTGTGAATCTGTCAAATGAACTATGGATTCTTGTATTTATACTACTCCTCCTTAGCTGTCTGGGCCAGCTTCTCATTTTGGAAGCTAAAAACTCAATATTAAATATTTCCTTTTGCCAACTTGTCTTCTAGGGTTATGTTCAATGCTTTAGGGTTTCTTCTTGCTTCCTGGAATATTATATTCTTTTCAAGTTTACATGTGTAGGTTAATACCTCCCGCAGCTACCATAATATCGACAATAACATCATGCTTTATTCAGCCTCATAGTGCCATTTTTCAGTCATAATTGATTGCCTAATTCATTGATAATATTGTTGATTGATCTCATGAATTACATGTTGATTTGAATGTATTACTTGCTGATATAAATTGTCATCTACAGCTGCAAATTAGGTTCATAAAGCTTAACTTTTTGATCCATACTAACATATATAATTGTAAGTTGGATTTTCTTGTGTCTCGGGTAGGTACAATCATCCGAAGATGTATTATACCTATGGGGAAGAAATTACTTGAATTGCAAGGCATCTCTCCCTATATTTTATTCCACTTAGAATTGGCCTCTAGGGGATTCACTTCCATTTTCCTCTACCTCCATCCCAATCCCCCTAGGGTCACCAAGATCACTTCCCTAGAGTGACCTAGTCACCCTTGAAGTGTGGGATCTACATCAAGGTGACATTGGGTGTAGGAATGTTAAGTTGTAGCACTTTCCTTTTGGTTTGGTCGGGCTTTTCCCAACCTACAATTTGCGCTATAACACCCCCAACAAACCCCTACAAATTGATCTACTAAACTGAAATCAGGCAAGACAAACTTAAAACTTAATAGAGAGACCTAAACTAAACCAAAAAGAAACAAAGAAAACCCTATCGAGAATAACTCAAGGATTTATCCCCGATATGGTTGCCAATTTTTTTGTGGATGAAAACTATCCTATGGCTAGGATTGACCATTAACAGAGTGAAAATTCAAATAATTATACAAATATTTCCCTAGAGTATCCTACAACAACTGTAGAATAACTACCAGTTAGATATGAAGGACTCACTTGGTTTTGATAGTTGGTTGGAGATGAGCCTCACAAGTTGTCTTCACCCAAATCGTTTCTACTCTTGTCCAATCTTGTAGACCTACAAACGGTGAAGAAAAAACCTTCCTCAAACCATTGGCAGAAATAAAAAGAAATGTAAAATAACTACTCTAAGTTTCTCTTGTCAAGTGAATTAGAACCACAACTAAATATTGAAAATAGATCAAATTGACACAAATAACTCAAAATTTAGTGGAGGAGAAGAAGAGAGATCTTCATTTTATTGAAATCAATAAGGATATATGAAATGTTTACCTGACCTTATTGTTGACATTGTCTATTTAAGTCATCCAGGTTCCTTAATTCCTGAGCCACTTAGGACTGCTTCAACTCCTTTACTCTTCTCAAAGAAAGTATGAGGAAGATCAATGGATCTCATGCCTCAAAAACAAGAATGGGAGACGAGAACTTTAGGAGACAAGGATTTTCTAGGAGATGAGGATCATAAAAACCATAGGGAAATGATGGCTATGGCTACTTAGGCTAGAAGATAACTATAATATAGTAACAGTGATTGTAACATTCTCCTTCCATTAGGCCTTTTTTGTACGATTTCAAGATGATTGAGACAATTTTCCACGGGTTTTAGGTAGTTACAATAGTAGTTTTCCCAAAAGACCCACTCAGGAGCACGTAGTTTTCATTTTTTTATATTTTTTAGTCATTTTTAATGCAATCACGCCTTTGTTGAGGGAAAAGGATGAGTACCCATTCCTATATTCAATACGAAGCGCGAGTGGATTTCTGGGAATTCGTTTTCAACAGAGTTATGAGTGGGCCCAAGCTGCCAAAGATGAATATGAAAGGGAAAAAGGACAAACAAAGGAAACTCAACTATGGCGGTGGAAAATAATAATAATAATAATAATAATCTATTTTTAAGGTCACGGCCAAGCCAACACACCAAATTGGTGTATGAGACCCCCTTGTTTGTGGGACAAGGGACCCCCCTCCGCCCAGCGATTTGTCTGGTAAATTCTATGAAGGTATACATACCCTACCCCCCTCTGGATTTGAACCCGTGACCTCTTAAGAGAAAACACATGTTTTTAACCATTAGTCCCACTAGGGCTAACACTTGGATGGTTAGATACCTTTCTTTGTAATACCTCTTTTGAAATATGTGGGATGAACTAGATTAAAAAGGATTAAGGAGAACATTTGGATGGTCTCAAGGGGAAATTACAACTGGACTCAAGGAATTCTAGGCATAGAAGGTAGCAGAAAATAATTGTAATTGGTTTCCTAATTAAAGGAATAGTCTAGAGTGGTGAAGGACCAACGACACATTCCCCTTCATTGAGAGGTATCTCAGCCTATTTGAGGACTTGTTGCATGGCAAGACATGAGCAAACAAATCACGTTAAGGGGATCTATGCACTTACTTTGCACACATATCCATCTTAAATCCAACTTGAAAGAAATATGTTAGCTTAAGTCAGGATTGGTTGGCATGGAAACAACCCCTAGATATTGTTAAGGCATATTTTAAGTAAGGCATGTAATCCATTGAAAGAACACTAGGACCCTTGTATTGCACATTTGGTACACCTTAAGGTTTCACACGTCATTTTTGGTGTTGATTTGTAAAGGGTTCCCCCTTTGGAGGAGTTTTCATTCATGATTTTGGGGTCATTCATTCAATTTGGAGGAGACATCCCACTCTTTAAGGTTTATTTCACTTGATCATTATACATATGACTTGACCACTTGATTGTAAATTGTAGTTTAGGCTAGTTAATGGGAGACCTCCTTTGCACACATAGAGGTGCCTTTCCTCATTATCACTCATGGTTTGATTGGGAGAGAAACACCATAGAATTTAAGTGAAAATATATTGGAGACCTTTATCTTTTTCGTTGTGTTGTGGATGGCTAGTTGGAGCATTCTCATGGGGATGTTATCTTGTGGATGCTTCTCAATGAATGGATATTCAATGGATGAATGACTTTGTGTGTGATTTGATGAGTAAGTGGTATTTTCATTTCCTTGTGGTATTTTATCTTTAATGGTTGCAAATGTGGTGTGATTCTCTACAGGTGGTGGTGCACCCTCTTCTACCTTCTTTGATAGATCTCTTCTTAAAAACATTGGAGGGATTCTAGTGCAGAATCTTCCCCTCATCTTCTTGAAACGTGTTGACATACTAGGGTGATTTATTAGGGTTTGTAGTGAAAAACTCTAGTTATCATTTTAATTTCACTTGTAATTTCTAAAAGAGGAGCCTTATTTGACACCATATGTCGAATGGAAAGGAAATAGTCTCTGGTCCTTCCATAAAATTCATACTCTTAATATTTTTAAAATTGTTTTATTGGGTTTAGTCTTCAAATCACCTTGGAACTCGTTTCCCTAAAATCCAAAAAATCATATCTTAGGGAATCCCCCCTTGAGTTGGAGGAGATTCAACCTAAAGTGTAGAAGAGGGTTGGCAAGGTGACAATGCCCCCCTCTTAGTTACACCAAAGCCTTACTTGAGATTTAGAACTTTATCTCAAGAATTGAGGGTTTGTGTGATAACAGTACTCAAGGGAATAATGAATGTAGTGTGGCCATAATTATGGAATATGCCAACTATGTAGTTAGAGGAAATAATATAATAATGAGGGGTAGTTGGCATAAAATGCTAGGAATACTCATGAGAAAGTATAAATACATATGAGTATCATTGCATTGAGATATCTTGGATGTTCGATGTTGAATGTTATTGTATTGAAGCAAGCATGGCTTGTGGAGTGATTCATTCCTTAAGGATTATTTAATAGTGTTACCCTACCTTAAGGGTTCTCTCTACATTCTTGTGTCCTTTTTGGTGTGAATGTATTTTGGTGTTTCTGAAATTAATGGTTTATTATCAATCTTAAGGGTTATCTTTTATCTACCAAGGTTTACTACATTATTTATTTGAATTCGGAAGTTGTAGGGTAAATTGTTAATGTGACGCGGTCCCTTAATCTCCCACGTCAAACATTGTCAAACATCGTCAAGCAAGGGGCATCGACATATAATACCAATTTGGTAATGTTGAAATATAATTACATGCAAGT
>JASDQU010101308.1:100505-126532 GCA_032191745.1 Picea mariana
TGTATGGAAGACCGCCTTCAAGTCAAAGGAAGGCCTTTTTGAATGGTTGGTCATGCCCTTTGGTTTGACAAATTCTCCAGCCACTTTCATGAGGATGATGGATGATATCCTAGGACCATTCACCAATACTTTTGTACTGGTGTATCTATATGACATTCTAATTTACCGCAAGACTTAGGTCGAACACTTGCATCATATTCAGCAGGTTTTGCACACCCTGTGGCAGCACAAGCTATACGCAAACTTTGAAAAATGCTCCTTCGGCATGGACAGGATCCATTACCTAGGCTACATCATCGATGAGCATGGCATACATGTGGATCCAGCCAAGATCCAAGTTATTCTTAACTGGCCAGGCCCAACAACACTCACTAAGCTTCGGAGCTTCGGAGCTTCTTGGGCCTTGCCAATTTCTACCGCAGGTTTGTGTTGGGTTTCTCCCATATTGCATGGGCCCTCAACCAAATAAAAAAGGGTGGTGGTAAGGCAAAATTTTCGTGGGGCTGGTCTGAACAACAAGCGTTCGATGATTCGAAGCAGTGCTTGTGCTCATCCCCATTACTTTCACCACCAGACCTGCAGCATCCATTTGAGATCAAGACAGATGCTTCAGACTATGTTGTGGGCGTCGTTCTCACTCAGCATGGCCACCCCGTGGCCTATCATAGTGAGGCATTGTCATATACTGTCTGTAAGTACCCTACTTACGAAAAATAAATGTACTCCATTGTGCAAGCATGCCGCCAATGGAGACATTACATTCTTGGGAAGGAGACAGTCATCCACACTGATCATAAACCACTGTAGTTCATGCAGACATAGGGAAAATTGCAGAATGATTGCCATCAAAATTGGTCCACATACTTGCAGCAATTCCACGTCAACATCAAGTATAAAATAGGAAGCACTAATCGCGTCGTTGATTGCCTCAGTAGACTGCCAGTCGCGGAAATCACCACGATGCTAGAATCTTGCGACCATGAGACATTTGGATGGCCTCAACTCTATGAGAGTGACCCTGACTTCGCCACCACCTACCAAATGTTGGGTGCAAATGCAGTTGTCGATAATTTCCATATTCAATATGGGTTGTTGTGTCGTCTGGGCCATATCGGTGTTCCATCAAGTGAGTGAGCGAATCTTATCTAGGAATCCCACTACAATTGTGTGGCAAGACACTTCAGCATCGAAAAGACAGTGGTGATGCTAAAGAAACATTTCTACTGGTCGAAACTTCGACAGGAGGTCAGCAAGTATATCAGGTCCTGCACTGCTTGCACTATTGCCAAACCGACCACTAAGAAACAAGGCCTGTACACCCCTCTTCCTACTCCTAACAGGCCATGGGAATCCATCTCAATGGACTACATTTTGGGCCTCCCATTCACCAAGTAGGGAAATGACTATGTTTTTGTGGTTGTTGATCGCTTTTCTAAGATGGCGATTATGGTTGCCTACGAGAAGAGCATCACAGTGGAGGCCACTGCCAAGATCTTCTTTGAACGAGTCTGGGTACATTTTGGAATCCCACAAACCATCATCTCAGATCGGGATAGTCGATTTCTCAGCACATTCTGGTCGAGCCTCTGGTCACTGTTAGACACCAAGCTCACCAAATCCACGGCCTTCCAGCCCCAGACAGATGGCCAAACCGAGGTGGTAAATTGAATGATTGTGCATATCCTTTACATGTATAATTCAAATCACCCTCGCACATGGGATGAGAACCTTCCCCATGTCCATCATATCTACAATCGAGCCCTGCATAGATCAACCAGCCACAACCCCTTTCAAGTGGGGTTGGGTTTCCAACCATTGGGTCCCATAGATGTTGCACTTTCCCTTGCGGTCACCTCGACTGACTCATCTCCTTCTCCAACGAAAGCTGACAAAGCCACCCAGTTCATTGAGTACATCCAACACATCCGCCAACAGGTTCAGGATATCCTACAGAAGTCTAATGACAAGTACAAATAGCGCCATGATCAACATCGGGTGTCGCATAAGTTTCAGGTGGGCGACAAAGTTTGGTTGCTTTTGCAGATAGAATGCCTTACAGAACCCCATCGGAAGCTTCTCCCACTCTGTTATGGGTCGTACACTATCACCAAGGCCATGGGGATAATGCTTTTGAGCTCAACATTCCTCCTTTCCTTGGCCTGCACCCAGTGTTCAATGTGGATCTCCTTTGCCCTTATTTCCCACCATTATTGGACACCTCAGAAGTAGCAGAACAATTAACACCAACAGAGCTCAACCCCGACTGCATACAACAGGAATCCAATGATCAAATTGTGGACAGACAGATCAAGGGCACTCAACAACAAAGGATCCAGCTTTATCGAGTCATCAAAGCAGGGCAGCTCCTGCACCAAGGCAAGTGGCTCACCCGAGGCCAAATTCAGCAGAAATTTCCTCATCTGATCGGGGACATCAACGCAATGGATACCATTGCTTCCTAAGGAGGGAGGATTGATATATATGGATATTGGTGGCCACCCACCTTTTCCAACTGGCTCAAAACAGTTTTCTGACAATTTTGGTAATTTAGTATTTTTAGCAGTTTCAACTTCCGGGGCCATTTTGAGGCCCTAAATGAAGGTTTTTTAGGATCGAGATCCTTAATAATAGACAAAGGCATGATTGATCCCCTAGAACAAATTTCCTCGACGATACCTTTCCAACGGGCTATCACACGCCTAAAATGGAGATTGTATGCAAAAGTTACGACCCCGGGAAATTGATGTACTAACTTACCCAAACAGGGCCCACATGACTTTTGGCGCTTCATCTCCTAGGGTTAGGTTTTTTCACGTCTAGGGTTTTTGGAATTCTTGCTTATTGTAAAAAAAGGCCTTTAGAGCCTCATTGTAACCTTCTTCTTGTGAATTCGCACTGTCGTCACATCTCTTCTCAGAGATAAGCCGCCACCATTCCAGCAAGCTTGTTTCCGCTGCATTTTACAGATTCAGCGTATTTTATTATTGAATAGAAAAATAGTTTTATTGTATCTCTGTTATTTTGTGTTAAGCACCTATTAATAATTTTCATTCATTCCTTTCTACTCATAAACTCTGGATCAGTGGTATCAGAGCGGTCTTCTCCTTGTCGTCTTAATGCATGTCCCCAACGAGGTTAGAGTATAAAGAGTTGGGTCTCAAGATTGTTTCTCTTGAGGACAGAAGCTCTCGCATGCCTAGGTGACCTCCCATGGCAGGGGAAAATAAATATGATGAAACAAGAGATCCTTTCAAACTGTTAATTGAGGAATCCCTCACGCAACAGAGGAACGAGATGATGGATAGTTTCACGCAAATCCTTCGGCGACTACCAACATGTGACGCATATTTTTCGAACGGAGGTGCCGCCCCCTTCAAGGTACAAATAAACTTGGATATTCCTATATTTGAAGGTCAGATAGATGCAGATGTTGTAGACAAGTGGTTGAATCTACTAGAAGGGTATTTTTCTATCCATAACTTTTCAAATAGAGAAAAGATTACTTTTGCGCTCCTCAAAGTCGTTCCCCATGTCAAAGATTGGTGGGAAACTTTCTGTGAGCAAAAGGAAATAGAGGAAACCTCATTATTTTTAGTCACGGCCACCTAGGAATCCTTCAAGGATGCTATTAAGGAAAAATACTACCCTGTCGGAAGTTATGACGACCTGTATACCAAATGGACCACACTGCGGCAAGAAAGAGACCAAGCAGTGCAAGATTTCACAAATATCTTCCATACCTTGCGCACCAAGTTGGGTATCAAAGACTCGGAGCGACATCTAGTGCTCATGTATCGCGGTGCTCTGCATAGATACATCCATACCAAAATGGAATTTCTGGACATCTCATCCTTGGGCGCGGCCTACCGATATGCCATCAAAATCGAGCAGAAGCTCAAACAAAAGACGTGACAATTTGGGGCTGGGAACCCCTCACAACAAAAGCTAGGAAAGGGTGGCCCCAACCCACCGAACAAAGGATAGAGCAAAGATGGACAATATCATGACAACTATTCCAAGCTGCAAGCAAAGAAGGACATCGAAAAGACAAAGAAAGATACCGGGAAGTGGTGTGACTTCCATAAGAGCCCTTGGCATAACATAGCTGACTGCCGCTCAAAGCAGTCGTTGGTGGCCAAAGTGAAAGCCTCTTAATCAGATGCGTATTTTAACTTCGAGCTAGAACCAGAAAGGGGAAGACGGATCATTGATGTGGAACCCAGTGCCATCATTTCTACCACCAAGCTCCAACCTAGTGAACCAGACGAGCCAAAAGAAGGAGAGTGCCTCTTCCATTCATAGATATGGGTAAAAGACACCCCGCTGCACTTCATTGTTGATAGCGGTAGCTAGAAGAACCTCATCTCAACAGGGGTCATCAAGCGGCTGGCCCTTCCAACAACGCTGTACCCACAACCCTACACCATTGGATGGCTCTGCCAAGGAAGTGATCTCCGCGTCAGCCAACAGTGTTGACTGTCATAGGGCATCAAGCCCTTCAAAGACAAGGTATTGTGTGATGTTGTTCCTATCGAAGTTTGTGATGTTCTTTTGGGCCAACCTTATTTATGGAAATGTCATGTTGTATATGAGTCTAGGCCTCGTAGTGTTATTATTACTTTGAATGGGAAATTGTACAGGATAGCCGAGGCAGTCCCACCTAGTGCTATTTCCTTGATCTATTCTTAAGCAATGTGTTAGCACCCTGTAAATCTACCCATCTGTCAAAACAGACGACAGGGGTAACTATTGCAACCAGCTTTAGAGCTGAGGCACTAGCCTACTCAACTTAGAGAGGGCTCTCTCGTGTCACTCGATACATCTATGGAAATCGATGGCTAGAATTGGTTTGTTTTGGGGTTTTAATAAAGTTGTTGAAGAGATGAAGATGAACTTTGGGCTATGGGGTCAAGAATGTAGGATGTATTTCCAGATCATGAAAACAATCAAGAGGAAAAGGATAAATGAGGAAGTGACTTCTGAGTTTATGCTTGAAAATTTTAGATGGTATTAGAAGAAAAGAAACACGCAACTATTATCAGAGAATTATAGCAATGAATTCTGAAATGGTTTAGAAGAGATGAACACAGTATAAATTGTCAAGCCGAGAGCATCAAATAATGAATTCTGGACTTTTGGTTTCTCAATTTAGACAGAAGAAAGAAAAATGAAAATACAAAACAACAGAAATCACATACTATGAGAGAAAACGAGACTCATAGCACCACCAATTAGAATCCTTTCATAAAAAGTCCCAAAATTTGCCTCTACACCCATGTATTCATTCCAGCCCCAGAGATTTATAAAGTTTTCCTGCACAGAGGGAAGGCTCCTCTTTTCTCCATCATTCTATACTCGTGAGGCCAAGCATATAGAGAGAGGAATTTCATATGCAATTTAAAACATTCTGACTTCTTCGTAATTCTAAAAACAGACACGAGTTACGAAAAGGAAAAACAGTTGCATTATTTAAAGGGACCGTTAGTAATTGGTCTGTCATATCAGGACTCCCTTCTCTTAAGCCAACATCTGTCCAAAAATATCTTAAATACACCAAAATTTTACTTGAGGATTCACCTCAGCTTGGCGATTTCCTCCTCCAGGGTACTCCACCAATCGGAATTTTCCCCAATGCTCTCTATCATCTCAATTTTGGCCTCTGATTTCCTCCTTTTTCTCCTCCTCTTCTTTGCGGCTAGGTGGCAGGTGTTTTCTACGTGTTCATTTATGACAAGATCCCTTATAATGGGGTTTAATATTACTCCCAACTATGTCTCAGTTTCAGGTTCGGTATGAAATTTAGTCGCCTGCATCTGTAAGAACCATCTTTCATTCTTACTTATTGACCTGCCCGGTACCTTAGCTGAGAACCCAATTGCGCCAAATGTCATTTGACGGATATTATCCATGCTTTCCAGACTTCACAGAGACCTTGATTTGGCCACCCTTTGAGTATACAGAATTTAGGAGCACAGGCCGAGCTTGTTTTTCTTAAGCACAAGATGACAATTTTCTAGAATAGGATAAAATGATTCATATCTGAGATTTTGATGTTCTGTGTACTTTGCTCATGAATTACTGTCACAGTACCTTGGTGTGCCACACTTCATCAATCCACTTTGAATGATGAGCCTCGAGTTAGTTATGCGACGGCGTCCTTTTGGTACGTCATCCAGGAAAGTACCTGGACCGGTGATGTGAGGTGATCTGACCAACCTCCATCCTCCCCGCGAGCTATTGACATGATGTTTTGAAACACGTGACATCAGGGCCATAGGAAAAGTGGTTTTGGGCAATCCGTCGTCTCCCTCGATGCGTGTGTAAGAGCACCACGCGTTCCCCGTCAAAACCAGACTAGTTTTCCCCGGTTTGCCTTCGCAATATTAAGTTTTGTGCTATTTGTTTGTCCGATGTAGGCTTCAACCGTAGATCTAAGATTCTTCAAGATTGACGGCCCGCCAAGCTACTCCATTCTCACTTCCGCTACATTCATTCATACATCGCGTAATATAGCCGAGCGCCCTGAACTATCGCACCTCTACTGTGGTATATCATCTCGCTAAACTTCAGAAGTTTTTTTAGATCCCGATAAAAATTGTTAGGGTGATAACATTTGCTCCAACCAGGGATGTTATTCTCCCAGTGAGGTAGCAAAGAACTCGTAGACCTGGTGCCTGATCCATGGGGTTGTTCCCCAAAACATGTGTGTTTCCTGCTCCTACCAAGCTCTATGCACTGCTTCCAACTGCATGGGGACATCTGAGTGCATTATTGAAAACTGACTGTATCTAGTGCTGGAAAACTCAAACTAAAAAAATGCTTGACCGAAAATCTTATTTTCACATCCCTACCTACCCTAAACTGTTGTGATGACCACTCGCTCAAGTGATTCTAAAGTGCCAATACATCCAATCAAGCAATTAGTTTCTTGATTTTTCTTTCAGATTTTTCTCAAGCTGGTAGAAAATTGTAAAGGATGGCGGCTGAAAAAACAAATTGAATCCAAAATCTGAGCTTATGAATGAAGCAAATTTACCCTTCACTGAAGATTGTAATAGGATGGCCATCAGATCTTGAAAATCACAAAAAATCATTTCTCCCTGATGAGCAAAAACCGAAAGGCAAGTATCTTTCATCAGTGTTAGTTGTTTTTTATCTATTTCTTCTGTTTTGAGAACATCTTCGAATGAAATGGCAACGATAGGTTTGTCTGCTTGGCCATGCATATCAACAAAAATATTCATATATTCTTGAACATCTTCAAATATGACAGCCATATAATATGCACCAAGGTTATCCTCTTGTTACTCTGATGTGGTTTCATTAAATTTCTGGAAATTTTTTTGAGGACAACCACTTTGACTTTCCAGTGAATAAATAGAAATAAGTTCCTGCTCATGCACTACTTCACAGTCCAGAGCTCCCGCGGATGGATTTTCAAAACCCTGATTTTCAAATGACTTGAATAAAACCACTGCCTCTTCATTATCTTTTTGTGTTTCTAATGGACAAATGGCATACACTGCTTCATCTATGTCATTTTTTTCTTTATTGTTGGGAACCTCCATAGATGCAATTTTAGAATCTTCGTCCATGTCTATGTTGCCTAAAAATTTAACCACGACGCCATTCTCAAGGGAAGAGAAAATACTCTGAAACACCTTTTCACATTGAGAATCCATACTGATTTCGGGATGGAGAAAATGACCTTGAACAATACTTTCTGGAGCAACTTCTTCTTCCTTTTCAGGCTGATAGATGAACATAGACTGCAAATCTGAGCTGACATGACCCTTCATGTGATTGTCCATAGAATTGTCATCACCACTCCATTCATGCTTGGAGGTTCCTTGTCCTGAGATACTACAAATATTTTTCTTCAATAATTCGAAAGAAGCAAAACATAATGGTCGGGTTGTCCTACCTGATTTGAAACCATCTTCAATTTCATTGCGAACATATGGTTGTATTTCAACGCAAGCAATAGGGTCTCCAAGCGCATGAAAAGAATGTTGTGACATCTTATTATTCTGCTCCATTGATCTAGCATGGATTTGCATAAGCACGGATTCTTTTTTTTTGATGATGATTTTAGGATTTTCTTTCAGCAATTTGAAAGAAGAAAAGCATAGAGGTAAGGAATTCCCTTCACCTGATTCAATACTTTCTTCTTTGTAATTGTGATATGCAGCCTGATTGCTTTCATTATACTGCTGAAAAGGAACATTTTTTGATAGAGAACATGTGGTTGATTGTTCCAGGGGGTCAACATCGTAATCATCATATTCATCATATATAGGCAAATCATTAACATACGCCATGTCATCTAACAAGAACAAACTTAGCACATCAACCTGTTCTTCAACAAGCTACTTTTCACACTCATATTCTTAACTATCTACAAATGAATACATAAAACAATTAGCCCTCTACTCATCATGGAATGGATCAACACCTCCTCTTTCAACAAGTGGGATGTAATTTTTAGCAAAATCATTAGCATTGGAAACTTCAAGAGGACCCATGATATTGTCAATTCTATGCTCAAAATTCCAATCAACTATTTTCTGTTCATTTTCACTTTCATGTCCTTGAACATTCAACCCTTCATTTTGGGTTTGTTTACATGCTTGGATGTTGTGTTGAATGTCCTGAGCATCACTAAACATTTGTTTTAAGGACCCGGGTCTTCTTTCCATCAGGAGGAAAGAAAAATCTGGATGAAGAGAAATTGCATAATGGAGCATGGCAGCAACTTCAAGGGGTTGAATTTCTTTGGACAAATTATAATAGATGCTAGAGAACTTTCTACTAAATACAGAAATAGATTCATTGTTGTGTCTTTTCAAGGCATAAAACTCAGTGAGTTGCAACTCTAAGGATTTCCCCTTGCCCCAAAATTTTAAAAATACCTTCTTCATTTCCACCCATGAGCTGATGGTTTCTGGGTGTAAGTGTTTGAACCAGTGTTTGGTGTCTCCTTTCAAGGATTGAGAGAAAATTCTCATACACACATCGTCGTGGTCAATCTCGAATAAATCTATAAAATGCTCAAACCCTTGAATGTTATTTTCAGCAGATATGATACTCGATTCTCCGTTGAACACGGGTAGGAACTCATAGTAATTTGAAGGGAAATCATGAAGGGTTTGGGGTAGCTTTAAGGGTATATATCTATGTCGGGCCTTAGGGGGTGTTGGGCCAAGAACAGTGGGACAGACATTGATCTGAGTCTCATGGGATTCATCAACTTGGTTATTGTCATTGCGTGGCCTAGGTGAAACCTTTTTATCAGAACCAGCGACAAGGCGAGGGTATGCATGTGCAACGTATAGAGGAGGAAATATAATTTTAAGTCTTTCATGATCATTATTAATATACAATAGGTAAAAGAAAGTGTGTTTGGCATTTTCAAGGAAAGAGCAGATGCAACTTAAAATGAAAAGTAAAATGCTTTGTAAGAGGTCCCATTTTGAGTATTTATTTTCCCTCATGATGCCCTTCCTTGCCCCTGTCAACGGGTTTCATCTTTTAGTGAAGTTTCAATCTCGCGCTTGAAGTATTCAGAGCAGGGTCACCTCTTGGAAATTCAGGATTCTTTTATCAGTGGAGTCACCTTCGAACCGAAGTGGAGTCGCCCGAGCAGGAATACAGCCAATGTGTGCCTAAGCGTCTGCCACTCTCAGACCCTAGAACTCAACCATGTCGTTCTTCTCAGGGAAAAATTTTCAATTTCGTCCCCGGCAATGACGCCAAAATCTTAGCACCCTGTAAATATGCCCGGCTGTCAAAACAGATGACGGGGGTAACTATTGCAACCAACTTTAGAGCTGAGGCACTAGACTGCTCAACTCAGAGAGGGCTCTCTCGTGTCACTTGATACATCTATGGAAATCGGTGGCTATAATTGGTTTGTTTTGGGGTTTTATTAAATTTGTTGAAGAGATGAAGATGACCTTTGGGCTACGGGGTCAAGAATGTAGGATGTATTTCCAAATCATGAAAACAATGAAGAGGAAAAGGCTAAATGAGGAAGTGACTTATGAGTTTATGCTTGAAAATTTGAGATGGTATCAGAAGAAAAGAAACACACAACTATTATCAGAGCATTATAGTAATGAATTCTAAAATGGTTTAGAAGAGATGAACACGGTCTAAATAATCAAGCCAAGAGCATCGAATAATGAATTATGGACTTTTAGTTTCTCAATTTAGACAGAATAAAGCAAAATGAAAATACAGAACAACAGGAATCACATACTATAAGAGAAAACGAGACTCATAACACCACCAATTAGAATCTTTTCATAAAAAGTCCCAAAATCTGCCTCTACACCCATGTATTCATTCCAGCCCCAGAGATTTATAAAGTTTTCCTGCACAGAGGGTAGGCTCCTCTTTTCTCCATCATTCTATACTCGTGAGGCCAAGCATTTATAGAGAAATTTCATATGGAATTTAAAACGTTCTGACTTCCTCATAATTCTAAAAACAAATACGAGTTACAAAAAGGAAGAACAGTTGCATTATTTAAAGGGACCGTTAGTAATTGGTCTGTCATATCAGGACTCCCTTCTCTTAATCCGACATCTGTCCAAACTATCTGAAATACACCAAAATTTTACCTGAGGATTCACCTCAGCTTGGTGATTTCCTCCTCCAGGGTACTCCACCAATCAAAATTTTCCCCGACGCTCTCTATCATCTCGGTTTTGGCCTCTGATTTCCTCCTTTTTCTCCTCCTCTTCTTTGTGGCTGGGTGGCTGTAATAACCCTGATTTGCACCAGACAATCTTACCTGGCATCAAGCCATCTCAGATTCCTTCTTTTCCAAAGCACTGTTGAACAACTCTTCTTAAAAACACTTTTTATAAAGGCCCACGTGCCCTGATCTATTACTGCATGTGTGTACACGCTCGCTGACCCAAAACAGCCCGTGTGTACCTACAAAAGCACGAAAAAAGGAAAGTTGCCGATGGAACACACAGCTTTGGGTGAGTTAACTGACCCTTCCAGCCATGCATGGTCGAGGGTTCGTCCAAATACCTAGCTTCTTCTAGCCTATAAAAGAAGGGTTAGGGGTCCCATTTGGAGAATAAGAATCATAGCAAAGAAACTATACCCAATTGCATATTCCCTTTGTCCCAACCCTTTAGCCTTCCTTGTGCAAAGAGAAAGATAGAGAAAAGAAGTTGGAGGACAGTAGAAGAGGAGCCCAGGACCAGGTTCATGGAGCAGCGGTCGACTTCATCATTGTAAGTTGATTTGTTGAAACTAATAATAAAGAGATACTTTTCCCGTCCAACCATATGAGGTTTTTATGAATTATTGTATACTTGTTTATTGAAATCTCTAACCCATTAATCTATAGATCAAATGCATGCAGAGTTTGTTGTTTGTTTTATGTGAATGCAAGTCGGCCTTGGGAGGAGAGTTGCAATCAAAAAATGATCAAGCGTAAGGAGGGATATACATCAAATGCCCATAACAAAGTATGCTCATTTAACTATGTATTTTCTTAAGAATAATGGGGATTAGGTCTGGGACGACGGTAGAAAGTAGAGATCTGTAGGTCTTTTATGCATGCATAATCTAACCCTAAGTGCTATTCCATAGAGGGATTTCCCACTCACAATAGTGGCAGGTGTTGTCTGTGTGTTCATTTATGACAAGATCCCTTATAATGGGGTTTAATATTACTCCTGACTCTGTCTCAGTTTCAGGTTCGGTATGAAATTTAGTCGCCTGCATCTGCAAGAACCAGCTTTCATTCTTACTTATTGACCTGCCTGGTACCTTAGCTGAGAACCCAATTGCGCCAGATATCGTTTGACGGATATTATCCATGCTTTCCCGACTTCGCAGAGACCTTGATTTGGCCACCCTTTCAGTATACAAAATTCAGGAACACAGGCCGAGCTTGTTTTTCTTACGCATAAGATGACAATTTCCCAGAATAGGATAAAATGATTCATATCTAAGATTTTGATGTTCTATGTACTTTGCTCATGAATTATTGTCACAGTACCTTGGTGTGCCACGCTTCATCAATCCACTTTGAATGATGAGCCTCGAATTATTTATGCGGCGGCATCCTTTTGGTACGTCATCCGGGAAAGTACCTGGACCGGTGATGTGAGGTGATCTGACCAACCACCATCCTCCCCATGAGCTATTGACATGATGTTTTGAAACACGTTACATCGAGGCCATGGGAAAAGTGGTTTTAGGCAATCCGTCGTCTCCCTCGATGTGTATGTAAGAGCGCCACGCGTTCCCCATCGAAACCATAGTAGTTTTCCCCGGTCTGCCTTCGCGATGTTAAGTTTCGTTCTATTTGTTTGTCTGATGTAGGCTTCGACCATAGATCTGAGATTCTTCAAGATCGACGACCCACCGAGCTACTCCCTTCCCACTTCTGTTACATTCATTCATACGCCATAGAATATAGCCGAGCGCCCTGAACTATTGTGACTCTACTGTGGTATAGCGTCTCGCTAAACCTCAGAAGTTTTTTTAGATCCCGATAAAAAAATTTAGGGTGATAACACAATGCAAGAAGGTCATCTCTCAGACGGGGAAGTTTGTCTTCTTCGTAATTCACTCTCAGAATAAGCGAAAGATCGCAGCCACATCCAGGGTCTATGTGGCTGACCTCTCCATACAGCAGAAGCAAGTAGATAAGGTCGTGGAAGAATACTCGAATATCTTCTCCTCACCTACAGGGGTACCTCTACACTGCCAGGTCAAGCACCCCATCGATCTGACCCACGGTGCACCGCTTCTCAATGGGCCAGTCTATCGTCACTCTTTGTTAGAGAATGACGAGATCAAGCGATAGATATAAGAACTGCTCCACGAGGGGCACATCCGCCCCAGCTCATCACCTTGCGGGAGACCAATCATGTTGGTACAGAAGAAATATGGACTCTGGCAACTCTGTATTGATTACCAAGCTCTGAATAAAATCACAGTCAGAAACTAGTACCCAATTCCCTGAATCGATGACCTCCTTGATCAACTCACGGGGGCCAAATACTTCAGTAAGATTGATCTGAAGTCTGTCTACCACTGGGTCTCGATAGAATAGACAGATGTATGGAAGACTGCCTTCAAGTCAAAGGAAGGCCTTTTTGAATGGTTGGTCATGCCCTTTGGTTTGACAAATGCTTCAGCCACTTTCATGAGGATGATGGACGATATCCTGTGACCATTCACCAATACTTTTGTAGTGGTGTATCTGGATGACATTCTAATTTATAGCTAGACTTGGGCCGAACACTTACAGCATGTTCAGCAGGTTCTGCACACCCTGTGGTAGCACAAGCTATACACCAACTTGGAAAAATGCTCCTTCGGCATGGACAGGGTCCATTACTTGGGCTAGATCATTGATCAACATGGCGTACATGTGGATCCAGGCAAGATCCAAGTCATCTGTGACTGGCCAAACCCAACAACACTCACTAAGCTTCGGAGATTCTTGGGCCTTGCCAATTTCTACCGTAGGTTCATGTTGGGTTTCTCCCATATTGCATGGGCCCTCAGCCAAATAAACAGGGGTGGTGGTAAGGCGAAATTTGTGTGGGGTTGGTCCCAACAACAAGCGTTCGATGATTTGAAGCAACGCTTGTGCTCAGCCCCAGTACTTTCACTACCATACCTCCAACATCCCTTTCTGATCAACACATATGCTTCAGACTATGTTATGGACACCGTTCTCACTCAACACGACCACCCTGTGCCCGATCATAGTGAGACACTGTCAGATATTGTTCGTAAGTACCCTACTTACGACAAAGAAATGTACTCCATTGTGGAAGCATGCCGCCAATGGAGACATTACATTCTTGGGAAGGAGACAGTCATCCACACTCATCATAAGCCACTACAGTTCATGCAGACACAGTTAAAATTGCAGAATGACCGCCATCAAAAGAGGTCCACATACTTGCAGCAATTCCACCTCAACATCAAGCATAAAACAAGAAGCACCAATCGTGTCGTTGATTGCCTCCACAGACCGCCAATCGCGGCACTCACCACGGTGATAGAATCTTGCAGCCATAAGACATCTGGATGGCCCCAATTCTATGAGACAGACCCCGAATTCGCCACCACCTACCAAATGTTGGGTGCAAACGTAGTTGTCTATAATTTCCATATTTGGGATGGGTTGTTGTGTCGTCTGGGCCATATCTGTGTTCCACCAAGTGAGCAAGCAAAGTTGATCTGGGAAGCCCACTGCAGTTGGGTGGCAGGACACTTTGGTGTCAAAAAGACAGTGGTGATGCTACATAAACATTTCTACTTGCCGAAACTTCGATAGGAGGTCGGGAAGTATATCAGGTCATACATTGCTTGCGCTATTGCCAAACCGACCACTAAGAAAAAAGGCATGTACACCCCTCTTCCTACTCCTGACAGGCCATGGGAATCCATCTCAATGGACTACATGTTGGGCCTCCCATCCACCAAGTGGGGAAATGACTATGTTTTTGTGGTTGTTGATTGCTTTTCTAAGATGGCGATTATGGTTGCCTGCAAGAAGAGCATCACAGCAAAGGCCACTACCAAGATCTTCTTTGAACGAGTCTGGGCACATTTTGGAATCCCACAAACCATCGTCTCATATCGGGATAGTTGATTTCTCAGCACATTCTAGTCGAACCTCTGGTCACTGCTGGACACCAAGCCCACAAAATCCATGGCCTTCCACCCCCAGACAGATGACCAAACCAAGCTTCTAAATCGAATGATTATGCATATCATTCACATGTATAATTCAAATAACCCTCGCACATGGGATGAGAGCCTTCCCTATGTCCAGCATAGCTACAATCGATCCCTGGATAGCTCAACCGACCACATCCCATTTCAATTGGGGTTGGGTTTCCAACCATTGGGTCCCATATATGTTGCACTTCCCCTTGCGGTCACCTCGACCAACTCATCTCCTGCTCCAACTGAAGCTAACAACGCCACCCGATTTATTGAGCAGATCCAACACATATGCCAACAGGTTCAGGATATCCTACAGAAGTCCAATGACAAGTACAAACAGTGCCATGATCAACATCGGGTGTTGCATAAGTTTCAGGTGGGCGACAAAGTTTGGTTTCACTTGCAGAAAGAATGCCTTACAGGACCCCATCAGAAGCTTCGCCCACTCCTTTATGGGTCGTACACTATCACCAAGGTCATGGGTCATAATGCTTTTGAGCTTAACATTCCTCCTTTCCTTGGCCTGCACCCAGTGTTCAACGTGGATCTCCTTCGCCCTTATTTCCCACCATTATTGGACACCTCAGAAGTAGCAGAATAGCTGATGCCAACAGATATCAGCCCCAACTGCATACAACAGGCATCCAATGATCAAATTGAGGACAGACAGATCAAAATAACTCAACAATAAAGGATCCAGCTTTATCGAGTCGTCAAAGCAGGGCAGCTCCTGCACCAAGGCAAGTGGCTCACCCAGGGCCAAATTCAATAGAAATTTCCTCATCTGATGACAAACCTCAATGAAATGGAGACCATTTCTTCCTAAGGAGGGAGGATTGATCCAAATGGATATCGGTGGCCACCCACTTTTTCCAACTGGCTCAAAACAGTTTTCTGACAATTTTGGCAATTTACTATTTTTAGCAGTTTTAACTTCCGGGGCCATTTTGAGGGCCTAAATGAAGGTTTTTAGGGATTGATCTCCTCAATGATTGCCAAATATATGAATGAGCCCTCAAAATGAATATCCTCAATGATACCTTTCCAACGGGCTATCACACGCCTAAAACAGAGATCGTATGCAAAAGTTACGACCCCAGGAAGTTGATGTACTAACTTACCCAAACGGGCACCACACGACTTTTGGAGCTTCATCTCCTAGCATTAGGTTTTTGGACGTCTAAGGTTTTTGGCATTCTTGCTTATTATAAAAAATGGACTTCTGAGCTTCATTGTAACCTTTTTCTTGTGAATGCGCACTGCCGTCACATCTCTTCGCAGAGTTAAGCCGCCACCATTCCAGCAAGCTTATTTCCGCTGCATTTTACAGTTTCAGCTTATTTCGTTATTGAGTAGAAAACTAGTTTTACTGTATCTCTGTTATTTTGTGTTAGGCACCTGTTAATAATATATATTCATTTCGTTCTTCTCATAAAATCTAGATCAGTGGTATCAAAGAGGTCTGCACCTTATCGTCTTAATGCATGTCCCCAATGAGGTCGGAGTATAAAGAGTTGCATCTCAAGCTTTTTTCTCTTGAGGAAAGAAGCTCTCACACACCCAAGTGACCTCCCATGGCAGGAGAAAAGAAATATGATGGGACAGGAGATCCTTTCAAACTATTAATTGAGGAAACCCCCATGCAACAGAGGAACGAGATGATGGATAGTTTCACGCAAATCCTTTGACGGCTACCAACAGGAGACGCATCTTCTTTGAACGGAGGTGTCGCCCGCTTCAAGTTACAAATAAACTTTGATATTCCTATATTTGAAGGTCAGATATATGCAGATGTTGTAGACAAGTGGTTGAATCTACTAGAAGGGTATTTTTCTATCCATAACTTTTCAAATAGAGAAAAATTACTTTTGCGCTCCTCAAAGTCGTTCCCCATGTCAAAGATTGGTGGGAAACTTTCTGTGAGCAAAAGGAAACAGAGGAAACCTCACTATTTTTAGTCATGACCACCTGGGAATCCTTCAGGGATGTTATTAAGGAACAATACTACCCTGTCGGAAATTATCATGACCTCTATACCAAATGGACCACACTGGGGCAAGAAAGAAACCAAGCAGTGCCAGATTTCCATACCTTGTGCACCAAGTTGGGTATCAAAGATTTGGAGCGGCATCTGGTGCTCAAGAATCACAGTGCTCTACATAGATACATCTAGACTGAAATGAAATTTCTGGACATCTCATCCTTGGGCACGGCCTACCGATATGCCATCAAAATCGAGAAGAAGCTCAAACAAAAGACGTGGAAATTTGGGCCTGGGAACCCCTCACAACAAAATCTAGGAAAGGGTGGCCCCAACCCACTGAACAAAGGATAGAGCAAAGATGGACAGTATCAGGACAACCAGTCCAAGCCGCAAGAAAAGAAGGACACTAGAAAGACAAAGAAAGATACCGGGAAGTGGTGCAACTTCCTTAAGAGCCCTTGGCATAACACTGTTGAATGACGCTCAAAGCAGTCGTTGGTGGCCGAAGTGAAAGCCTCTGAATCAGATGCAGAGTCTGACTCCGAGCCAGAACAAGAAAGGGGAAGATGGATTATTGATGTGGAACCCAGTGCCACCGTTGCTACCACCAAGCTCCAACCTGGTGAACCAGACGAGCCAGAAGAAGGAGAGCGCCTCTTACATTCATAGATATGGGTAAAAGGCACCCCGTTGCACTTCATCATTGATAGCGGTAGCCAGAAGAACCTCATCTCAGTAGAGGTCATCAAGTGGTTGGTGTTTCCAACAACGCCACACCCACAACCCTACACCATTAGATGGCTCTGCCAAGGAAGTGATCTTTGCGTTAGCCAATAGTGTTGACTATTGTACAGCATCAAACCCTTCAAAGACAAGGTATTGTGTGATGTTGCTCCTCTCAAAGTTTGTGATGTTCTTTTGGGACAACCTTATTTATGGAAACATCATGTTGTATATGAGTCTAAGCCTTGTAGTGTTATTATTACTTTGAACAGGAAATTATAAAGGATACCCGTGGCAGTCCCACCTAGTGCTATTTCCTTGATCTCTGCTAAGCAATGCAGGAAGGTCATCTCTCAGATGGGGAAGTTTGTCTTCTTTGTGATTCGCTCTTAGAATAAGAAAAAGATCGCAGCCACATCTAGGGTCTCTGCAGCCGACCTCTCCACACAGCAGAAGCAAGTAGATAGGGTCGTGGAAGAATACTTGGATATCTTCTCCTCACCTATAGGGGTACCTCTGCATTGCCAGGTCAAGCACCCCATCGATCTAACCCCCAGTGCAACGCGTCTCAATGGGCCAGCCTATCATCGCTCTTTGTTGGAGAATGAGGAGATCAAGTGACAAATCCAAGAACTGCTCCACAAGGGGCACATCCACCCCAGCTCATCACCTTGCGGGAGCCCAATCGTGCTAGTACAAAACAAAGATGGAACCTGGCGACTTTGTATTGATTACCGGGCTCTGAATAAAATCAAAGTCAGAAACCGGTACCCGATTCCCCGAATAAATGACCTCCTTGATCAACTCATGGGGGCCAAATACTTCAGTAAGATTGATCTAAAGTACGGCTACCACCAGGTCCCGATAGAAAAAACAAATGTATTGAAGACCGCCTTCAAGTCAAAGGAAGGCCTTTTTGAATGGTTGGTCATGCCCTTTGGTTTGACACATGCTCCAACCACTTTCATGAGGATGATGGACGATATTCTGCAACCATTCACCAATACTTTTGTAGTGGTGTATCTAGATGACATTCTAATTTACAGCAAGACTTGGGTCGAACACTTGCAGCATATTTAGCAGGTTATGCACACCCTGCAGTAGCACAAGCTATACACCAACTTGGAAAAATGCTCCTTCAGCATGCACAGGGTCCATTACTTGGGCTACATCATTAATAAGCATGGTGTACAAGTGGATCCAGCCAAGATCCAAGTCATTCGTGACTGGCCATCCCCAACAACACTCACTGAGCTTCGGAGCTTCTTGGACCCTGCCAATTTCTATCGCAGGTTAATGTTGGGTTTCTCCCATATTGCATGAGCCCTCAGCCAAATAAACAGGGGTGGTGGTAAGGTGAAATTTACGTGGGGCTGGTCCCAACAAAAAGTGTTCGATGATTTGAAGCAGCGCTTGTGCTCAGCTCCAGTACTTTCACTACCAGACCTGCAGCATCCCTTTGAGATCGAGAAAGATGCTTCTGACTATACTGTGGGCACCATTCTCACTCAGCACGACCACCCCATGGCCTATCATAGTGAGACATTGTCAGATACTGTCCGTAAGTACCCTACTTATGACAAAGAAATGTTCCCCATTGTGAAAGCATGCTGCCAGTGGAGACATCACATTCTTGGGAAGGAGACAGTCATCCACACTGATCATAATCCACTGCAGTTTATGCAGACATAGGGAAAATTGCAGAATGACCGCCATCAAAATTGGTCCACATACTTGCAGCAATTCCACCTCAACATCAAGTATAAAATAGGAAGCACCAATCACATCATTGATTGCCTCAGCAGACCGCTAGTCACAGCACTCACCATGGTGCTAGACTCTTGTGGCCATGAGACATATGGATGGCCCCAACTCTATGAGACAGACCCTGACTTCGCCACCACCTACCAAATTTTGGGTGCAAACGCAGTTTTCGATAATTTCCATCTTCAGGATGGGTTGTTGCGTTGTCTGGGCCATATCTGTGTTCCATCAAGTGAGTGAGCGAAGCTGATCTAGGAAGCCCACTACAGTCGGGTGGCATGACACTTTGGTGTCAAAAAGACAGTGGTGATGCTACAGAAACATTTCTACTGGCCGAAACTTCGACACAAGGTCGTAAGGTATATCAGGTCCTGCACTGTCTGCTTTATATCCAAACTGACCACTAAGAAACAAGGCCTATAAACCCCTCTTCCTACTCCTGACAAGCCATGGGAATCCATCTCAACGAACTACATGTTGGGCCTCCCATCCACCAAGCGGAGAAATGACTATGTTTTTGTGGTTGTTGATCGCTTTTCTAAGATGGCGATTTTGGTTGCCTGCAAGAAGAGCATCATAACATAGGCCACTACCAATCTCTTCTTTGAACGAGTCTGGGTACATTTTGGAATACCACAAACCATTGTCTCAAATCGGGATAGTCGATTTCTCATCACATTTTGGTCGAGCCTGTCGAGCCTCTGGTCACTGCTGGACACCAAGCTCACCAAATCCACGGCCTTCCACCCCCAGAAAGATGGCCAAACCGAGGTTGTAAATCAAATGATTTTTCATATCCTTCGCATGTATAATTCAAATCACCCTCGCACATGGGATGAGAGCCTTCCCTATGTCTAGCATAGCTACAATTGAGCCCTTCATACCTTAACCAGCCAAAGTCCCTTTCAAGTGGGGTTGGGTTTCCAACCATTGGGTCCCATAGATGTTGCACTTCCCCTTGCAGTCACCTCGACCGAATCATCTCCTACTTCAACTGAAGCTGACAAAGCCACCCGGTTCATTGAGCGGATCCAGCACATCCACCAATAGGTTCAGGATATCCTACAGAATTCCAATGACAAGTACAAACAATACCATGATCAACATCGGGTGTCGCATAAGTTTTAGGTGGGTGACAAAGTCTGGTTGCACTTGCAGAAAGAACGCCTTAGAGATCCCCATCAGAAGCTTCACCCACTCTGTTATGGGCCATACACTATCACCAAGGTCATCGGGGATAATTCTTTTGAGCTCAACATTCCTCCTTTCCTTGGCCTGCACCCAGTGTTCGACGTGGATCTCCTTCGCCCCTATTTCCCACCATTATTGGACACCTCAGAAGTAGCAGAATAGCTGACACCAACAGAGCTCAACCTTGACTGCACACAACAAGCATCCAATGATCAGATTGTGGACAAACATATCAAGGGCACTCGACAACAAAGGATCCATCTTTATTGAGTCATCAAAGCAGGGGCAGCTCTTGCACCAAGGCAAGTGGCTCACCCGGGGCCAAAATCAACAGAAATGTCCTCATCTGATGGGGGGCCCCAACACAATGGAGACCATTTCTTCCTAAAGAGGGAGGATTGATCTAGATGGATATCGGTGGCCACCCACCTTTTCCAAGTGGCTCAAAAATGTTTTCTAACAATTTTGGCAATTTACTATTTTTAGCAATTTTAACTTCTGGGGCCATTTTGAGGGCCTCAACGAAGTTTTTTCGGGATAGAGATATTCAAGGATATATGAAGGCATGATTGTGCCCCCAAAATCAATCTCCTCGATGATACCTTTCCAACGGGCTATCACACACCTAAAATGGAGATCGTATGCAAAAGTTATGACCCCGGGAAGTTGATGTACTAACTTACCCAAACAGGGCCCACATGACTTTTGGCACTTCATCTCCTAGGGTTAGGTTTTTGGACGTCTAGGGTTTTTGGAATTCTTGCTTATTGTAAAAAAAGGCCTTTAGAGCCTCATTATAACCTTCTTCTTGCGAATGTGCACTGCCATCACATATCTTCTCAGAGTTAAGCCACCACCATTCCAGCAAGCTTGTTTCCACTGCATTTTACAGTTTCAGCTTATTTCGTTATTGAATAGAAAAACAGTTTTACAATATCTCTCTTATTTTATGTTAAGCACCTGTTAATAATCTATATTCATTTTGTTCTGCTCATAAAATCTGGATCAGTGGTATCAGAGGGGTCTGCTCCTTGTCGTCTTAATGCATGTCCCCAACGAGGTCGAAGTACAAAGAGTTAGGTCTCGAGCTTGTTTCTCATGAGGACAGAATCTCTCGCACACCCAAGAAACCTCCAATGGTAGGAGAAAAGAAAAATGATGGGGTAGGAGATCCTTTCAAACTGTTAATTGAGGAAGCCCTCACGCAACAGAGGAACGATATGATGGATAGTTTCAAGAAAATCCTTCGGCGGCTACCAACAGGCGATGCATCTTCTTATAATGGAGGCGCCGCCCCCTTCAAGGTACAAATAAACTTTTATATTCCTATATTTGAAGGTCAGATAAATGAAGATTATGTAGACAAGTGGTTGAATCTACTAGCAGGGTATTTTTTTGTCCATGACTTTTCGAATAGAGAAAAGACTACTTTTGCTCTCCTCAAAGTCGTTCCCCATGTCAAGGATTGGTGGGAAGCTTTCTGTGAGCAAAAGGAAATAGAGGAAACCTCATCATTTTCAAGCATGGCCACTTGGGAATCCTTCAAGGATTTTATTAAGGAACAATACTACCTTATCGAAAGTTATGACGACCTGTATACCAAATGGACCACACTGCGGTAAGAAAGAGACCAAGCAGTGCCAGATTTCACAAATATCTTCCATACCTTGCTCACCAAGTTGGGTATCAAAGATTCAAAGTGACATCTGGTGCTCTGCATAGATATATCCAGACCAGAATGGAATTTCTGTACATCTCATCCTTGGTCGTGACCTACCGATATGGCACCAAAATCGAGCAGAAGCTCAAAAAAAAGACGCGGCAATTTGGGACTAGGAACCCCGTACAGAAAAAGCCAGGAAAGGGCAGCCCCAACCCACTGAACAAAGGATAGAGAAAATATGGATAGTATCAGGACAACCAGTCCAAGCCACAAGAAAATATGGACACTGGAAAGACAAAGAAATATACCGGAAAGTGGTGCGACTTCTATAAGAGCCCTTGGCATAACACTGTTGACTGTCGCTCAAAGCAGTCGCTGGTGGTCGAACTGAAAGCCTATGAATCAGATGAGGATTCTGAATTTGAGCCAGAAATGTAAAGGGGAAGATGGATCATTAATGCGGAACCCAGTGCCACCGTTGCTACCACCAAGCTCTAGCCGATTGAACCAGACAAGGCAGAAGAAGGAGAGTGCCTCTTCCATTCACAGATGTGGGTAAAAGGCACCCCGTAGCACTTCATCGTTGATAGCGGTAGCTAGAAGAACCTCATCTCAGTAGAGGTCATCAAGTGGCCGTCCTTGCCAACAACGCCGCACCCACAACCCTACACCATTGGATGGCTCTTCCAAGGAAGTGATCTCTGCGTCAGCCAACAGTGTCGATTGTCATACGGCATCAAGCCCTTCAAAGATGAGGCATAGTGTGATGTTGATCCTCTCGAAGTTTGTGATGTTATTTTGGTCCAATCTTATTTATGGAAACATCATGTTGTATATGAGTCTAGGCCTCGTAGTGTTATTATTACTTTGAACAGGAAATTGTACAGGATACCGGAGGCAGTCCCGCCTAGTGCTATTTCCTTGATCTCTGCTAAGCAATGTAGGAAGGTCTTCTCTCAGATGGAGAAGTTTGTTTTCTTCATTATTCACTCTTAGAATAAGCGAAAGATCACAGCCACATCCAGGGTCTCTACGGCCGACCTCTCCACACAGCAGAAGCAAGTAGATAAGGTTGTGGAAGAATACTTGGATACTTCTCCTCACCTATAGGGGTACCTCTGCACTGTCAGGTCAATCACCCCATCGATCTGACCCCCGGTGCATCGATTCCCAATGGGTCAGTCTATTATCACTCTTTGTTAGAGAATGAGGAGATCAAGCGACAAATCCAAGAAATACTCCACAAGGGGCACATCTGCCCCAGATCATCACATTGTGGGAGCCCAATCATGTTGGTACAGAAGAAAGATGGAACCTAGCGACTTTGTATTGATTACTGGGATCTGCATAAAATCACAATCAGAAACCGGTACCCGATTCCCCGAATCGATTACCTCCTTGATCAACTCACGAGGACCAAATACTTTATTAAGATTGATCTGAAGTCTGGCTACCACCAGGTCTCGATAGAACAGACAGATGTATGGAAGACCGCCTTCAAGTCAAAGGAAGGCCTTTTTGAATGGTTGGTCATGCCCTTTGGTTTGACAAATGCTCCAGCCACTTTCATGAGGATGATGGACGATATCCTATGACCATTCACCAATACTTTTGTAGTGGTGTATCTCGATGACACTCTAATTTACAGCAAGACTTGGGCCGAACACTTGCAGCATATTCAGCAGGTTATGCACACCCTGCGGAAGCACAAGCTATACGCCAACTTGGAAAGATGCTCCTTTGGCATGGACAAGGTCCATTACCTGGGCTACATCATTGATTAGCATGGCGTACATGTGGATCCAGCCAAGATCCAAGTCATCCGTGACTGACCAGCCCCAACAACACTCACTGAGCTTTAGAGCTTCTTGGGCCTTGCCAATTTCTACCACGGGTTCTTGTTGGGTTTCTCCCATATTGCATGGGCCCTCAACCAAATAAACAGGGGTGGTGGTAAGGTGAAATTTGCATGGGGCCGGTCCCAACAACAAGCGTTTGATGATTTGGAGCAGTGCTTGTGCTCAGCCCCAGTACTTTTAGTACCAAACCTGCAACATCCCTTTGAGATCGAGACAGATGCTTCAGACTATGTTGTGGGCACCATTCTCACTCAACACGGCCACACCGTGGCCTATCATAGTGAGACACTGTCAGATACTGTCTGTAAGTACCCTACTTACGACAAAGAAATGTACTCCATTGTGCAAGCATGTCGCCAGTGGATACATTACATTCTTGGGAAGGAGATAGTCATCTACACTGATCATAAGCCACTGCAGTTAATGCAGACACAGGGAAAATTGCAAAATGACTGCCATCAAAAGTGGTCCACATACTTGCAGCAATTCCACCTCAACATCAAGTATAAAATAGAAACCACCAATCACGTCGTTGATTGCCTCAGCAGACTGCGAGTCACGGCACTCACTATGGTGCTAGACTCTTGCGGCCATGAGACATTTGGATGGCCCCAACTCTATGAGATAGACTCTAACTTCGCCACCACCTACCAAATTTTGGGTGCTAATGCAGTTGTCGATAATTTCCATCTTCAGGATGGGTTGTTGTGTCGCCTAGGCCATATCTATGTTCCATCAAGTGAGCGAGCAAAGCTGATCTGGAAATCCCACTACAGTCTGTGGCAGGACACTTCAGCATCGAAAAGACAGTGGCTATTCTACATAAACATTTCTACGGGCCGAAACTTTGACAGGAGATCGGCAAGTATATCAGGTCCTGCACTACCTGCGCTATTGCCAAACCGACCACTAAGAAAAAAGGGTTGTACACCCCTCTTCCTACTCCTGACAGGCCATGGGAATCCATCTCAATGGACTACATGTTGGGCCTCCCCTCCACCAAGCGGGGAAATGACTGTGTTTTTGTGGTTGTTGATCGCTTTTCTAAGATGGCGATTCGAGTTGCCTACAAGAAGAGCATCACAGCAGAGGCCACTACCAAGCTCTTCTTTGAACGAGTCTGGGTACATTTTGGAATCCCACAAACCATTGTCTCAGATCGGGATAATTGATTTCTCTACACATTCTGGTCGAGTCTCTGGTCACTGCTTGTTGTGAGGGATATCTCCTTACGGACTAGAAAATAGAGTTATACTTTGCATGCAAATATGACCAAGAGAAAATCTACTTTCTACCTTCGTCACCAGACTTAAATCCCATTTCTTTTCAGTAAATACATGGCCAGATCAACCTACCTTGTTCCAGGTGTTCGATGTCGATCCTCTTTCGCACTTGATCACTTGTTCATAGTTCTCCTTCGAAAGATGATCTGCATACAAGACAAGCAACAACTACACATGCACTTTACCTATAGACTAACGGGTTAGAGATTCAAACATGTACTCAACAAACTATGAATAACTCATGAATTGGGAAGGGAAAAGCATTTTCTTTATCACTTTGAATGAGTCAACTTACAAAAGTCGAGATCAGCCACCACTCCGCGAACCTGATCCTAGGATCCTCTTCAACTATCCTCCAACTTCTTTGCTTTGTATCTCTTCTGGCACAAGGATGGCTAAAGGGTTGGGACAATGGGAATATGAAAATGGGCAGAGTTTCTTTGCTATATTCTTCCTTCTCCAAATGGGATCACTAGCCCTCCTTTTATAGGCTAGAAGAGGCTAGGTATTTGGATAAACCCTCGGCCATGCATGGCTAGGAGTTTCAGTTAACTCACCCAGAGTTGTGTGTTCCGTCGGCAACTTTCATTTTTTCATGCTTTTATCGGTCCATGCAGGTTGTTTTAGGTCAGCTAGTGTGTACACGCGTGCAGTAATGGAGTAGGGCGCGTGGGGGCACGTGGGCCCTTATAAAAGAGGTTTTTTAAAGAGTTGCTCAGCAGTATTTTGGCAAAAAAGGGATATGAGATGGCCTGATGCCAGGTAAGCATGTATGGTGCAATTTAGGGTTATCATAGATGCTCCCTAATGTGTGAGGTAAGAAGAGCATCTGATGG
>JASDQU010101308.1:126552-175218 GCA_032191745.1 Picea mariana
TTCGCCCACTCCTTTATGGGTCGTACACTATCACCAAGGTCATGGGTCATAATGCTTTTGAGCTTAACATTCCTCCTTTCCTTGGCCTGCACCCAGTGTTCAACGTGGATCTCCTTCGCCCTTATTTCCCACCATTATTGGACACCTCAGAAGTAGCAGAATAGCTGATGCCAACAGATATCAGCCCCAACTGCATACAACAGGCATCCAATGATCAAATTGAGGACAGACAGATCAAAATAACTCAACAATAAAGGATCCAGCTTTATCGAGTCGTCAAAGCAGGGCAGCTCCTGCACCAAGGCAAGTGGCTCACCCAGGGCCAAATTCAATAGAAATTTCCTCATCTGATGACAAACCTCAATGAAATGGAGACCATTTCTTCCTAAGGAGGGAGGATTGATCCAAATGGATATCGGTGGCCACCCACTTTTTCCAACTGGCTCAAAACAGTTTTCTGACAATTTTGGCAATTTACTATTTTTAGCAGTTTTAACTTCCGGGGCCATTTTGAGGGCCTAAATGAAGGTTTTTAGGGATTGATCTCCTCAATGATTGCCAAATATATGAATGAGCCCTCAAAATGAATATCCTCAATGATACCTTTCCAACGGGCTATCACACGCCTAAAACAGAGATCGTATGCAAAAGTTACGACCCCAGGAAGTTGATGTACTAACTTACCCAAACGGGCACCACACGACTTTTGGAGCTTCATCTCCTAGCATTAGGTTTTTGGACGTCTAAGGTTTTTGGCATTCTTGCTTATTATAAAAAATGGACTTCTGAGCTTCATTGTAACCTTTTTCTTGTGAATGCGCACTGCCGTCACATCTCTTCGCAGAGTTAAGCCGCCACCATTCCAGCAAGCTTATTTCCGCTGCATTTTACAGTTTCAGCTTATTTCGTTATTGAGTAGAAAACTAGTTTTACTGTATCTCTGTTATTTTGTGTTAGGCACCTGTTAATAATATATATTCATTTCGTTCTTCTCATAAAATCTAGATCAGTGGTATCAAAGAGGTCTGCACCTTATCGTCTTAATGCATGTCCCCAATGAGGTCGGAGTATAAAGAGTTGCATCTCAAGCTTTTTTCTCTTGAGGAAAGAAGCTCTCACACACCCAAGTGACCTCCCATGGCAGGAGAAAAGAAATATGATGGGACAGGAGATCCTTTCAAACTATTAATTGAGGAAACCCCCATGCAACAGAGGAACGAGATGATGGATAGTTTCACGCAAATCCTTTGACGGCTACCAACAGGAGACGCATCTTCTTTGAACGGAGGTGTCGCCCGCTTCAAGTTACAAATAAACTTTGATATTCCTATATTTGAAGGTCAGATATATGCAGATGTTGTAGACAAGTGGTTGAATCTACTAGAAGGGTATTTTTCTATCCATAACTTTTCAAATAGAGAAAAATTACTTTTGCGCTCCTCAAAGTCGTTCCCCATGTCAAAGATTGGTGGGAAACTTTCTGTGAGCAAAAGGAAACAGAGGAAACCTCACTATTTTTAGTCATGACCACCTGGGAATCCTTCAGGGATGTTATTAAGGAACAATACTACCCTGTCGGAAATTATCATGACCTCTATACCAAATGGACCACACTGGGGCAAGAAAGAAACCAAGCAGTGCCAGATTTCCATACCTTGTGCACCAAGTTGGGTATCAAAGATTTGGAGCGGCATCTGGTGCTCAAGAATCACAGTGCTCTACATAGATACATCTAGACTGAAATGAAATTTCTGGACATCTCATCCTTGGGCACGGCCTACCGATATGCCATCAAAATCGAGAAGAAGCTCAAACAAAAGACGTGGAAATTTGGGCCTGGGAACCCCTCACAACAAAATCTAGGAAAGGGTGGCCCCAACCCACTGAACAAAGGATAGAGCAAAGATGGACAGTATCAGGACAACCAGTCCAAGCCGCAAGAAAAGAAGGACACTAGAAAGACAAAGAAAGATACCGGGAAGTGGTGCAACTTCCTTAAGAGCCCTTGGCATAACACTGTTGAATGACGCTCAAAGCAGTCGTTGGTGGCCGAAGTGAAAGCCTCTGAATCAGATGCAGAGTCTGACTCCGAGCCAGAACAAGAAAGGGGAAGATGGATTATTGATGTGGAACCCAGTGCCACCGTTGCTACCACCAAGCTCCAACCTGGTGAACCAGACGAGCCAGAAGAAGGAGAGCGCCTCTTACATTCATAGATATGGGTAAAAGGCACCCCGTTGCACTTCATCATTGATAGCGGTAGCCAGAAGAACCTCATCTCAGTAGAGGTCATCAAGTGGTTGGTGTTTCCAACAACGCCACACCCACAACCCTACACCATTAGATGGCTCTGCCAAGGAAGTGATCTTTGCGTTAGCCAATAGTGTTGACTATTGTACAGCATCAAACCCTTCAAAGACAAGGTATTGTGTGATGTTGCTCCTCTCAAAGTTTGTGATGTTCTTTTGGGACAACCTTATTTATGGAAACATCATGTTGTATATGAGTCTAAGCCTTGTAGTGTTATTATTACTTTGAACAGGAAATTATAAAGGATACCCGTGGCAGTCCCACCTAGTGCTATTTCCTTGATCTCTGCTAAGCAATGCAGGAAGGTCATCTCTCAGATGGGGAAGTTTGTCTTCTTTGTGATTCGCTCTTAGAATAAGAAAAAGATCGCAGCCACATCTAGGGTCTCTGCAGCCGACCTCTCCACACAGCAGAAGCAAGTAGATAGGGTCGTGGAAGAATACTTGGATATCTTCTCCTCACCTATAGGGGTACCTCTGCATTGCCAGGTCAAGCACCCCATCGATCTAACCCCCAGTGCAACGCGTCTCAATGGGCCAGCCTATCATCGCTCTTTGTTGGAGAATGAGGAGATCAAGTGACAAATCCAAGAACTGCTCCACAAGGGGCACATCCACCCCAGCTCATCACCTTGCGGGAGCCCAATCGTGCTAGTACAAAACAAAGATGGAACCTGGCGACTTTGTATTGATTACCGGGCTCTGAATAAAATCAAAGTCAGAAACCGGTACCCGATTCCCCGAATAAATGACCTCCTTGATCAACTCATGGGGGCCAAATACTTCAGTAAGATTGATCTAAAGTACGGCTACCACCAGGTCCCGATAGAAAAAACAAATGTATTGAAGACCGCCTTCAAGTCAAAGGAAGGCCTTTTTGAATGGTTGGTCATGCCCTTTGGTTTGACACATGCTCCAACCACTTTCATGAGGATGATGGACGATATTCTGCAACCATTCACCAATACTTTTGTAGTGGTGTATCTAGATGACATTCTAATTTACAGCAAGACTTGGGTCGAACACTTGCAGCATATTTAGCAGGTTATGCACACCCTGCAGTAGCACAAGCTATACACCAACTTGGAAAAATGCTCCTTCAGCATGCACAGGGTCCATTACTTGGGCTACATCATTAATAAGCATGGTGTACAAGTGGATCCAGCCAAGATCCAAGTCATTCGTGACTGGCCATCCCCAACAACACTCACTGAGCTTCGGAGCTTCTTGGACCCTGCCAATTTCTATCGCAGGTTAATGTTGGGTTTCTCCCATATTGCATGAGCCCTCAGCCAAATAAACAGGGGTGGTGGTAAGGTGAAATTTACGTGGGGCTGGTCCCAACAAAAAGTGTTCGATGATTTGAAGCAGCGCTTGTGCTCAGCTCCAGTACTTTCACTACCAGACCTGCAGCATCCCTTTGAGATCGAGAAAGATGCTTCTGACTATACTGTGGGCACCATTCTCACTCAGCACGACCACCCCATGGCCTATCATAGTGAGACATTGTCAGATACTGTCCGTAAGTACCCTACTTATGACAAAGAAATGTTCCCCATTGTGAAAGCATGCTGCCAGTGGAGACATCACATTCTTGGGAAGGAGACAGTCATCCACACTGATCATAATCCACTGCAGTTTATGCAGACATAGGGAAAATTGCAGAATGACCGCCATCAAAATTGGTCCACATACTTGCAGCAATTCCACCTCAACATCAAGTATAAAATAGGAAGCACCAATCACATCATTGATTGCCTCAGCAGACCGCTAGTCACAGCACTCACCATGGTGCTAGACTCTTGTGGCCATGAGACATATGGATGGCCCCAACTCTATGAGACAGACCCTGACTTCGCCACCACCTACCAAATTTTGGGTGCAAACGCAGTTTTCGATAATTTCCATCTTCAGGATGGGTTGTTGCGTTGTCTGGGCCATATCTGTGTTCCATCAAGTGAGTGAGCGAAGCTGATCTAGGAAGCCCACTACAGTCGGGTGGCATGACACTTTGGTGTCAAAAAGACAGTGGTGATGCTACAGAAACATTTCTACTGGCCGAAACTTCGACACAAGGTCGTAAGGTATATCAGGTCCTGCACTGTCTGCTTTATATCCAAACTGACCACTAAGAAACAAGGCCTATAAACCCCTCTTCCTACTCCTGACAAGCCATGGGAATCCATCTCAACGAACTACATGTTGGGCCTCCCATCCACCAAGCGGAGAAATGACTATGTTTTTGTGGTTGTTGATCGCTTTTCTAAGATGGCGATTTTGGTTGCCTGCAAGAAGAGCATCATAACATAGGCCACTACCAATCTCTTCTTTGAACGAGTCTGGGTACATTTTGGAATACCACAAACCATTGTCTCAAATCGGGATAGTCGATTTCTCATCACATTTTGGTCGAGCCTGTCGAGCCTCTGGTCACTGCTGGACACCAAGCTCACCAAATCCACGGCCTTCCACCCCCAGAAAGATGGCCAAACCGAGGTTGTAAATCAAATGATTTTTCATATCCTTCGCATGTATAATTCAAATCACCCTCGCACATGGGATGAGAGCCTTCCCTATGTCTAGCATAGCTACAATTGAGCCCTTCATACCTTAACCAGCCAAAGTCCCTTTCAAGTGGGGTTGGGTTTCCAACCATTGGGTCCCATAGATGTTGCACTTCCCCTTGCAGTCACCTCGACCGAATCATCTCCTACTTCAACTGAAGCTGACAAAGCCACCCGGTTCATTGAGCGGATCCAGCACATCCACCAATAGGTTCAGGATATCCTACAGAATTCCAATGACAAGTACAAACAATACCATGATCAACATCGGGTGTCGCATAAGTTTTAGGTGGGTGACAAAGTCTGGTTGCACTTGCAGAAAGAACGCCTTAGAGATCCCCATCAGAAGCTTCACCCACTCTGTTATGGGCCATACACTATCACCAAGGTCATCGGGGATAATTCTTTTGAGCTCAACATTCCTCCTTTCCTTGGCCTGCACCCAGTGTTCGACGTGGATCTCCTTCGCCCCTATTTCCCACCATTATTGGACACCTCAGAAGTAGCAGAATAGCTGACACCAACAGAGCTCAACCTTGACTGCACACAACAAGCATCCAATGATCAGATTGTGGACAAACATATCAAGGGCACTCGACAACAAAGGATCCATCTTTATTGAGTCATCAAAGCAGGGGCAGCTCTTGCACCAAGGCAAGTGGCTCACCCGGGGCCAAAATCAACAGAAATGTCCTCATCTGATGGGGGGCCCCAACACAATGGAGACCATTTCTTCCTAAAGAGGGAGGATTGATCTAGATGGATATCGGTGGCCACCCACCTTTTCCAAGTGGCTCAAAAATGTTTTCTAACAATTTTGGCAATTTACTATTTTTAGCAATTTTAACTTCTGGGGCCATTTTGAGGGCCTCAACGAAGTTTTTTCGGGATAGAGATATTCAAGGATATATGAAGGCATGATTGTGCCCCCAAAATCAATCTCCTCGATGATACCTTTCCAACGGGCTATCACACACCTAAAATGGAGATCGTATGCAAAAGTTATGACCCCGGGAAGTTGATGTACTAACTTACCCAAACAGGGCCCACATGACTTTTGGCACTTCATCTCCTAGGGTTAGGTTTTTGGACGTCTAGGGTTTTTGGAATTCTTGCTTATTGTAAAAAAAGGCCTTTAGAGCCTCATTATAACCTTCTTCTTGCGAATGTGCACTGCCATCACATATCTTCTCAGAGTTAAGCCACCACCATTCCAGCAAGCTTGTTTCCACTGCATTTTACAGTTTCAGCTTATTTCGTTATTGAATAGAAAAACAGTTTTACAATATCTCTCTTATTTTATGTTAAGCACCTGTTAATAATCTATATTCATTTTGTTCTGCTCATAAAATCTGGATCAGTGGTATCAGAGGGGTCTGCTCCTTGTCGTCTTAATGCATGTCCCCAACGAGGTCGAAGTACAAAGAGTTAGGTCTCGAGCTTGTTTCTCATGAGGACAGAATCTCTCGCACACCCAAGAAACCTCCAATGGTAGGAGAAAAGAAAAATGATGGGGTAGGAGATCCTTTCAAACTGTTAATTGAGGAAGCCCTCACGCAACAGAGGAACGATATGATGGATAGTTTCAAGAAAATCCTTCGGCGGCTACCAACAGGCGATGCATCTTCTTATAATGGAGGCGCCGCCCCCTTCAAGGTACAAATAAACTTTTATATTCCTATATTTGAAGGTCAGATAAATGAAGATTATGTAGACAAGTGGTTGAATCTACTAGCAGGGTATTTTTTTGTCCATGACTTTTCGAATAGAGAAAAGACTACTTTTGCTCTCCTCAAAGTCGTTCCCCATGTCAAGGATTGGTGGGAAGCTTTCTGTGAGCAAAAGGAAATAGAGGAAACCTCATCATTTTCAAGCATGGCCACTTGGGAATCCTTCAAGGATTTTATTAAGGAACAATACTACCTTATCGAAAGTTATGACGACCTGTATACCAAATGGACCACACTGCGGTAAGAAAGAGACCAAGCAGTGCCAGATTTCACAAATATCTTCCATACCTTGCTCACCAAGTTGGGTATCAAAGATTCAAAGTGACATCTGGTGCTCTGCATAGATATATCCAGACCAGAATGGAATTTCTGTACATCTCATCCTTGGTCGTGACCTACCGATATGGCACCAAAATCGAGCAGAAGCTCAAAAAAAAGACGCGGCAATTTGGGACTAGGAACCCCGTACAGAAAAAGCCAGGAAAGGGCAGCCCCAACCCACTGAACAAAGGATAGAGAAAATATGGATAGTATCAGGACAACCAGTCCAAGCCACAAGAAAATATGGACACTGGAAAGACAAAGAAATATACCGGAAAGTGGTGCGACTTCTATAAGAGCCCTTGGCATAACACTGTTGACTGTCGCTCAAAGCAGTCGCTGGTGGTCGAACTGAAAGCCTATGAATCAGATGAGGATTCTGAATTTGAGCCAGAAATGTAAAGGGGAAGATGGATCATTAATGCGGAACCCAGTGCCACCGTTGCTACCACCAAGCTCTAGCCGATTGAACCAGACAAGGCAGAAGAAGGAGAGTGCCTCTTCCATTCACAGATGTGGGTAAAAGGCACCCCGTAGCACTTCATCGTTGATAGCGGTAGCTAGAAGAACCTCATCTCAGTAGAGGTCATCAAGTGGCCGTCCTTGCCAACAACGCCGCACCCACAACCCTACACCATTGGATGGCTCTTCCAAGGAAGTGATCTCTGCGTCAGCCAACAGTGTCGATTGTCATACGGCATCAAGCCCTTCAAAGATGAGGCATAGTGTGATGTTGATCCTCTCGAAGTTTGTGATGTTATTTTGGTCCAATCTTATTTATGGAAACATCATGTTGTATATGAGTCTAGGCCTCGTAGTGTTATTATTACTTTGAACAGGAAATTGTACAGGATACCGGAGGCAGTCCCGCCTAGTGCTATTTCCTTGATCTCTGCTAAGCAATGTAGGAAGGTCTTCTCTCAGATGGAGAAGTTTGTTTTCTTCATTATTCACTCTTAGAATAAGCGAAAGATCACAGCCACATCCAGGGTCTCTACGGCCGACCTCTCCACACAGCAGAAGCAAGTAGATAAGGTTGTGGAAGAATACTTGGATACTTCTCCTCACCTATAGGGGTACCTCTGCACTGTCAGGTCAATCACCCCATCGATCTGACCCCCGGTGCATCGATTCCCAATGGGTCAGTCTATTATCACTCTTTGTTAGAGAATGAGGAGATCAAGCGACAAATCCAAGAAATACTCCACAAGGGGCACATCTGCCCCAGATCATCACATTGTGGGAGCCCAATCATGTTGGTACAGAAGAAAGATGGAACCTAGCGACTTTGTATTGATTACTGGGATCTGCATAAAATCACAATCAGAAACCGGTACCCGATTCCCCGAATCGATTACCTCCTTGATCAACTCACGAGGACCAAATACTTTATTAAGATTGATCTGAAGTCTGGCTACCACCAGGTCTCGATAGAACAGACAGATGTATGGAAGACCGCCTTCAAGTCAAAGGAAGGCCTTTTTGAATGGTTGGTCATGCCCTTTGGTTTGACAAATGCTCCAGCCACTTTCATGAGGATGATGGACGATATCCTATGACCATTCACCAATACTTTTGTAGTGGTGTATCTCGATGACACTCTAATTTACAGCAAGACTTGGGCCGAACACTTGCAGCATATTCAGCAGGTTATGCACACCCTGCGGAAGCACAAGCTATACGCCAACTTGGAAAGATGCTCCTTTGGCATGGACAAGGTCCATTACCTGGGCTACATCATTGATTAGCATGGCGTACATGTGGATCCAGCCAAGATCCAAGTCATCCGTGACTGACCAGCCCCAACAACACTCACTGAGCTTTAGAGCTTCTTGGGCCTTGCCAATTTCTACCACGGGTTCTTGTTGGGTTTCTCCCATATTGCATGGGCCCTCAACCAAATAAACAGGGGTGGTGGTAAGGTGAAATTTGCATGGGGCCGGTCCCAACAACAAGCGTTTGATGATTTGGAGCAGTGCTTGTGCTCAGCCCCAGTACTTTTAGTACCAAACCTGCAACATCCCTTTGAGATCGAGACAGATGCTTCAGACTATGTTGTGGGCACCATTCTCACTCAACACGGCCACACCGTGGCCTATCATAGTGAGACACTGTCAGATACTGTCTGTAAGTACCCTACTTACGACAAAGAAATGTACTCCATTGTGCAAGCATGTCGCCAGTGGATACATTACATTCTTGGGAAGGAGATAGTCATCTACACTGATCATAAGCCACTGCAGTTAATGCAGACACAGGGAAAATTGCAAAATGACTGCCATCAAAAGTGGTCCACATACTTGCAGCAATTCCACCTCAACATCAAGTATAAAATAGAAACCACCAATCACGTCGTTGATTGCCTCAGCAGACTGCGAGTCACGGCACTCACTATGGTGCTAGACTCTTGCGGCCATGAGACATTTGGATGGCCCCAACTCTATGAGATAGACTCTAACTTCGCCACCACCTACCAAATTTTGGGTGCTAATGCAGTTGTCGATAATTTCCATCTTCAGGATGGGTTGTTGTGTCGCCTAGGCCATATCTATGTTCCATCAAGTGAGCGAGCAAAGCTGATCTGGAAATCCCACTACAGTCTGTGGCAGGACACTTCAGCATCGAAAAGACAGTGGCTATTCTACATAAACATTTCTACGGGCCGAAACTTTGACAGGAGATCGGCAAGTATATCAGGTCCTGCACTACCTGCGCTATTGCCAAACCGACCACTAAGAAAAAAGGGTTGTACACCCCTCTTCCTACTCCTGACAGGCCATGGGAATCCATCTCAATGGACTACATGTTGGGCCTCCCCTCCACCAAGCGGGGAAATGACTGTGTTTTTGTGGTTGTTGATCGCTTTTCTAAGATGGCGATTCGAGTTGCCTACAAGAAGAGCATCACAGCAGAGGCCACTACCAAGCTCTTCTTTGAACGAGTCTGGGTACATTTTGGAATCCCACAAACCATTGTCTCAGATCGGGATAATTGATTTCTCTACACATTCTGGTCGAGTCTCTGGTCACTGCTTGTTGTGAGGGATATCTCCTTACGGACTAGAAAATAGAGTTATACTTTGCATGCAAATATGACCAAGAGAAAATCTACTTTCTACCTTCGTCACCAGACTTAAATCCCATTTCTTTTCAGTAAATACATGGCCAGATCAACCTACCTTGTTCCAGGTGTTCGATGTCGATCCTCTTTCGCACTTGATCACTTGTTCATAGTTCTCCTTCGAAAGATGATCTGCATACAAGACAAGCAACAACTACACATGCACTTTACCTATAGACTAACGGGTTAGAGATTCAAACATGTACTCAACAAACTATGAATAACTCATGAATTGGGAAGGGAAAAGCATTTTCTTTATCACTTTGAATGAGTCAACTTACAAAAGTCGAGATCAGCCACCACTCCGCGAACCTGATCCTAGGATCCTCTTCAACTATCCTCCAACTTCTTTGCTTTGTATCTCTTCTGGCACAAGGATGGCTAAAGGGTTGGGACAATGGGAATATGAAAATGGGCAGAGTTTCTTTGCTATATTCTTCCTTCTCCAAATGGGATCACTAGCCCTCCTTTTATAGGCTAGAAGAGGCTAGGTATTTGGATAAACCCTCGGCCATGCATGGCTAGGAGTTTCAGTTAACTCACCCAGAGTTGTGTGTTCCGTCGGCAACTTTCATTTTTTCATGCTTTTATCGGTCCATGCAGGTTGTTTTAGGTCAGCTAGTGTGTACACGCGTGCAGTAATGGAGTAGGGCGCGTGGGGGCACGTGGGCCCTTATAAAAGAGGTTTTTTAAAGAGTTGCTCAGCAGTATTTTGGCAAAAAAGGGATATGAGATGGCCTGATGCCAGGTAAGCATGTATGGTGCAATTTAGGGTTATCATAGATGCTCCCTAATGTGTGAGGTAAGAAGAGCATCTGATGGTCGAAATACATTACCAATCTTTACTGATGTGCCGAACAATTTAGCGCAAGGATCAGGAACCGGGAGGCGTCGTCTGCAAAATAACAAATGTCTCACCGAGGCGGGCATACCCATGCTTGAGATAAAATAGAATCATGGCTACCAATCAAATACATTGTAGATCCATGTCAAATAACTATATAAAGTGTAGCCGCGAACAATACACAGCAGAGCTAGATCTCGAAATCAAAAAGATATACATATAGAGTATCCATCTTCTAGAAGCTGATACGGCCTGATGGTTGGAGATGAGATCTTCAGAGCTCGAGAAACAACTTCAAAATCTTCAAAACTCAAGGTAGGAGTGTAATATGAGTGTACGACTTCACTACCCAGAGGTCTTCGACGGCTCGTCGATCATGGACTAGATAATCTTGATGATTAGACTGAAGGCTTCATTGATTTCGAACAAGGACTTGATTGGACATTCAGGATGGTCAGGTATGAGGGTAAGAGACAAATTGCAGAGGGGTCGACTCAGGCTTGGTGACAAACTTCCCTTGGACAATAGCATGACAAATCATGAGACTCAGGCAGCATGGCATCAATCATAAGTCTAGGAAGCAAGAGGCAACGCAAACTCTCCACATGTTTGGAAGAATAACCAAATGGAGGAGGACACAAATCTATGTAGCGAGAACAACTTCCTAAGGTCGTACTACATCCCATAGTTTGATGAACAAATGGATAGATGTGCTTTAACCAAGGGAGACTCATTATGCTGCCAATAAAGAAAATACTTTTTCCTTCCTTTTTTTGGGGTATATTTGATTTTTTTTTTGTTTTGTCTTTTTCAATAATTTTGGGAAAAAGAATAAAGGAATGTTACATTACAATGGAGGAACGAGTGTTGAAAACGTACAAGTTCAAGTCACAAGGACAAGACTGATGTTCAAAATAATGATACTCGAGAAAAATCCTCCTGGGGCCAAGGGTGTTAAAATGCAGAAGCAAACTGTTACAAGGCTGGCGTATAAGATATGCAAACACGGTTAACAAACACACAATGATAACATCCTTCGATGTAAGTTTAACAAGCCCAAAGAAGGTAAGCTCAGTGGTTTTTCATATTTAGAGAGTTTGAAAAAACATAATAGGAGACTCCATTGGGGTACCTTTTTCGAAGATAGTGTAGTCGATTCAAAAAAGGGAGAAACTAGCACCGACAAGACGTCTATTCAAAACCATTTTAACGAGTGTGATAAGGACAAGATCACTCGGCCATTTTTTCATTTTTAAGGAGTCTAAAAAAGCTTAACTATGGACTCCGTGGGGGTTCCTTCTTCGTAAGTTTAGTCCCTCATGCCCGAAAAAGGAATAAAATTATACCTGAGAGTACTCTTCTAAAGAACTGAAGTTCCATAGAGTATACCTTTGTTCGTACAGTTGACCTTCTGAACCGAAAAAGGGGTAAACTACCGCCGGATAGACGTGACTTCAAATTTCAGTTTAACGAGCGTGAAAGGCCACAAGATTGCTTGGCAATCTTTTCATGTTTAGAGGGTCTGAAAAGGGCTTAAAAGAAGACCCGTTATAGTTTGGTAGTCCTGAGAGTGAGGTCAAGAGCGAAGAGGAATCATGCAAATGAGGCTCAAACTCGTATTCAGGAAAAACTACAAGGACTCTCAAGCCTACAGTGTTTTAGAGACAGCATGGATACCATAATGCAACCAGGATCTACCTAGGGCATCCATGTTCCGGTAAGCTCTACCACCAAGTTGCAACACTTCTAAAGCAGAGATGATGGTTCTTTGTCAGAAACTGATGGGATCAATCCTATGGCAAAGGAAAAAGACAATGAGATACAAAAATCAGGGTAAAAACTTAACCTATATGTTTCAGTTGATCATCGGAAAAATTTTCCACGGACCGTCGAAAAATACTCAAAACTCAAAAAAAATTGTCCCAATACCCGATCAAATCCCTGGCTGGAAGATCTCCTGCTACTGTTGGTCCCCCTAAGGCGGCAGGTGCAGCCCCTAGCCGAGGACGACGTATGTTCCTTGCATAGTCAGTGGGTCGCACTGGTCCCACATCCATCTCCCCTCGCTCCTCACCAGGAGGTATTGGTATCTTCGGGTCTCTCAAAAAATCAATCCCGACATAGGGGTAGTCCTCTATAACCGGGATCTGTCGTGACAGCCATGCAAAAAATTCATCATCGAAGGACTCATTGGTCCTTCCACCACCCTATCGCGGCAGTAGTACTGCCCATCTACACACAGTAGGAAGAGAGGCCTAATGTCCTCGTACCACTACTCGAGGACTAAAAATCAGAACTCTCTCAAAAAAGAACGAACACAAAATGGTCCCAAACCCAAAGTTCCTATGTGTCCGCAAACGACAATCTATCAATTGCCTTTTCATACACTCAAGAAAAGTGGTACTCCAATCAAAAACTTGTGCATTTAAGCATTGGACTGCACATTTTCATTCTAAGAGACTTACCCTAAGGAATCGTCGCTGTAAAGTTGGATCATGAACCTGGTACACTCTGTTTAACTGAGACACAGCCAATTGAGCGTTGAGATAGACCCGGAGATAAGAGATACCCAATGACAAAGTGTCACGAAGCAACTCAATAATTGTGCTATACACGGCAACATTATCTGTGGTGTCACCTAAACAAATACCTCCGGAAGATAATAATTGGCCTTGAGGTGTAAAGATTACCCAAGCTGCGGAGGCAAGCCTCCGAGTGTGCCAACTAGCACCGTCTGCATACCCAACGAACACCTCGGAATCACTTGACATCTTCCACGGTGATGAAAGATAGTATCAACGACACATCTATAATACTTAAAGAAACTAAAAAAATAATAGTGTAAAGACTATACATATGTTACAAAAAGTTACCCACAGTGACCTGCCTATGAGTAATACTTCTTGAGGTAGCGCCCATTTCTAGGCTCCGCTAAAGCAATCCCTTCAAAATAAATCAGACAATAAGCGCCCTTTTTTAAAACCTCTTTTATGATGAAAGGTATGAACCACATGGGTTTGAATTTTCCTGCCCCCAGGGCGTCCTTATCTTGGTCATAGAGCAGGACAAGGTCGCCTTCAGAGAAAATCCGAGGATGAACGGACCTATCATACTGACACTTGACCTTATGTTTGTGAGCCTTGTTGGCCAGGGCCACATCACGACGCTGCTCACTGAGCTGCTCAAGGTATAGTAACCGTTCCTCAAGTGGAGAAGTGTGTGGAAATAATTGTACTGCCAACTTTAGAGACAGGATCTGACATTCGATGGGCAAGACTACCTCCAGCCCATAAACAAGTTGAAAAGGTGAGAAACCAGTTGTAGTCTTAACAGATGTTCGGAAATCCCATAATGACGAGTATAACATCAAATAATAATTTTACTTGGCTGAGTTGATAGTTCGTTGTAGAATGGTCTTAAGAGTTTTGTTTACAGCTTCCACCTGCCCATTTGCTTGGGGGTAGTAGGGTGATGGATGTTCTTGCTGTAACCCAAGCTTTGATGTTAACTCGGTCATCATCTAGTTCTGAAAGTGACGACCATGGTCAGTGACAATCTCCCTCGGGACGCCGAACCTTGCTACTATCTGATTGAATAAAAAGAGAGTTGCAGTCTCTCCATCATCTTTAAACATTGGCATGGCTTCGACCCACTTTGTGAAGTAGTCTACAACTACGATGATATAGCGGTGCCCCCTTGTTGAAGGAGGGTTGCAAGTAGTGTAATCAATCCCCCACTTGGTGAAGGGACCAACTGTGATGACAGGAAACATGGGAGCGGGATGTGCCCTCGTCTTTCGAGACAAGATTTGGCACAGATGGCACTTCTTGACTGATTTGATACAATCTTTGATAAGTGTCGTCCAGAAGTAACCTGCTCATAGAATCTTTTGGCTTGTTGCCAACCCAGACAAATGACCGCCACAAGCTTTGGTATGGCAATCGTTAAGCACGATAACTGCTTCCTCATGAGTGAGACATCGGCGTAGGATGCAGTCTACACCTCTCTGATACAATGTATCATCGATTATGAGATAATTCTTAGCATGATGGCGTATGCATCGACGCTCATCATGAGAAGCAGTGGTGGGGCACTTCATAGTCTAGAGATAGATAAGTATATCTCCATACCAGGGATCCGAAGATGTGGTCAAAAACATATCTCCCCGGATAGGCGATTCTTCAGGCACAACGTCACCTGACTCAACCGAAAGTTCTGAAATAAGTTCTGTGAAGACCAGTGACTTTTTAGACTTTGCTGAAACGAAGTCTAAGTCAAACTCCTGGAGGATAACTATCCATCTACTAATTTTTCTGCCTATTACCCATCGTGTCAACATGTACTGGAATGGATTCATGACAGCAATGACGGTGGTCTTGCGAAATAGAACATAATGACAGAACCATTGAACAGCATGAACTGTTTCCAACACAAGTTTTTTGATGTGAGAATAATTTAGTTCCGGTCCTACAAGGCCTCAGCTCAGGTAATAGATCACGTATTCTGAGAACAAGTCATCTTCCTGAACTAAAACCATGCCAATGGTTGATTCTGCTGCAACCAGATATAATAAGAAATCTTTGTTATAGTTAGGTGGCCGGAGCAGAGGGGCAGTTGTGAGAGCATGTTTCAATGTGTCGAAAGAGCGTTGAGCCGCATCATCCCAGTAAAAGGGAACATCTTTCTTCAGTAAGTGCATAAATCCCTTGGTTATCTCGGCATAGTTGGTGATGAAGCGTCGTAAAAAGTTCACCTTGCCTTGTATACTCTGAAGTTGAAGGATTGTGCGTGGGGGGGGGGCAACTGAATTATTGCCTCAACCTTGAGAGGATCGACCATGATCCCTGTTGTTGACACTATGAAACCTAACAATCGTCCTGACGTTAAGCAGAAGCTGCACTTGTTTGGATTCAGGCAAATCTGAAAGTAGCGACAACATTCGAAGANTTGCCTCAACCTTGAGAGGATCGACCATGATCCCTGTTGTTGACACTATGAAACCTAACAATCGTCCTGACGTTAAGCAAAAGCTGCACTTGTTTGGATTCAGGCAAATCTGAAAGTAGCGACAACATTCGAAGATAAGTCGGAGGTGTGTGTGATGATCCATTCTCTTGCGAGATCGTGATGCTAAATCATCTATATAGGCCTCGACTATATGCTTGAGGTCATGGAAAGCAAAAGACATGGCCCGCTGAAAGTTGGCTCCAGCATTTTTTAGACCAAAAGGCATTTTACGATATGTGAATGTACCCCATGGGCAGATGAATGTCATTTTGTGTTGGTCTTCAAGTTTGATTTGGATTTGATTATATCCCGAAAAAATTGTCCATGAAAGAAAGGGCTTCGCAATCCACACATTCATCGATGATCTAGTCGATGAAAGGTGTGGGAAAATTATCTTTGGGACATGCCTTGTTCAAATCATGGAAGTCGGTATATAGACGAATCGTGCCTTGTTTTTTATTGACCGACACAGAATTTGACACCCATTGGGTCAAATCGATAGGATAGATAAACCCGGCTTTTAGTAATTTCTCAACCTCAACCTTAATGGCTGCTTTCTTAGGATTAACTGGACGAAGCTTCTACCGAACAATCTTGGCATCAGAATACGTTGTGATTTCATGTTCAACTATTTTTGGATCGATACCTGGCATTTCCTCATAAGACCAGGCAAAAACGTTGTGGAATTCTTTGAAAAGATTTGTGTAGATTTGAATCTCTTCAGGGGAGCAGTCCGCTCTGACGAAGACATTCTCCATGACGCCAGGGTTTTGGGAGATATTGATCGGTAAGGTTTTAGCAATAGTTTCCATATTACCCTCAGCATAAACCTCATGTGTAGCTAAGGGATTAATAGGACAAGACTGATCTCCCATCATATTCACGGTGAATTCTCCCGCTTCAATTCGGCTTAACTCTAGGAGGAAGTATGATCTGTGATGAATATCTTCCTAGGGTTTATCCGGACTAGTCATTGCCTTAATTATTGCTTCATCGGAGTGCAAGACTAAGTCCAATGAATCGGTGTGAGAGAGAGAACCTTGAGCCCAAACAGGCTCTAGAAGCGGATCAAACTCTTGTGCAAGAGCTGGATTAGTGTGGGATGAAGTTTGTTGGACTAAACAGTACGCTAATTTAGCTGCAGATAAGGGCATGGACATGCCTGGGTGCCCTGTCCCATCCATCGTGGTCGATGGGGAAGGAATTATCCACGGATCATCGAAGTAAGTTGTGCGGAACGACGAAACTAGAAAAATCTCAACCTTATGGTGATTGGATATAAATTTGATATCGCCTTGAGGGGGTGGGTAATCAAAGGTACCCATCAAATATGGGCACAAACCAACCCCTACGTTGACAACACCTAGTTGAGGATTATCAATCATTGGGACCGTGGATGCCCCCAATGCAGGGTTAGGTCTGGAGAAAGACAATTGATCGATGGTCACTATATGGCCCTCATGTGGAAACAACAAGACCCAGAAAACTGTAGCAACCATAGCTTTCATGGCATAAGTCCAACTCCTTCCTAACAAGAGGCTATAGTCGAGGGGAGCATCAACTACCTCTACCTTGACACACACGGTCTTCCCTCCTAACTGCACCGGAAAAGAAGGAACGATACCATGTGGTCGGAACGAATGACCTTCAAAAGCAGTGAGGAGAGTAGGTGATGGAGACAAAACGGGTTGGCCAATGACCTTCCAACATGCCAATGACATAACGCATGTCGAGGCGCCCTCATCAACCACCGTGTGAAAGATATTCGAAGTAAAAGTTTTCGTGGGATAAGCCACTACTATCTGAAATGCTACGTCGTAAGGTAGACGAGGTTTTAATTCAGCTGTATCCAGCATGATTGTACCCAGATTACAAGTCTTCGTAGATCCTAAAGTGGTTAACAAGGCTTTCCTCTGGGAAGGGCAGCTTTGGAGGACCTCCAAAGCAGACATCGCGCAAGGGGTTTGTGATAAATCTTCCACCACAGAGTAGTTATGGGTGGCCCTTGCGTTTGGGTTATGAGAATATTTTTTAAATGCACCTTTGGGAATGTGTGTCATTGTTTCGCCCAACATCTTCTCAATCTGTAGAGGAAGAGATGTGAGTTCAGTTTCTTTACCCTTCTCAGAAGTGCTTGGTGTACTATAGTCATGCACTCTAGTTGATATAAAAGCATCACCCCTCACCATATATACGTTCGCAAATACGGGGTTGTTCGCAGGCGGAGAGGGGTCTTGGCTGCCCCCTTTCGTGCTTGCAAAGGCTTGGGTTAGATTTTTCCCATGTTGAAAGGGATTGGTCAACACAGTAGGCTGTTGCTACATCACAAACTTTTGGGCTTCTGCAAGCCGAGGACATAGATGGGTCGAGTGGTCTTCCGCACACAAGTTGCATGGATACCTCGCCTTATGTTTCTCAGTGTTGTCCCCACCACAAATATCGGTAGGTTTTTTATCCCCCTTACCCTTCTTTCGTTGTTTTTTCTTTCCTTCAAGCTACTAGGTGGCCTTTGGTTTAGTCGATTTCACTGTGTGTACCTCTGACATTTTGGTAGGGGGAGCAGCCAAAGTAGTAGTTTGTCTAGCCGCTGTGTGTTGTATAGATAACTGCTACAATTTCTCAGCGGGCTTTGTTTGTGCTGAACCAACAATACCATCGGCATGTGGTCTAACTCTCTGTCTAGTTTTATCCAATATTGAGCGTGGCGCATCTGGCAAAATGTTGTATAATAAACCGAACTGAGAATAGATGATCTCATATTGTTGAGCTCTCATGATGGCGTCTTCTTCGGAGAATACTCCCGACGTTGGGACGTCTTTGGATAACCGTGGGACCAAAGACTTAAGGAACCACTCAAGCAGGAATGTTGGTGGGATTGGCAGCTTAATTAAACTCTTCTGGCGTCTCCATTCTCGGATGTGATCAGAGATATGGTCCACTATCGTCTGTTCGAAATTGGCTAGCAGCTCTATGCCAGCGTCGTATCTCATAAATAACTGGAAATGGTTTAGGAAAGCCATTGCCAGCTCACCAAAGGAAGAGTATCTTGAGCAATCGAGCTCAATGTACCATTTCACGGCACTCCCAATGAGAGTACGTTGAAACAATCGCAACTGTATGGAGTCATATTTCAACGAGTTATATGAGCACCAAAGATGGAAGGTAGTCACATGATCTCCTGGATCTTCGTTAGGTTTGGCTTTGAACTTTGGAATGTCCGAAGGCTACTTCGTTGGCATAGGAGGCCAACGCGGATCGTGACAAATAGGGTCATTCAACAACCTTGTCAAATCTGACAAGTGCAAAGTCGCCAGGAAGGGTACTTTGGGTTGTTGGTGATAGCCTAGGAAAAAAGGGCCTAGAGTTTGACTGGCACCAGGTTGCCAGAAAAATTTTGGCTGCTGGCCCGGATTCTGGTAGAAACCATGGCCCTAGCCAACATATGGATTTTGCATATGTGGAGACATCATCGGCTGATTTCCCAAATAGGACATAGATGGTTGGGCATGCATTATATTTGAAGGACTTTGGGAAGGGTTGCCCGATGTCGGTCCTGGGGGGATAGGCATAGTAGTTTGTCCAGGGTTCCATTGATTGTGGAAAGAATTACTCCAGATCAGCATTCCGGACGAGGGAATGGATCCCTGCCAAGAATTCCAAGGCCCTGATGCGGAAGAATTTCCAAGTTTTTCCCCTGTGCAGGAATAGTACCCTGCATAGGAACAGATTGTCCAAAACTGGGATTGCCCCCTGTCGGGAAGGCGGTTGATGAGAAGGCATTGTTACTAAACGTTCCGGCCAAAGAAAATGGTGTCGAACCTAATGGCATATTATGCGAAGGTGGTCCTTGACTTCCCGCTCCAAATAAACTATGGTATGCAGGTTGCCCAGTGGATTGCTGATGCGAGCCACCAAGTGAAGGGGACAAAGGAGGTATATGACCTCCTCCGTAAGGGAAAGTGTTAAAAGGAGTAGGAGTTCCCTCCATGTGACCTTCCAGAGGAGCGCTAGAGCTCCCTGCCCCCAGACCTAAAGTCTATAAAGTGGAGTAGGAAAGCACAGGAATTGTACCCGAACTAGGCATCCCGTATACAGTGGTCCGATCCCATCTTTGGCAGCGGCCACAACCCCTTTCACACCAAGTGCGACAGGCGATGTAGAGGCGATCGAGACCATGGTGGCTTGGACCAGTGATGGTGGGTTAGGAGGTGAAAACTCTCTTGTGGTGACAACCATAGTGGGAATTGAAGAATTCCCAGAAGGAGTAACAGCATTTGTTTCCATTATTGTGTGCAAAACTGTCTGGCGCTCGTAAAATTGAATTGGTACGATGAAAGGTGCCAAGAAATCAGTGGTTAGGGTTTCAAGCGGGCCAAGAGGGTTTTCTTCAAGGTCCAAAATGGTCGATTCCTCCGGATGTTGGTCGGGCACAATTGCTTGTAACTCGGTCGCTTCAAAAGACCCTTGTTGGTCTAGCTTTCGCCTTATGGTGGCTGGGGTGGCTCCAGTGTAACTGGCAGCAGGATAAGAAGCCTTCATGACTGGCAGAGCTTGTGATCCTCCACTGTGTGAGAATATCAAAGACACTCTAGGGTAGTCTAAACGTTCAAAAGTAACACACACTAAAAAAATCCCTAAAAGATAAGGCAGGCAAACACCAAATTAATTGGAAGAACAGTTACAACAACCAACACTAGAGCAACTTACCGGTGCAAGTGAAACTCGAACACGGAAGCACCCTCTGGGTATACTCTTCAAAGCGTGGCCCGATGTTTGTCCTAGGTACCGCGGTATACCCCCGCAGTCACCTGTGTATGTCCCTAAAAAAAGATAGGCAACTAGATTTCCAGCGCGCGAACAGTCACCAGGCGGGTACAGTCGAAAGTCGGGTAGATCACAATGAGCAGGGTATCGAACCTGAAACCTGTCAATGGTATCGAAAGTAAGTGGTCCGGAAGACAACTGAGGACCTCGAACAGATTCGAGACCCACGAAGCCCCGTGGCAAATGCAATCGACGAAATCCCAAAACAAACCCTCTATATGTGTTCTCCACTACGATTGGTCCAGCTTTGGAGGGGTTATCTCCGCTACCTTTCCACACGTGACCTCATGTTTATCCCCTGTGTTAGAGGGGGGTCCCAAATAAATTTCACAATATTGGACTTAGATAATCCCTAACTCAGACTCCAATGTTTGATTTTAAATGGCCTTGAAGAGTTTCCTGTCCAACCTAATCCAAGGCCCTAATCCTGAACTAGTTGGTTAATCTACAAACATAAAAGTCTAATAAATTTTAGATTTAGCGTTAATTTTATGGATTTGTCTTATATCAAGGGGTATGAAAGTGAAACTAATGATGTGTAAAAGACGAAAGCAAAAATGAATAAAAAAGTTGGAAACAAAAAACTTTTACTTAATGCAAAATTTCAACAACTTTTCAAAAAAAAAAAAATTCTTAATTTTCTAAGATTTTGGACAGCAAACTCAAAAGAAATTTCACTTGACTACAAGCTACTTATGATCTAAGTAAACTACAAAAAAATTATGAAATAAACGACTTTTCCCTGGCTAATAATGCAGAAACACACTCTTGAACCAAACAAGAAAATGAAAGAGATTTTTTTTATTTATTTAAATGTTGATAAAGCAAAAAGGAAAAATACCAACAAGTAAAAAACAAGAAAAACAATTCTGGCCTAATCGCGGATCACAGAGAATCACTTCAACAAATCACACACTGGCAACTTTAAAAATGACTCTCACACTTGTCTAAAAACCCTAAAAAATTATTTTTTATGACAATTTTTAAATGATAAAAAGCAAGCTAAGGGTAAGATTAATCCTAAACTACTGACTGCTAAGACAGAGATTCAAACACCTGAGAGGTATAATTCTCATCAAGGGAAAGGATGATTTCCTTACCCTCAACAAAAACTATCCTGCAGAAGCACACTACTGATAATCCAACAGCAAGCGTGTGAACGCTAGCTGTATAGAGACAGAGGACGTGTACACGCGGGCTGACCTTGTACAGGCCACGTGTATCTCTAAACTCTAAGAAAAAATAAAAACAGACAACTCAAACCAGGAAGAGACCACTAATATTGATAACCAGGATCCCTTGAAGGCTTGGACACTCTTTTAACAGAAAAAGCAAACAATGTAAGGAAAAAATTTGTAAAACAAACCAATCTGAGACAAGACTGCAAACAACCAAGACTTAGAAAGAATCCCATAAAACCCCTAAGAATGTATGATTCTGACAGGGAAGAGGATGACTGCCTCAAAAATTCTCTAGACTCTACACGCTACTGCTACTTCTTCAACTAGCGTTCACACGCGGGCTGTAAGAAAGTAGGGTGCGGGTACACACGTGCAGACCTTATGCAGGCCGCGTGTACCTCTGTGGGTCTCGAAAAAACACAGTCAAGCAAATAATAGAGACAGCTGGTATGGGAAACCAGACTCTCTGCTAGCTCAGACTTTACAGAAACCAAAAATAAAACAGGCAAGAAAAACAAGTCTTTTTTTCTAAAAACTACCCAAAAAAATAACATTCTAGGAACCCTAGAGACTTCCCCAGTATGGTCACCAATTCTGTTGTGAGGGAAATCTCCTTACGGACTAGCAAATAGGGTTATAATTTGCATGCAGATATGACCAAGAGAAAATCTACTTTCTACCTTCGTCCCCAGACTTTAATCCCATTTCTTTTCAGTAAATACATGGCCAAATCAACCTACCTTGTTCCAGGCGTTCGATGTCGATCCTCTTTCGCACTTGATCACTTGTTCACAGTTCTCCTTCCAACGTTGACCTGCATACAAGACAAGCAACAACTACACATGCATCTTACCTATAGACTAACGGGTTAGAGATTCAAACATGTACTCAACAAATTATGAATAACTCATGACTTGGGACAGGAAAAGCATTTTCTTTATTACTTTGAATGAGTCAACTTACAAAAGTCGAGACCGGCCACCACTCCATGAACCTGATCCTAGGCTCCTCTTAAACTGTCCTCCAACTTCTTTTCTTTGTATCTCTTCTGGCACAAGAATGGCTAAAGGGTTGGGACAATGGGAATATGCAAATGGGCAGAGTTTCTTTGTTATATTTTTTCTTCTCCAAATGGGACCCCTAGCCCTCCTTTTATAGGCTAGAAGAGGCTAGGTATTTGGACGAACCCTCGGCCATGCATGGCCAGAATTTTCAGTTAACTCACCTAGAGTTGTGTGTTTTGTCGGCAACTTTCCTGTTTTCGTGCTTTTGTCGGTCCACGCGGGATGTTTTAGGTCAGCTAGCGTGTACACGCGTGCAGTAATGGAGTAGGGTGTGTGGGCCCTTATAAAAGAGGTTTTTTAAAGAGTTTCTCAACAATGCTTTGGAAAATAAGGGATATGAGATGGCCTGATTCCAGGTAAGCATGTATGGTGCAATTTAGGGTTATAACACTGCTGGACACCAAGCTCACCAAATCCACGGCCTTCCACCCTCAGGAAGATGGCCAAACCAATGTTGTAAATCGAATGATTGTGCATATCCTTCGCATGTATAATTCAAATCACCCTCGCACATGGGATGAGAGCCTTCCCTATGTCCATCATAGCTACAATCAAGCCCTGCATAGCTCAACCGGCCACAACCCTTTTCAAGTGGGGTTGGGTTTCCAACCATTGGGTCCCATAGATGTTGCACTTCCCCATGCGGCCACCTCAACCGACTCATCTCCTGCTCCAACTGAAGCTGACAAAGACACCCGGTTCATTGAGCAGATCCAGCACATCCACCAACAGGATCAAGATATCCTACATAAGTCCAACGAAAAGTACAAACAGCGTCATGATCGACATCGGGTGCCGCATAAGTTTCAGGTGGGTGAAAAAGTTTGGTTGCACTTGCAAAAAGAACGCCTTACACGACCCTATCGAAAGCTTCACCCACTCTATTATGGGTCGTACACTATCACCAAGGTCATGGGGGATAATTCTTTTGAGCTCAACATTCCTCCTTTCCTTGGCCTGCACCCAGTGTTCAACGTGGATCTCCTTCACCCTTATTTCCCACCATTATTGGACACCTCAGAAGTAGGAGAACAGCAGAGCTCAACCCCGACTACATATAACAGGCATCCAATGATCATATTGTTGACAGACAGATCAAGGGCACTTGACAACAAAGGATCCAGCTTTATCGAGTCGTCAAAGCAGGGCAGCTCTTGCACCAAGGCAAGTGGCTCACCCGGGGCCAAATTCAACAGAAATTTCCTTATCTGATGGGGGACCTCAATGCAATGGATACTGTTGCTTCCTAAGGAGGGAGGATTGATCCATATTGATATCAGTGGCCACCCACCTTTTCCAACTGGCTCAAAACAGTTTTCTGACAATTTTGGCAATTTACTATTTTTAGCAGTTTTAACTTCTGAGGCCATTTTGAGGGCGTAAATGAAGTTTTTTCAGGATCGAGCTCCTTAATTATAGTCAAATGCATGATTGAGCCCCCAAAATGAATCTCCTCAATGATACCTTTCCAACGGGCTATCACACGCCTAAAACGGAGATCGTATGCAAAAGTTACAACCCCGGGAAGTTGATGTACTAACTTACCCAAACGGGGCCCACATGACTTTTGGCGCTTCATCTCCTAGGGTTAGGTTTTTCGATGTCTAGAGTTTTTGTAATTCTTGCTTATTGTAAAAAAGGCCTTCAGAGCCTCATTGTAACCTTCTTCTTGCGAATGCGCGCTGTCGTCACATCTCTTCTCAAAGTTAAGCCGCCACCATTCCAGCAAGCTTGTTTCCGCTGCATTTTATAGTTTCAACTTATTTCGTTATTGAATAGAAAACCAATTTTACTGTATCTCTATTATTTTGTGTTAAGCACCTGTTAATAATTTGTATTCATTTCGTTATGCTCATAAAATCTGGATCAATGCCAGCTTGGAAAAATGCTCCTTTGGCATGAATAGGGTCCAATACTTGGGTTACATTGTTGATGAGCATGGGTTACATGTTTATCCCGCTAAGATCCAAGTCATCTGTGGATGGCCATCCCCGACCACACTGACTGAGCTTTGGAGCTTCTTGGGACTAGCCAACTTCTACGATGATTCATGTTGGGATTCTCCCATATTGCATGGGCCCTTAACCACGTGACCAAGGGCGATGGCAGGGAAAAGTTCATGTGGGGGAAGGAACAACAACGAGCATTTGATAATTTGAAGCATCGCTTGTGCTCAACTCTAGTACTCTCCTTGTCGATCTGCAACAACAGTTCAATATTGAGACTGATGCATCTGACTGTATTGTAGGTGCAATTCTCACTCAACACGGTCATTCGGCGGCATACCATAGTGAGACACTCTAAGATATTGTTTGGAAATACCCCACCTATGACAAGGAAATGTATTCCATTGTACAATACTATCGTCAATGGAAACGTTACATTATGGAAAAGCAGAGGCTCATCTACATTGATCACAAGCCTCTGCAATTCATACAGACACATGGGAAGTTGCAGAACGGTCGCCATAGGAAGTGGTCCACCTACCTGCAACAGTTCCATCTCAACATCAAGTATAAGACATGGAGCACAAATCATGTCTCTAATTGCCTCAGTCGACCTCCCGTGGCATCACTCACCACTATGCTCCATTCCTGTGGACATGAGGCATCTAAGTGGCCCCAACTTTATCAACCAGATACGGACTTCGCCACCACCTATTAGGTATTGGGTATAGGCGCGCATGTCACTGATTTTCACATTCAGGATGGGATATTATGCCATCTAGTCCACCTCTATGTTCCTACAAGCTAGCATGCAAAGTTGATTTGGGAAGCCCACTACAATCGGATGGCAGGACATTTTGGCATGGAGAAAATTGTGGTCATTCTCCATAAACATTTTTATTGACCAAAACTTCGACAGGACGTCATCAAGTATATCATATCTTGCACTGCCTATGCCATTTCCAAGCTAGCCATCAAGAAGCAAGGCTTATACACCCGTCTTCCTACCCCTGAGAAGCCTTGGGAATCCATCTCGATGGATTACATGTATGGCCTTCCATCCACTAAGAAAGGCAATGATTGTGTATTTTTGGTCGTTGATAGGTTTTCGAAGATTTTCATCCTCACAGCCTGCAAGAAGAAAATCACAGCGGAAAATATTGCCAAGCTCTTCTTCGAACGAGTGTGGGTTCACTTTGGGATACAATAGACCATCATCTCCGACTAGGACAACAGGTTCCTCAGCACATTTTGGTTGAGTCTCTGGTCACTGTTGGACACCAAGCTCACTAAATCCACCGCTTTCCACCCTCAAATAGACGACCAAACAGAGGTCATCAATCAGATGATTATGCACATCCTTTGGATGTGCAACTCTAAGCATCTGCGTACATGGGATGAGAGTCTCCCCTATGTTCAGCACAGTTACAAAAGGGCTCTCCATAGCTCTACCAGCCATAGCCCATTTCAGGTGGGACTGGGATTCCAACCCTTGGGTCCCATTGATGTTGCACTACCTCTTGCAACCATACATACAGACTCTTCATATGTTCAGTCTGAGACTAACAAAGCCACCATATTCATTGAGTGGATTCAACACATCCACCAACAGGTCCATGAGATTTTGCAGAACGCCAATGCTAAGTACAAGTAGTGCCATGATCAACACAGGGTATTGCACTAGTTTCAGGTTGGAAACAAGGTTTGGTTACATTTGCAAAAGGAGCGTCTTACAAGGCCCCATTAGAAGATTTGCCCACTTTGCTATGGGCCTTACACCATAACCAAGGCTATGGGTAGCAATTCTTTTGAACTCAACACTCCACCCTTCCTTGGCTTGCACCCAGTGTTCAATGTGGACCTCTTTCAGCCATATTTTCCACTATTATTGGACACCTCAGAGATCAAAAAACTACTGACACCAATAGATCTCAACCCTAACTGCATGGAACATGCATCCACTAATCAGACAGTGGACACAAAGGTCAAGGGCACTCGCCAGTAGAGGATCCAACTTTATCGGGTTGTCAAGGCAGGGCAACTTCTCCACCAAGGAAATTGGCTCGCCCGAGGCCAAATTCTGTAGAAGTTTCCTCACCTAATGGGGGAACTCAATGCAATGGAGACTATTTCTTCCTAAAGGGGGAGGACTTATCTAGGTGGATATTGGTGGCCACCCACCTATTCCAACTGGCTCCTCTTGACAATTTTTAGTTTAGCACGTTCTTTTGTACTTATTTGTAATTATGGTTTCTACACTTCTCGAGTTGTCTGAAGCCCTACACATCTCCCAGGTGGATACTAGTGGCCTCCCACTTAATCCAACTAGCTTATCTTCTATGTTTTCATGTCAACACATCTTGTTGTACTTCCAGGGTCATTTTGGGGCCCTAAACAGTGTTTTTTGGCTCACCATAGTCAAACTATAGACAGAGTCATATTTTGACAGTGTAATGTGTAGTTCTCCAAAATACCTTTCCAATGGGCTATCACGTGCCTAAAACGGAGGTCGTATGCAAAATTTATGACCCTGGGAAGTTGAGGTACCAACTTACCCATAGGGGCCCACATAACTTTTGGTGTTTCATCTCCTAGGGTTATTTTTTTGGATGTCTAGGGTTTTGGCATTCATGAGTATTGTTAAAAATGCCTCGGGAGCCTCATTGTAATCACTTTGATCAGACATATGCGCATAGCAGCCACATCTCTTCTCAGAGGTAGCTACCACCATTCGACCAAGTGTTTCAATTCTGCGGTTTTATAGTTTCAACCTATTTCATTTATTCAATAGAATATATTGTTCACTGGATATCTATGTTGTTCTTCATATCTTTGTGTTTATTATATTCAATTTGTTAATCAGTTCGTTCCGATCCTAAATTCGGATCATTCAGCTTGTTGTACATTGTGAACAGTCCTCACTTTTTTCACCTATGTGAGGGAAATCTATGAACATATGATCTCCCCCACAACCCCAAAATTGAACAGGTGGTTGCCTTGGTCTTTGCCCCATTGTCTCAGTCATCTTGGGTTCCTTAGGAGTTGGTTGTCCTTGAGAATTATTTTGGAAGAATGGTGGCTTTGTCCCCTTCCTCCTATGTTCCATCTTTCTCTTCTTCTTGTCTTCTCATGCCTTTTGGAAATTTGGTCTTCCTCTATGATGATCATAAAGGAATTTAGCTCTCCTTATGGTTTCCTCTAGTGTATTGGGATCATCATGCTTTATCTTATCCATGATAAATGATGGCAACCCACTCAGGTACCTTTGAATCTTAACTTATTCAGCCTTGATGAAAGAAACATATTTTAGTAGCTCTAAGAATCTCCTTCCATACTCATCTATGGTCATACTCCCAAGCTTGAGTTCAAATAACACCTTCATCTTCTTATCATAGTATCATTTGGTTAAGTACTTCTTTTAAAAATATCTCTCCAATTAACCTTTATCTCATCAATGTGTTGCACTTGCACAAATTGATTCCACCACATTGATGCTTTTCCTTTGAGTTGATATATGAAAATTATTCCTTCTGCCTGTGAAGAGTAATTATGCAACTGAAAATACTTTCTCATTCTCAACAACCAAGTCTCGGCATCCTCATCCTTCTTGTGTTCACCATCAAATGTAGGTGGTATAATTTTATTCATTTCTCCCTATAGATCATCCACTCCAGACTTCTTCTTATGCTTCCTCGCAGGGGATGGACTTGAACTACTATGTGTTCTCCTAGTTGAATGCCTTGGGGAGTGATGGTGATGCCTACTAACACTTCTGGTTCTTCTCCTCTTATCATGATACCGGAGACTCCCTGATTTGCTTCACTCGGTTTCCTTATCCATCTTCTTCTCTATTATGTCCAAGCTCTACATTAACTTGATGTTAAAGCCTTCTTGTTGCTCCTTGGATTTCATAAGCTTCTCGTTATCAACTTTATAACTTTGGACATCCTTTTGCAAACTTTTTATGGTCTCCATAAAGTTCATGCTCTCTTCCTTTTCGTCTTCTCCATGCCCATTGGATTATGTTACTGGAACATCCACGCCCATACCAAATATTTTTCCTTCGTCTTCATAATTGTAAGTTTCTTGGGCATCATCCATGTCTTGGTTTACTGATCTTCCCGTTGAATTCTGCTTACGTCGAATTATGTTCTTGGTTCTGCAAAATGTGTATGCAACAAAATTTGTAAGGCTATAAGAATTTAACAAATCCATCATTTTATACAACATTTTGTTCTTCATAATTTTATCAGAAATAATTTATTTCTGATTTCTTGTGAATTCTTAATATCTTTTTTTTAATTCTTGAGTGAATACATGGACTCCACTTTCCATGAATCCACATGACTAATTCTTGTGTCCCCCCTTCAAAACATTTGAACAGGAATACTATTAATGGCATTACAGGGAAGAGAATTTTGTTAACCTGAGCATCCTAATTTCGATGCTCAACCACCATCTGATTATCTTTGAATTAGATCTTGACTATTAAAATATTTCACTGCGGGTCTAAGGTCTTTATTTCTTCCCTTCAAAATTCTACAGTCTCCAAAATACATTATCGTGTTTCGCCACCCTTAACTTGCTCCCATACTTAGAAGTTTTTCTTATGCCATTCATGTTATAAACTCCACCTCCTCCAAAAGGCACTCTGGTTCTCCACCATATCCATTATACACCTATACTTGCTCATTTTCTCTAAGATCCCATCGTGGGCTTGTGGTCATTTTCTTATGCTTCATCACCTCCGCGATATCCTTCACACCCACGGATTCTTGACACTTAGTCAAATTTTGAAATTTCACCATGGGTTAGGGTGATCCCATATTTCTTTTTCTCTTAGAACTCCATCCACCTGTCTGCCCGACCGATCCTTAGGACTTAGACAAATCTTGAAATTTCATGGCACTCTGTGATATATTACCCCTTCGTCGAAATACTCTTCACACCCAGAATATTGGTATTTATCTATATTTCAAAATCTCCCACGGGTTTGTGGGTTTGTGTGATGCCTTACCCACACATCTTATCCTTTCTGCACTCTGTGGTACCTTAACACTTAGAAAAGTTTCAAGATCTTACCGCAATTTCGTGGGACTAATAGTTGGTGTGCCACATGGCTCCACATCACTTGCCAACTGTCATTCCATCCAACATGTACCTGCCACCGTGGAAGTACACATCTTTATTTTACCACATCCGCTGACATGTGGCCTCCACGTCATGCTAACGTCATCGTATGAAAAAATACAAAAAAAAATTCTTCCAAATTTGTCAAATTTTGCATTTTTTTTTCAAAATGCCAAGAATAGGTAATTTCCAATTATTTCTTCGACCACCATTACAACTCTGTAGTTAAACTTCACATGCCCATTTTTTATCATGTAAACCCAATTCGATCTTTGCATAAGAATTTTTACTTTTCCTCATCAAATTTCTCCATAATTTTGTTGTAGAAATTGAGCCTTTTGCCCAATTTCGCCAATTTTTTTCCTTGGCACCATGATCGCTTTGTAAACTCAAAAATGTAGCCATCTACAGGCTCGAATTTTCCCCATTAGAGATTGAAATTGCTTATTTTTAATTTATGGGCTCGATTCTTCACATTACCCATGAGATTTCTCTCAATTTTACTGCAATAATTTAATCAAACAAGTTGCAAACATACTCTAGAAATTAATTCTCTATGAACTTCCGCTTCAACATTCTGCTGACTCGTCCCATCCAAGATCAATGTTGGAAACTAGTATCTGATACCACTTTTTAACGTCCCCAAGCACCTAGGTTGGGCCACACCACACAAAACTTTTCCAAACTCTGATACCATTTAAGTGACTAATATACTTCTGCAATTTCTCAGATTAATGCAGATAACAACATCTATATACAATTACAACATATACAAAAAAAACCCATAAGAATAATTGAATAAATATTAACATAACACATAAATTAACACACAGTAAACACTTATCTTTAGTAAAAAGAACACCAACTGCATGCAAACCTTATGTTGTTCCTGAGATTTATTCCGGGCTCACATAACAATCTCAGGCATCCAAATTCATTAATGTTTTCTTTTGGAATCCGAAAAAAAGAGATTTCAATAGTATAATAATCAAAAACACAGAGGCGATATTTCTTTCTTTAAATCTTTTTTGAAATAATTAAAGGATGGAAAGAAGAATATAAGAAAACATAATTGAAATCAAAACAAGGTATCCAATTGTGATAAATCTTATTTTAACTCCAGTAGAAGAAATACAAAAGATGTATTCAAATCGTGAACTTAGATTAACAGATAATCAAAACACGTACACAGAAATAGGTCTTATTCAACTCACAATAGAATAAAGGAAAGTCTATCCCTGAGTAGATGTTCAATAAATAAATAACACCTCATTAGGCGTAATACTATATTGCAATGGTTCACAATGTAAACACGGCATATGAACAATGATCTTATGGAAAGGTAACACATAGAAAGAACATGATTTAAAGAAATGAAAAGAAGAATCTCATGTATTTCTGCAAAAAGGCTTATTTTCTATTAAAATATTCAATTACATCTCGGATAAAAGATTCCCTTCTCTCATACTTTCATGGTTCTTTTATAGATACAAAATTTGCAACCAAATTGGTTACAATTCCCTAATTCTAGATGAGAATTACAAAAATAAAATATTCAAATCCCAAAATCTTAGGGACAGATAAGGAATCACTATTTTTTCTCCAAATTGTTAGCCAGGTCATTGACGTTGTGCAAATTGTTGCCATTCTTGATTTGATGGATACTTACATGAAATCATTCTCCTATAAGCCTTTTCCGACTCAGTACAAGCTTCATATGTTGGATAAGTTTGAAATAAATTTCGTAAATGTCATAATAATAAAAAAAAATCATCTAGAAGGTCAACAATTATTTGACCTTTTAGTTCCCTAGTTGCTCCTTTGAATTTACTTTAATTTTCCCTTGCTAAGATCAATAATGGTTGATATTCTAGTAGGGAAAGAAAATTACCCTTTTTACTATAGTATTCAAGAAGAACCATTTCAATCATTTGTTTGTAATGATTTTTATACCATTGTACATTCTTCTAAATTTGAACAAGTTTATTTTGAACATGATGAATCAAGTTCCTTTTAGTAAGAACTTTTTCAAAATCCATTATTGTACATGTTTTGTCTTTAACTCCAATTTGACTTAATTCCTTGTTTTTCATGGAGTTAAGGTTTCTGATGATCTTATTGGCAGCTTGAGGTTTATCTCCATATTCTTTTTCAGCCTTTGTAATATCAATTTCAACTTTCTTGACCAAATTGGTCTCTTCCTCCATAATAATAAAACATTTCCACATCTCATTTACCTGTTCAATAATTTTATACCAAACTATATGACGTGCTCTCATTAAATAAGATTTTCAAGACAACTTATTCTTTGATGTATCATATTCCTCCTGTAACTTTTATTTTGATCCCTGCAACTTCTTAAGTTGTCTTTCTTTTTCTCCAATATGGTCTCTCAAAAGATTAGTCTCGGTTTTATAAGTTGAAATTGTTTTCTTTAGTTTTTCTAACTCGATTTCTTTGGCATTTAAATCAGTTAAAGCTTTGAATAAATATTCTGAGCTACCTGCTATTGTTCCAGTTGAATATGATGAGGGAATGCCTTGTCTCAATACTTGAACTTCTTGTTGTAAAGAATTGTTCTGTTCATTCAGACTTGCAATAACTTTAATCAATATTTCTTTCTCCTTTTGGATGACCAAAAGTTATAGGGTTTGTACATGATCCACATATGACATCTTTAATTTCTTCTTTAAAATAGATATTTCAGTATCTTTGTCATTTATCATCCTCTGAACAAGTTTTTCATTTGTAGCATCATCTCTCATTTTCACTAATCTTCTCTCTAAATCTTCTACTTTCAATTGTTTCACTCTTGATCTTGTATGTTCTTGCTTCAGTTGTTGCTTAAGATGACTATTCATTCTCTGCAATCTTTGCAGGCTAAGAGAAGTCTTCACAATATCCCTGGTGATCGTCTCCCCAATCTGATTATGCAAACCCATTTTGTCTGGTATGGGAATATCATCAAGATTTGGATAGAAATTAGTTGCTTTATAGTTATCATGTCCATGAATACTTTGACCAGATGATTCCAGTATTGCAAATTCAACTTTCCTTTTTCAAAATCTATTCCAGATAAAAATATTTTTTCTGGAAGATCCAGCTTCAATTTTTGGCCCCAAAGTTCTTTAATCTGTTCATTCTTGTTTCTAATATCATCAAATTTGGAAAATAAACTATGTGGTTTAACATTTGTTGTCCCTTCCCCTTGTGGCTTGATAAATATTGATGGAAGAGTATCTATTGAATAAACAACTTCTTTCTGAATATTTGCCAAGGTTATTGTTTCAAGTTGAGCTTATTTTTCTAGGTAATCATCTATGATTACTTCAACTTTGGATTTTTTGTTGGATTTCCCTTCCTCTGTTTCCAGATCATGTAGTTCTAAATTGAAGCTCCTCTTCAATGTCTTTTCTTTTGGTATAGGTGTGAGAATATCTACTTCTTGCATTGATGGCATTGGCACCTCTTTTAGTATCTGTCCTTGAAGAAGATTTTGTACCTCCTCTAACTAATATATTAATTAAAGAAAATCCTATGGAAATTAAATTACCAAAAACCAGTGGTTTTTTTTTACACAGTGCACAATCGAAAAGTGGTTTTGAGAGTGTTATATTATAACACGTTATTGTCTTTCTGCTTGATGTGTGGCACATGCGGTTTTCGCTGGATGACATCATGCGTGCAATGGTCTCTTGTTAAAAGGTTATGCAACTTTATTGTGTGCAGACCGTTGATTTCACCATTTCTTTTTTATCGACGCTTTGTATTGCATGCGCCCTGCCACACAATAGCACAACGTCCTATTAGTTTTAACTTTATAAAACTTATAGTAAACACCTATTTTATATATTAAACCTATATAAAACTATGTCGAATTAAACCTAAACTATGTAACATATTACTAATAAAATCTAAGTTAATACACGATATACAATCAAATATTTGACTAAATGCAAAACGAAAACCTAAGTTAAAAATTAAAAATAAAGAAAAAATTATTAACTAATCCTAACATAAAATTAAAATAATCTCTGAAATTAATCAAAACTTATACTTAGTATTAAAACTATATTAAAAATATAAAAACTAGACTAAGAAAAATATTAAAAAGTAAGCTAATATAAAATTAAAAGTTCCTATTCTAACTAAAATTCTAAGTTTTTATTTTTAAATCTAATATATGTTCTAACACCTTCCACTTTCCTCCCAGCCTTATACCACACCACTCATAAACTCTCAGTAGTGGGTCACACTCGAGTTGGGGCTAAATTCCACCTAGGTAAAGGGTTTCTAACCAGGCTAAGGTCTCTTTAACATCATACAAACTTAGACACAGGTTCCAACTCAAACTAACAACCTACAGTCCCTCATTCCCCACATGCATGTCCCACCCCAGGAAGTGTGCCCCTTCTCTGCTCAACAGTCCTTCGACTGCCCCACTTCCCTTCCATGGCTTCAACAACAGGTCGGATATGAAGTATCAGAGCCCTGTAGCTACATTTTGGCACTTTAGGAAATCAATTCTCAACAGTTCTCTCACCTTGAGAGAATGCTCACAGTCCTGACATCCCGCTTCTTCAATGTCCTATGAGCCTGACAACCTGCTTCTTCAATGTACTACAGTTCTGACAATCCGACTCTTCAATCCAACTCCAAATCTAACCAAGGTCTTGGTACAGGTACATGTACGGTACTAGCAGCATGAAGGTATAGATGGCAATAGTATGGAGATAGTGAGGTGCGAATAATGATGGAAAGATGATCAAAGGAACTAAATTTCTCCAATTATATTTTCATGTTTCCAACTTGACACTTGTCATGTTGGGAATTAGTTTGGTTCCACATGGATTCCCTCACAAGGTGATACGTTCCTCAACATAAGGGCTTGGGATATATTTAAATATCCATACTTTATACTTTATACATTTTTGGGAATATTAATAAAATATTCCTTTGGGCTTAAGCCCCCTAGGTTAACCCATTTTTCCCCAGACTCTTAGCCCCCCTTTCCCATTCGGGTGGAGTTGAGCCCCCTATACTCTTTTACATGGTTGGTCTGCAACAGTGATGTGTTTTGATTAAAATTGAGTGTGATGCATTTTACAAAAATAGGCTTGCTAGCCTTTTAGCTTCAGGCTCACCAGCCCAATAACCATACAGGCTCTCTGGCCTCAAAATACATCCATACAAAAGCACTCTGGCCCCAAAGTATCTTGGCTCATCATCCTATATGTACAATTGCATTTATATTTACAATGGGGTTCGATTTGGGGGTATTACATCTCTTCTCTTGTAGAGATGTGAATAAGTTGAAGTCCCTGCCTAAAATCTAGTTGTGGTTAATGAATAGATCTCCAAGATATTCAAGAGAGTCTAAGAATAGAATTTTAAGGAGGGGATTAGTAGGGCCATAAACATTGGTGATGGAACCTTGAATCTAAGAATCCTTGAATATGAAGTTAGCTGAGAGGAGGTTGGGCACTTCCATAAAGTTCTCCAAAGTAATTTGATACAAGTTCCATAGAATTTCCAATCCACCTAAAAATATGATAGCTGGCATTGTTGCCACCTTGTTTTCTTTCCAACATTTCTTCGCTAGAGTTGACATAGTCTCTTTATCACATTTGGTTTCCTGCAGAAGAATGATAGTGGGTTTCTCTTTGTTTATTCTTATCCTGAGCATGCGACATTTGCTAGGTGTGCTAAGGCCTCTTACACTCCATGAAAGAACTTTCATTTGTAAGCTAATATAGTAAAATAGTGGCACTTAGCTATCCTTATGGAAGATCTGACCTGACGATTTAGATTGGGAGTGAAAGTACCTATCCAACAAACCAATTGTCCATACTAAGTTCACTAGGAGGTGCATGCTTCCTCTATTTTCAACTTGGATGATTTTCATCCTCTATTTTTCTCTTCTACTAATAATTTGTTTTTAGATTTAAGAGAAGTTTCAATGCCTAGCCCATCCAATTGGTTGGGGTTGGTCAATGACTTACCTATTTTTAATTTAGTTATGAGGAGTTCTGACCTAGGTGGATATTGGTGGCCACCCACCTATTCCAACTCGCTCCTTTTGTCAGTTTTTAGTTCAGCGCGTTCTTTTGTACTTCTTTGTGATTGTGGGTTCTACCCTTTTGGGGTTGTCTTAATCCCTACACATCTTCAAAATGGATATTGTTGGCCTCCCACCTAATCCAACTGACTTATTTTGTATGTATTCATGTCAACACATTTTGTTGTACTTCCAAGGCCGTTTTGGGGCCCTAAACCATGTTATTTTGGTGTTCCACAGTCAAACTGTAGACAGAGTGAGAGTCTAATGACATAATGCATAATTCTCTAAAATACCTTTCCAACGGGCTATCACGTGCCTAAAACAGGGATCGTATGCAAAAGTTACAACCATGGGAAGTTAATGTACTAACTTACCCAAACAGGGCCCACGTGACTTTTGGCATTTCATCTCCTAGGGTTAGGGTTTTGGCATTCCTGTTTAACATAAAAAGGCCTGCATAACCTCATTGTAATCATCTTCTGGCGAATGAGTGTAGCCGTCACATCTCTTCTCAGAGATAAAGCTGCCACCATTCTAGCGAGTCTTGCGCTCTGTATTATTACAGTCTCTTTACAATTCTTTCATTAATAGAAATCAAGTATTGTTGTATTTCTTTGTTTCTGGCAATTTTCATGAGTATTTCATTGTTATTTCTCTACTTTCATTTCGTTCCGAAAATAAATCTGTATCAAGTTCCTTTTGCAGTTGTAATAACTGGAGTTTTTGAAGGTTGGCTAGACATTGTTCCCCATGGGATTCAACTAGGGATGGTAAATCAATCTCCAACATCTCAGTGTTTTGCATATCATCTTCTCTTAAGTCCTAAGAAATTTCCTCCTCTATTTCCACAATATGTTCACTTATTTTAACCAAGGGCGTGTTAACATTTGGTTATTGAGGATTAGTTTTTTAACGATTGGGGTCATCTTCAACAACATTTCATGTGTTAATGGTCAATTTGAGGTCTTATGAAGTGTCCCTTGCTTGTGGATGGCCACCTTCCTTATCCATAAGGGCCTCAAAACTATTCTTATTGTTGTCTATCAAAATAGAGGGGATCAAATTCGCTTATTTTTTGGTTGATTTCTTTTATTGGGAACCTTATAAAAACCCTCCTAGTTTGCAAGATTCTTGCCTTTGTTAACGGTCTTCGACATACTCAAGGGGCAGTCTTTGAAGAGGTGTCCATGTTCATGGCACTTTCTACATTGAAAAGGAACATATTCATAGTCCAATGTCTGGACCCATTCAAAGTCTTGATAGTAGATGTTGATAGATTCAAGAAAGGCACTAGCAACATTCATATAGAAGCAGATCATGGCATATGAGGTATATCTTCCTTGCTTAATAACTTCTAAAATCTTGATGAAAGAACCAATGGAGTTTCCAATGTCTTATAGGGTTTCCTTTTCCCAGAATTCTTGTGGTAGGGAGTACATCCTAATCCACATAGGAGCCTCAGTGAATTTCTCTTTTCAGGGATAAAACACTTCATCTAATACCTAAGATGGAGACCGGTTGAATTAAATAAATATGGCCCTTCTTCAAAGATATTTTCATGGTCTTCACCCTGGAACTTAGCTTTAGGTCCACCTAGCCCTTGGTTTTCCATCTGGAATTTACCCAACCAATAGGTGCTTTCTTTGAGGGCCAAATTCCCATAAATTTACCTACTACCACATAGTATTTCATGTATTGTATATAAATGCTAACATTGGGTGAGGTTACCTCATATCGTGGATTCTCCTTGGTTTTGTCCAGACAATTGTCATGAAGCTTGCTAGTTGGGTCCATTTGCTTAAGATCATCCTTTTCAAAGCTTGTATCCACTTCATATCCATTCCCTACCCACCCATTCAAGTTGTGAATTGGTGGGTGTTGCCATGGAGAAGAAGACGGACCACCAAAGCCCCTGAAGACTCCACCAACATAGAGAAGCACATACGCATGTGGATTACACATGATGTAGAAAGCTAGGGAATATTGCAAGGTCAAAGGTTTTATAGGAAGACATCATCATTTCATGTCTTATGATTCTCAAGAGGACCATTGATAATTTAATGTTCACAAAAAATTCCATATCCAGTCTATAGTTGATGTGTTTTAATGGATTGTGTTATGATCAAATACGTAATATGATGTGTTTTTGGGATAGGTTTGAGAATAGTATGTAATGTACCAGTCAATTCTTGGAGGAGACAAATCTATAAGTCTCTCTTTGAATTTATGTTTAGCTCGATTTTTGGTGGTTATTACTTTCCTCTGGAAGGTACTTTTTGGACAAGTGCTTAGGGCACTCGGTGATTGTAATTTATATTCTCCTTGAATAAGAGTTAGATTTTTTTTTACTTGGAATACACACACACGCACACACCCTATCCTGCACACTTTCTTAACATGTCAATCTCATGAAAAACCATTAGGTGGTGCAACAAAGAGTGGTTGGAACAAAGAAGGTTTGCAACAATGGCGAATCCCTGCAAACATTGGTGGAACCCTAGCTGGTTGTTAAAGACTATTACAATGACGAAACCTAGCGTCTAGGTAGACTGGGATAACATGGGCTTTTCTCCAGTGAGGACGTCCACCTTTTGTGCCTCTTTCCTATGATTTAGAATACACCTTTACTTAACACTACCGAAAACCTTCCACAAGCTGACCCCACTGTTCAGAGTTCCTCTTGTCCTCTAGCTTTTTTAACCTTTTTACACCTTCTCCAAGATACAAAGTGATGGAAGCAGAAGTCAATAAACTTATGTGTATCAATAATGAGACTATCTGGAACAGTGCAGGACTTTTATCGTCGGCAGATGAGCTCTCCCGTCACACCAACCACCATCTGAACACACCTCCCCTTTTTCCGTTGTCCTCTACTGTTGCACCCTCTGCCTCATTACGCTTCCCTAGGATATCCACTCCCTCATCTTCAAAAAATGCCTTACCATACTCCTCCACACTGTCAGCTACGTCTACTTCACTAACTCCTCCCTCCATCATACAAACTACACCTACAGGACCTCTTTTTTCAACGATCTACAGATCCCTTCCTACATCCACTATTGTACCTGATCCTTATCGAGATTGTACATGTTTTCCTAGAGGATCACATATCTACAAACCTCATGTTGGCCCTTGACCAAGTTTTGAAGAGTACTTGGTCATACTTGACCACTTTTGGGACTGCGACAGCTTTCCAAGGAAGGAGCGCAACGCGAAGCAAAAAATAAGGAAGCAAGACGTATTTTGGGGTCCATTTTAGGGTTTTGGGTTGATGTAACAGGAAAGGGATGTTGGCCCGTGGGTTTACCCACGTTTAGGCCCATTTTGTAATCTATAAATAGGAAATGTAGATAGTAAGATAAGGAGGAGAGAGTAATGTAGTACATCTATGTGATTTATGAATGAAAGCTTAGTGCTAGTAATTGGATCTGTGTGATCGGATGTATCTTAGAGTGCTCTATGCATGAGATCGGAGAGCGAAGTGGAGGTTGTTATAGTCTAATGATGAAGAGAAAGGAAGAAGGATCTAGCGAGCTGTGCAGATCTTCTGTCCTATGCAAAGTAAGGGTCATTAGAGCTCTGGGTTGTAACTACTGGACCAAGATAATATAAAGAAGACTTTGTGGACGTAGCCCCAGGGTGGGGGTGAACCACGATAACTATGTGTATATTTTTTTATGCTTCGCTCTTATGCATGTATCTCTTTCTTGGCTAAGTGCTTGATGTGATTAAGTAGATCTAGTTATGCTTTATATTGTTGATGAATGAATGAACATTAGATCTGATATATGAGATGCTTAGTGTTTGATCTGTTGAATCTAACCTATATTCCTGTGGATAAATACTGAATCATTCTTAGTATAAGTATTTATTGCGATTCTATGTGGCTTCTGCGAAGTATATTAATGAATGTATGTTAAGGAATAATTGATGCTAAGTGCATTGTAAGAAAGATAATCACATATATGTGTCCCAGCTAAGGTTGCAGACACCTGAGTCTTGCAACCACCCCTGCCTCTACCTCGGGTGAGACTTCATCTGCTTCGCAGGTGTTGCCGAAAGGGCCAATAGTTAGGGCTTTGTTGGTGCACTCTTGAGCGTTGAATCATGGGTCTACCCTTGTGCCAACAAATGGTTTCGTTGTCGGGACCTGGAACTGTGATTGCTGGGAACTGAAGAAGAAGAAGCTTTGTGTGAAATAAGCTCTGTGCATAGATCTGTTGCCCTAGTGCGCAGTGTTCTATTTGACCTATTAAGCTTTGTGCCAAGAAGAGAGGTCAGATCTGAAGAAAAGAAGTCAAATCTGTGAAGAAAAAGGTAAGATCTGTAAGATCTATGCCTTGATAAAGGTAAGAATAGTTAAAAGTCTTAGATATGGAAGCTTTGTGCTCTGCAGAAGTAAGATAAGTGAATTTTTTTGTTTCTAAAGCATGGATCTAGGTATGTTTGATAGATTATGTCCTAGCTTCAAAACTAGGGCGTTGATAGATGAAAGAAAGTTTGATATGAATAGATCTGATAAGTATAGTGATAGATATGGTATACCTATGCATCGAAAGAATGTCTGGACTAACAAGTGGATGCAGGATCCTAGAAAACGTTTTTGGCAGGCTAGCCACCATGATCTTGGTGCATAGTACAGAAGGAGTTGGGGAACATCTAAACAGACGAGAGGATTAACCCTCTGTTATAGTTGTAGACGACCAGGACATCTTGCTAAAGAATGCCCTAGGAGAAGACCTAGTTCCCTATGTTGTAAGGCTATGGACCATGAAGTATTGGATTGCCCTAGAATGATCGCTAGGCTTGAGAAGCTGAATATGGAACAAGAAAACCCTGAGGGAGATCAAGAGACCAAGATTATAGCATAAACCCAAAAAGAATCAGAAAAGATATTGCTACAGATGAAAGATACCTTTAATGACCACCGACATGTTAGGCTATGAGAGATCTTCAAAGAAAAGGATCAAATCGAAGCAAGAATAGGGGACTTTGACATTGACTGTACTCTTGATGAAGAAGCGCAAGTGAAAATTATGCCAGAAAGAACTTGGGAAGCTATAGGAAAGCCTGCCATGATCCCTTCCCTAGGAGGAACAAGTTTCTTCATAGGAAAGCTTGTAAACCTATGTGGAAGGCTCGCCCGAATACCTATGACTATCAATGGAACTTCGACAGAGGAAGACTTCAAGATCATTAAATTTGTTGAAGATAGCACCCCGTTTACCATGCTCATAGGAAAACCCTGGATTGATAGAGAATAGGCCAGATGAAGAGAAGAAGAAAAAGTTTTGGAACAGAAGAAGCAAGAGTTAAAAGACTTTATGACCAGAAGGATCACACACTTGATTGAAGAATAGAAGAGCAGATCACAGATATTTAATATTAGTACCTTCGATGTCGAAGCTAAGAGAACACTTGAAGATCTGTAGAAGATCGAGTTACCTATTTTTGATACAGAAGAAGTATTATCAAGGAACCCTAAGAAATATTTTCCACGGCGCGAAGTAACTAAGACCACAGAAGATAAACATCAGAATGATAAAAGCATTACTAAGACGAAACTCACAGGGAAGAAGGCTAGGAAGTTAAGAAAGAAAAGGGCTAATACTGTAAGGTTACAAGAGGTTCTAGAGGACACTTCGCAGCAAAAAGAATTGCAGAATTGGAGCTTCGTCGAGATATCAGAACAACGACATAGAGTACTTTGCCATGACGAAGCAATATAGCCATTGGAACTGATATACCCATTCAACCACCGCTCTGAATGGATCGAAAAGCAGTTATGGGTTACCACTAGACCATTGGATAACACCAGAATGGATAGAACGGAGTTAATGAAGGCCCCATGTCCGTTGCAAGCAGACCATTGTTGAGATTGCCTACTTAACCTGTCGCACCACGCACCGAGAATACTTTTTTCTAACTGAGAATCTGAGCGCGAGCCCTAAGATTTACTTACCCTAAGATCATTACCTTACTATTCACTACCGTATTTGAATTCATTTTGCACCCGAGCCAGCTGACCCAAGTTTGTATGTCGAATGAGCTCAGCGCTGCTGAGAAAATTGTTGAAGAAGTTCTAATTGATTTAATGGCTGAGAGAGTCATGTCAGAACACAGAATGTCTACAAGTGTATAGGCATCGTCCTCGGGCGTACTACCAGCTCCCCCTCCACTGCTTGAGCAGGACCATCCCGACGGCCTTCGAAAAGACGATCTAAGCTCGGAAACGACTTCGCCACTATGAAGATGATCCCAAGCATCTTGCCTAAATATATCCCACCACTAAGTGGGCCAATGAATCAAGACTCTGTACCCAGAGACTTCGACTATGTTGTAGTCAATGCGTACCTCCTGAAAGGGGTGCGCGCAGTTCATGTTGACCAGGAGAAGCTCACCATGCTGAAATTCAATGATTTTAACCTTGGAGATCGCAAGGTATATAGTATGCTAGCCCCGCAAAAGTATTTGACTATTACAAAAGGAAAGAACCCCAAGATTGTACCGCAACAATGGACCCATAACATTGCACAGTCAACCCTCCTCAACGTAATGAAGATTCCACATTTTGGGAGGCATCAGGAAGTAAATGCATGTGTTCGATTGTTGTTGTCCCGCTACCACGGAGGATACCTATGGTTGGATCAGCGCATCACCGTGGATCCGATTCTGATCAATCGGATCACTAGGCTAAGCATGTAGGGCCCTGACCCACAGGACTTTTACCCTGGAAAGACCACAGATCGTGCTCTCGCTCAATGAATAAAAGACACATATGGCGATCTGGAGAAAGGCATGCGAGGTTACAAGGTAGCCTCCATTGAGAATGAAATAGTACGCTTTGGTTTCCAATTGATCGCAGGCAAGTTAGTCCGAAAAAATAGACCTACACAGGTGACCGGATTTGTAGTTGACCTCGCAGGAAAGTGCGCGGAGGGACTACAAATGAACTGGGCAAAATACCATATAAAGCAGCTAGATCTTGACTGTAGACAAGCGCAAGACCAAGGGTATGAGTTCCACTTTAGTTGGTTGCTCATACTCATCGCCTTCATCGCGTGGGAACTGCCTGAGGGAGCCACGTTTCCAGAGATTGAACCCTTTGAACCCCTAGACGTGAAGTTATGTACATTGTGGTACTCCAACGACATGAACAAACAGTGGCAATCCAATGTCGTCTTCCATGTGTACTACACTCAGTTAAGGAATGCCATTCAGTCTACACCGCGCATTACACCCAACACTCTTCATAGGTTTTGACCTTTGATGAAATTTAGCGCAAATCGTCACTTCACTTACATCACAACGCGCGCAGACGAGCACAAACAACAACTCCATTCATATTACAAGCTGACAGAAGATGACCTGGAGGAGATTACCAAGGAATGGTCGGCAGACCTCCTTGTTGCAGCAGACCTAGCAGAGATGTCTGATGTAGATAGCCCTGAAACTATGTCGAATACACCAGGACCGCGCAAGACTTAGAAGGATGTGGAAGTTCAATATATCCATAGCACATCCACAAAGACTGCTTCGCTCTCACCTGCGAAGGGGGTGATGATGAAGAACTAGGGGGCACAAAAGTTGAACAGAGCAAAGGTGAGGTTACCCCGCCTAGGGACAAGGCAGATCCCTCCAAGAAAAGGAAGATTACCCCACCAAGGCCATCATCCAAAAACAAAACTAAGGCCACCCGGACCATGCTTAAGACTACGCTTACCCTGGATGATTTCGACTTCTTAATTGCCGCGTTGAATGATGTTTCATTAGAGCTCACGGAAAAGCAAGAAGCAAAGCAGGAAGAGCTATTCCGCCAGATCACATGCGAATTCAAAGAAGCGCAGCAGGCACTTCAGTCCAGCCAAGCAGTTTCTACGGCATCGTTAACAATGGAAATATCAGGAACAGGCGATGAGCCCACACAGTTACGAAAGATCGTCGATAAAGTCGAAGCTCGCCTTCGACAAGCTCAAGAAAACATAGCGAAAGCCACCCAGGCTTTGGTGCAAGCACAGAGCGCACATGAAGAGCAATGGAGAAAGGAAGAATAGGAGCAGCTTGACTTACAAGCGAAATAGGAGGAGGAAAAAGCCCAGTTACAGCAGAGCAAGCACCAGTGGCTAGCAGAGCAACTTGAAACACAAGAAAGAGTTCACAAGGCACTGCGCTCTGTGACGATCATAGAAGTGAATATGGAAGATCATCTTCCATAGCAGGTGACCCAACTGGAAGAAGTAATCCAACAACTTCAATAGCGCATTACGGATCTAGAGCTCCGCACCGTGGCTAAGACACCCCAAGAGATAAGAGATCTAAGAGATGCCACTGCTTGAAGCACAGTCAACCAATTAAAAACTTTGGCTTCAGAATGTAGGTAGTTAAGCACCAGAAGTGCCCAAACCTATGAAACCCTCGCAGAGAATCCAGAATTGCAGACATTGGAGGCACAGCTCCACGAAGCAAAGAAACATGCAGATGTACTACAAGCGTAGTTGAAGTCTGTGACCCCAGTCGAAAGAATGAAGAGGTTCGCAGAGCAATGCACAACCCAACAACAAGTACACACGCTGCAAAGTAAAGTAATGGACGTCTCTCAACGACTGCAACCACTCTAAGAGAAGGCATGCCAATTGTTCGCCGAACTTGAAAGCCAGGGAGCTGAACTCGAACAGGGTGTCATCACTGCAGAACAGTGCCTGGAAGGACCGCTCAATGACACAGTAATCCAGGAATTTACTGAACAAGAGGTTGTCGCACTGCAGCAGGTCGAAGCCGCTTGAGCCAAGCTAGAGGCATTCGAAGCAGAATTGGTCAGACCTGATTGACTCGGGACAAGTCACAGGTAAGTGTTGGGGGCCTATTAGCCCTTGACCAAGTTTTGAAGAGTACTTGGTCATACTTGACCACTTTTGGGACTGTGACAGCTTACCAAGGAAGGAGCGCAATGCGAAGCAGAAAATAAGGAAGAAAGACCTATTTTGGGGTCCATTTTAGGGTTTTGGGTTGATCTAACGGGAAAGGGATGTTGGCTCATGGGTTTACCCACATTTAGGCCCATTTTGTAATCTATAAATAGGCAATGTAGATAGTAAGATAAGGAGGAGATAGTAATGTAGTACATCTATGTGATGTATGAATGAAAGCTTAGTGCTAGTAATTGGATCTGTGTGATCGGATGTATCTTAGAGTGCTCTGTGCATGAGATCGGAGAGCTAAGTGGAGGTTGTTATAGTCTGATGATGAAGAGAAAGGAAAAAGGATCTAGCGAGTTGCACAAATCTTCTGTCTTGTGCAAAGTAAGGGTCATTAGAGCTCTGTGTTGTAACTGCTGGACCAAGATAATATAAAGAAGACTTTGTGGACATAGCCCCGGGGTGGGGGTGAACCACGGTAACTGTGTGTATAGTGTTTTATGCTTCGCTCTTATGCATGTATCTCTTTCTTGGCTAAGTGCTTGATGTGATTAAGTAGATCTAGTTATGCTCTGTGTTGTTGATGAATGAATGAACATTAGATTTGATATGTTAGATGCTTAGTGCTTGATCTGTTGAATCTAACCTATATTTTTGTGGATAAATACTGAATCATTCTTAGTATAAGTATTTATTGCGATTCTTTGTGCCTTCTGCGAAGTATATTAATGAATGTATGTTAAGGAATAATTGATGCTAAGTGTGTTGTAAGAAAGATAATCACAGATCTATGTCCCAGCTAAGGTTGCAGACACCTGAGTCTTGCAACCACCCCTGCCTCTACCTCGGGTGAGACTTCATCTGCTTCGCAAGTGTTTCCGAAAGGGTCGGTAGTTAGGGCTTTGTTGGTGCGCTCTTGAGCGTTGAACCCTGGGTTTGCCCCTGTGCCAACACCTCCCTTTGAGTGTTTTATACATCCTGGAGATACCCAAAAGCCCCAACATCCCCCACCTGGAGGGAAAAAAACCTCACCAAGACCGTGGTTAACCAAAAAAACCAAGAAGAACCTAGTTCTGGGAACTGACATTAGACTGGAAGAAGCAGTATCCATGGATCTATGCAATTTAGTGGGTAGAATCTCCTATCGTCACCTCTACTACACGGACTTGGACACTTGGATGCACAATTTTTGGAAGCCCATTCTGGGATATGTCCCAATTCTCTCACAACTTGGGAATGGATGGTTGCATTTTCTTTTCAACTCACCTGAGGACTGTACAAATATCTTGGAATAACTTTGGCACCTGGACAACAGTAGCCTTATGCTGAAAAGATGGAGAGTGAGTTTCAATCCATACCAAGACTACTTTTGCTTCAGACACCTGTGGGTATTGCTTCCCAGACTACCACTCTATATCTGGAATGAAAAATCCCCCCTGGCTATTGGAAACACCCTGGGTCGGTTCATCTGTTTGGATACAAAGACTCTCATAGGATCAGATAAAAAAATGGCTACAATATTAGTTGAACTTGATATCCATGAGGGGCTTCTAGAAATGTTGGACATAGACTAGAGAGGATGCATCATCCACCAGAAGCTTGACTATCTTGGCATTCCTTTCAGATGCACATTTTACAGGCAAACGGATCACTTAAGAAGATATTACACTGGAAATATTAAAGAGGAACCATCTGAGGACTCAATTCCTGAGCTAGGATACTCTTTGGACTCACCTATTGCTCCACTACAACTACACCTCCCTGACTATCCAGATGATGGCACCACTACTACTCCGGACACCTTCTTTGGTAAGCTTAAAAGTATTTGTCCGACTCTTTTTGCCTCCCTTTCCTCTTCATAATTAGTTCTCATTGACAGCATGACTTTACCTTCTTTGAAACAAGCTACACTTGCAAAAAATGATTGCATTCCACAACATCCTCCCTACAGACAACCTATCGCCAAACCTTTATCATCTCCCCTCTTTACCACTGATGTTCAGACAACTCTTCTCTCCACAGACATTACCACAAAAACCCCTCAACACCCACTGCCCTCATCTGAACCCCTACACCCCCACCTGGAGCATGATAACACAAATATCGATTGTCCAAAACCACAACTATCAACCAGTCAAACCCTTACCAAACCAACTCAAAACATACCCACTACTCTCCTCACTATTGATGCACAGTCAACCCTATACCCTCTGTATCACACTTTTGAGAACACCCAATGCCCTCTGCCTACCTCTGATCCACCACATTTTCACACCGATCCTTCTCCTGTTGAACCACTACACCCCCTGACCACTACTCTACATCCTCACACCAATAGGGATCTACACACACTGCCTCCCATAGATCTTCCTCACCTGTGTTCTCATGCTTCTTTGAATAAGTCTCCATTATCCTTATCATCTTCCCCTTATACCACTAATCGATGCTCTCTACAGGATCAGGATCTCTCCCCTTTTACTAATCTTACCCCACTCCATTCACAATCTTTGGGGAGTCATACTAATAAAGCCACCGAACAGGTGGACTCTTTCTATTCACAAGGGCTAAGTGAATCAGACCTTGGAGAAAATACACTAGATTTTGTCTTGGACACGCTGCTACCATCCTACAAGGAAGTTCTATCACCTTTGCCTCTGCCTAGATACTTGGGCCCAACTTTACAAAGTATACATGCAACAGAAATAGAGCTGGGATCGGTGGAGATCACACCTGCAACACTGGATAATGAATACACGTGGTCCAGAGGACATGGCTACATACACTCACCGATCAAAACCTGTAGTGCTCGGCGAAAGGTGGGCTATCCTCCATCACAACTTATGGCTTCACAACAAAATACCACTGACACCATCACGCTTAGAGGCATGAAAGCCCAAGCAAGAGCCAAGCCATGATCCTGCTCTCTCCTAACATCAAAGGGGTGGAAAGCCACCTAAAAGTTGCCTCGTTCAGATGTTTTATTTCTAATACTTTCCCAGACATCATTTTCCTTCAGGAAACTCTCATAGACAATAAAAAGGCCAGACTATTCATAAATCAGTTCTTTAAAAAATTTCACATCTTCTCTATCAATTCTCTTGGCACCTCAGGGGGTTTAGCAGTGGCATGGGATCCAGAAAAATATTTTCTTCGCCCCTATCTTTGTTGTGGAGGCATTCTATTATTTGGTACTAGCCATATCACAAATTCTCGGATCAATCTACTCAACATTTATGGACCGTGTTCTAATAGACAACCCTTCTGGGAGCAGATTGAAGCCAGGGGCCTGCTAGACCCGGACAATTTGATCATAGTCGGTGACCTTAACCTCACAACACTTGTGGGCGAAATCTGGGGGGACTCTGCATCACATGATCCTCTCGCTGCTTTTTTCACCAATTTTTTTATCTCTCATCACTTAATTGATTTTGCTCCTGAACAATTGACCCCTACCTGGCGCAACGAAAGAACAGGCTTAGACTCCATTTCAAAGCGATGGATCGCTTTCTCATTTCTGAACTTTTTTTTTCGCCTGAAGAAAATATCAGAACTTGGGTAAGCCTCCCTTACCTATCTGACCATGCGTTGATTATCCTGCAGTTGTCTTCATCCACACGCAAGATTGCATATCCATTTAAGTTGAACGCGAG
>JASDQU010101308.1:175268-197009 GCA_032191745.1 Picea mariana
AAGTCTCACCCGAGGTAGAGGCAGGGGTGGTTGCAGGACTTAGATGTCTACAACCTTAGATGGGACACAGATCTGTGATTATAATACTTAATAGAGAACTTAGCACCATTTGTTCATCATTGTGTAACCAATATCTACTCCATAGAGAAAACAGAGCATCATAGCATTCACCATGATCTAATGTATTTAAGCACTTACATAAAGAAATTGATCATATCTAGAAAATTTAAGCACTAAGAACATTCACCTATATCAGATCTAACATCCCGATTCATCATAAGAACAAAGCATAATCAAATCTATCTTATCTATCTATATCAAGCACTTCGCAAATAACACATAAATACACCAGAACATCGCACAAAGCAGAATAACACGGTATTTACGTGGTTCACCCCCACCCTGGGGCTATGTCCACCAACTCTTCTTCTTTATTAGCTTCATTCGGTCATCTACATGCATAGAGCCACAAAAACCCTACTCAACATAGGACAAGAGATCTGCGCGCACCTCGCCAGATCCTCCTTCCCCGACTAGCTCTAGCACAAAGCCTTTCACAGTGTTGGCCCTTGACCAAGTTTTGAAGAGTACTTGGTCATACTTGACCACTTTTGGGACTGTGACAACTTGCCAAGGAGCGCAACGCGAAGCAGAAAATAAGGAAGCAAGACCTATTTTGGGGTCCATTTTAGGGTTTTGGGTTGATGTAATGGGAAAGGTATGTCAGCCCGTGGGTTTACCCACGTTTAGGCCCATTTTGTAATCTATAAATAGGCAATGTAGATAGTAATATAAGGAGGAGATAGTAATTTAGTACATCTATGTGATGTATGAATGAAAGCTTAGTGCTAGTAATTGGATCTGTGTGATCAGATGTACCTTAGAGTTCTCTATGCATGAAATTGGAGAGCCAAGTGCAGGTTGTTATAGTCATATGTTGAAGAGAAAGGAAGAAGGATCTAGCGAGCTGCGTAGATCTTATGTCCTGTGAAAAGTAAGGGTCATTAGAGCTTTGTGATCTAACTGCTAGACCAAGATAATATAAAGAAGACTTTGTGGACGTAGCCCCAGGGTGGGGGTGAACCAGGGTAACTGTGTGTATAGTGTTTTATGCTTCACTCTTATGCATGTATCTCTTTCTTGACTAAGTGCTTGATGTGATTAAGTAGATCTAGTTATGCTCTGTGTTGTTGATGAATGAATGAACATTAGATCTGATATGTGAGATGCTTAGTGCTTGATCTGTTGAATCTAACCTATATTCCTGTGGATAAATACTGAATCATTCTTATTATAAGTATTTACTGCGATTCGTTGTGCCTTCTGTGAAGTATATTAATAAATGTATGTTAAGGAATAACTGATGATAAGTGTGATGTAAGAAAGATAATCACGGATATGTGTCCTAGCTAAGGTTACAGACACCTGAGTATTGCAACCACCTCTGCCTCTACCTCAGGTGAGACTTCATCTTCTTCGCAGGTATTGCTGAAAGGGTCGGTCGTTAGGGCTTTGTTGGTGCGCTCTTGAGCGTTGAACCCTGGGTATGCCCCTGTGCCTACAAATGGTTCCGTTGCTGGGACCTGGAACTATGATCACTGGGAACTGAAGAAGAAGAAGCTTTGTGTGAAATAAGCTCTGTGTGGAGATCTATTTCCCTAGTGCGCAGTGTTATGTTTGACCTGTGAAGCTTTGTGCCAAAAAGAGAGGTCAGATCTAAAGAAAAGAAGTCAGATCTGTGAAGAAAAAGGTAAGATCTGTAAGCTCTATGCCTTGATAAAGGTAAGTATAGTTAAAAGTCTTAGATCTTGAAGCTTTGTGCTCTGCAGAAGTAAGATAAGTGAAATTTTTTGTTTCTAAAGCATGGATCTAGGTATGTTTGATAAATTCTGTCCTAGCTTCAAAACTAGGGCATTAATAGATGAACTAAAGTTTGATATGAATAGATTTGATAAGTATAGTGATAGATATGTTATACCTATGCATCGAAAGAATGGTTGGACTAACAAGTGGATGCAGGATCCTAGAAAATGTTTTTTGCAGGCTATCCACCATGATCCTGGTGCACAGTACAGAAGGAGTTGGGGAACATCTAAACAGACGAGAGGATTAACCCTCTGTTATAGTTGTAGATGACTGGGACATCTTGCTAAGGAATTCCTTGGGATAAAACCTAGTTGCCTCTGTTGTAAGGCTATGGACCATGAAGTATTGGATTGCCCTAGAATGATTGCTAGGCTTGAGAAGCTTAATATGGAACAAGCAAACCCTGAGGGAGATCAAGAGACCAAGATTATAGCAGAAACCCAGAAAGAATCAAAAATGATATTGCTACAGATGAAAGATACCTTGAATGACCACCGACATGTTAGGCTGTCAGAGATATTCAAAGAAAAGGAATAAATCGAAGCAAGAATAAGGGACTTTGACATTGACTGTACTCTTGATGAAGAAGCGCAAGTGAACATTATGCCAGAAAGAAATTGGGAAGCTATAGGAAAGCTTGCCATGATCCCTTCCCTAGGAGGAACAAGTTTCTTCAGGGGAAAGCTAGTAAACCTATGTGGAAAGCTCGCATGGATACCTATGACTATCAATGGAACTTTGACAGTGGAAGATTTCGAGATCATCAAATTTTTTGAATACAGCGCCCCATTTACCATGCTCATAGGAAAACCCTGGATTGATAGAGAACAGGCCAAACGAAGAGAAGAAGAAAAAGTTCTGGAATAGAAGAAGCAAGAGTTAAAAGACTTTATGACCAGAAGGATTGCGCACTTGATTGAAGAACAAAAGAGAAGATCACAGATATTTAATATTAGTACCTCCGATGTCAAAGCTAAGAGAACACTTGAAGATCTGAAGAAGATCGAGTTACCTATTTTTGATACAGAAGAAGTATTATCAAGGAACCCTAAGAAATATTTTCCACAGTGCAAAGAAACTAAGACCATAGAAGATCAACATCATAATGATAAAAGCATTATGGAGATGAAACTCACTAGGAAGAAGGCTAGGAAGTTAATAAAGAAAAGGGCTAATACTGTAAGGCTACAAGAGGTTCTAGAGGACACTTCACAGCAAGAAGAATTGCAGAATTGGAGCTTTGTCGAGATATCAGAACAACGACATAGAGTACTTCGCCATGACGAAGAAATATAGTCGTTGGAACCGATATACCCATTCGACCGCCACTCTGAACGGATCAAAACGCAATTATGGGTTACCACTAGACCATTGGATAACACCAGAAATGATAGAACGGAGTTAATGAAGGCCCCATGTCCATTGCAAGCAGATCATTGTTGAGATTGCCTACTTAACCTGTTGTGCCATGCACAGAGCATACTTTTTTCTAACTGAGAATATGAGCACGAGCCCTGAGATTTACTTACCCTGAGATCATTGCCTTACCATTCACTGTCGTCTCTGAATTCCTTTTGCACCTGAGCCAGCTGACCCAAGTTTGTATGTCGAACGAGCTCAGCGCTGCTGAGAAAATTGTTGAAGAAGTTCTAATTGATTTAATGGCTGAGAGAGAGAGATTTCAGAATGCGGAATGTCTACAGGTGTATAGGCATCGTCCTCGGGCATACTTCCAGCTTCCCCCTCCACTGCTTAAGCAGGACCATCCCGGCCACCTTTGGAAAGACGACCTAAGCTCCAAAATGAATTTTCCACTATGAAGATGATATCGAGCATCTTTCCTAAATATATCCCACCACTAAGGGGACCAATGAATCGAGACTCTGTACCCAGAGACTTCGACTATGTTGTAGTCACTGCGTACCTCCCGAAAGGGGTGCACACAGTTCATGCTGACCAGGAGAAGCTCACCACACTGAAATTCATAGATTTTAACCTTGGAGATCGCAAGGTATACAGTATGTTAGCCCTACACAAGTATTTGACTATTACAAAAGGAAAGAACCCCAAGATTGTACCACAAAAATGGACCCATAACCTTGCGCAGCCAACCCTCCTCAAAGTAATGAAGATTCCACATTTCGAGAGGCATCAGGAAGTAAATTCATGTGTTCAACTATTGTTGTCCTGCTACCATGGAGGATACCTATGGTTGGACCGACGCATCACCATGGATCTGATTCTGATCAATCGGATCACTGGGCTAAGCATGCAGGGCCCTGACCTGCAAGACTTTTACCCTAGAAAGATGCAGATCGTGCTCTCTCTCAACAAATAAAAGACACATATGGCGATCTCGAGAAAGGCTTGCGAGGTTACAAGGTATCCTCCATTGAGAATGCAGCAGTACACTTTTCTTGCCAGCTAATCACAGGTAAGTTAGTCCGAAAAAACAGACCTACACAGGTGACCAAATTTGTAGTTGACCTCGCAGGTAAGTGCGCGGAGGGACTATAAATGAACTAGGCGAAATACCTTATAAATCAGCTAGAGCTTGACTGTAGACAAGCACAGGACCAAGGGTGTGAGTTCCACTTTAGTTGGTTGCTCGTACTCATCGCCTTCATCGCGTGGGAACTGCTCGAGGGAGCCACGTTTCTAGAGATCGAACCCTTCGACACGAAGTTCTGTACGTTGTGGTACTCCAGCAACATGAACAAACAATGGCAATCCAATGTTGTTTTCCATGCATACTACACTCAGTTGAGGAATTCCATTCAGTCTACACTGCGCATTACACCCAACACTCTTCATAGGTTTTGACCTTTGATGAAATTCAACACAGATCATCACTTCACTTACATCACAGCGCACACAGATGAGCACAAACAACAATTCCAGTCATATTACAAGCTAATAGAAGATGACTTGGAGGAGATTACCAAGGAATGGTTGGAAGACCTCCTTGTTGTATTAGACCCCGCAGAGATGTCCGACGTAGATAGCCCTGAAGCTATGCTGGATACACCAGGACCATGCAAGACTCGGAAGGATGTGGAAGTTCAAGATATCCACATCACATCCATGAAGACTGCTTCGCTCTCACCTGCGAAGGGGGGTGATGATGAAGAACTAGGGGGCACAAAAGTTGAATAGAGCAAAGGTGAGGTTACCCTGCCTAGGGATGAGCAAGATCCCTCCAAGAAAAGAAAGATTACCCCACCGAGGCCCTCATCCAAAAAGAAAACTAAGGCCACCCGGACCATGCTTAAGACTACGCTTACCCTGGATGATTTCGACTTCTTAATTGTTGCGTTGAATGATGTTTCATTAGATCTCGCAAAAAAGAAAGAAACAAAGCAGGAAGAGTTATTCTGTTGGATCACGGGCGAATTCAAAGAAGCGCAGCAGGCACTTCAGTCCAACCAAGCAGTTTCTACGGCATCGTTAACAATGGAAATATCAAGAACATGCAATGAGCCCACACAGTTATGCCATATCACCGAGAAAGTCGAAGCTCACCTTCGAAGAGCTCAAGAAGACATAGAGAAATCCACCTAGGCTTTGGCGCAAGCACAGAGCGAACATGAAGAGAAACAGAGAAAGGAAAAACAAGAGCATCTTGACTTACAAGCGAAATGGGAGGACGAAAAATCCCATTTACATCAGAGCAAGGACTAGTTGCTAGCAGAGAAAATTCAAACACAAGAAAGAGTTCACAAGGAACTGTGCTCTGTGACGATCATAGAAGTGAAGATGGAAGATCGTCTTCCATAGCAGGTGACCCAACTGGAAGAAGTAATCCAGCAACTTCAACATCACATCACGGATATGGAGATACGCACCATGCTTGAGACACCCCAAGAGATAAGATATCTAAGAGAGGCCATTGCTCGAAGCGCAGTCGATCAATTAAAAAATTTGGCTTTGGAATGTAGGTAGCTAAGCACCAGAAGCGCCCAGACCTATGAAACCCTCGCAGAGAATCCAGAATTACAGACATTGGAGGCACATCCCCATGAAGCAAAGCAACATGCAGATGTGCTACAAGCACAGCTGAAGTCTGTGACCCCAGTTGAAAGAATGAAGATATTCGCAGAGCAACGCACAGCCCAACAATAAGTACACACACTGCAAAGTAAAGTAATGGACGTCTCTCAATGACTGCAACCACTCCAAGAGAAGGCATTCCAACTGTTCATCGAACTTGAAAGCCAAAGATATGAACTCGAACAGGGTGTCATCACTGCAGAACAATGCCTGGAAGGACCGCTCAATGACACAGTAATCCAGTAATTTACTGAACAAGAGTATGTCACACTGTAGCAAGTCGAAGTCGCTCGAGCCAAGCTCGAGGCCTTTGAAGCATAATTGGTCAAACCTGAGTGACTCGGGACGAGTCACAGGTGAGTGTTGGGGGCCTTTTGGCCCTTGACTAAGTTTTGAAGAGTACTTGGTCATACTTGACCACTTTGGGGACTGTGACAGCTTGCCAAGGAATGAGCGCAATGTGAAGCAGAAAATAAGGAAGCAAGACCTATTTTGGGGTCCATTTTAGGGTTTTGGGTTGATGTAACAGGAAAGGGATGTTGGCACGTGGGTTTACCCATGTTTAGTCCCATTTTGTAATCTATAAATAGGAAATGTAGATATTAAGATAAGGAGGATATAGTAATGTAGTACATCTATGTGATGTATGAATGAAAGCTTAGTGCTAGTAATTGGGTCTGTGTGATCGAATGTATCTTAGAGTGCTATGTGCATGAGATTGAAGAGTTAAGTGCAGGTTGTTATAGTCTGATGTTGAAGAGCAAGGAAGAAGGATCTAGCGAGCTGCGCAGATCTTCTGTCCTGTGAAAAGTAAGGGTAATTAGAGCTCTATGCTATAACTATTGGACCAAGATAATATAAAGAAGACTTTGTGGACGTAGCCTCAGGGTGGGGGTGAACCACGGTAACTGTGTGTATAGTGTTTTATGCTTCACTCTTATGCATGTATCTCTTTCTTGGCTAAGTGCTTGATGTGATTAAGTAGATCTAGTTATGCTCTGTGTTGTTGATGAATGAATGAACATTAGATCTAATATGTGAGATGCTTAGTGCTTGATCTGTTGAATCTAACCTATATTTCTATGGATAAATACTGAATCATTCTTATTATAAGTATTTACTGTGATTCTCTGTAACTTCTGTGAAGTATATTAATGAATGTATGTTAAGGAATAATTGATGCTAAGTGCGTTGTAAGAAAGATAATCACAAATCTATGTCCCAACTAAGGTTGCAGACACCTGAGTCTTGCAACCACCCCTGCCTCTACCTTAGGTGAGACTTCATCTGCTTTGCAGGTGTTGCCGAAAGGGCCAGTAGTTAGGGATTTTTTGGTGTGCTCTTGAGCATTGAACCCTGGGTCTGCTCATGTGCCAACACATAGTATGTTACAACCACTTGCACTTAGCTCTACAAGTTCTCACAGTATGCATAGAGCAGTTTCACTTAGCACTTAGATTATCAACCTTACATCACATATATGCCTATTACCCCCTCCTTACATTGCTTAGACATCTATTTATACTTTAAAAAATAGGCCTAAACATGGTTAAACCCATGGGCTGACATCCCATTCCCATTACATATTCCCAAATCCCAAAAAGGTGTCGATATCCCACGATCTCTGCTTCATCTTCGACAGGTTGTCAAAGTCCCAAAATAGGTCAAACTTGACCAAGGATCTCCCAAAACTTGGTCAAGGTCCAACAAGTAATACAACCATCGTCACTATGGTGTCAAAACATTTACTTTCATCAGTGTACTAGCTTTCTCATCTCAGAGAAAAACATAATACGCAGTAAGAAAAGAATTGAGGGCTCTCCCCTTCTTCAAATTCCTTCTACATCACCTGGGAATTTTCAGTCCAGCTGAGTTATTTCTAAGGCCTCACTGTATTTTCTCTGCTTTTTCAATTCTACTCCATGTTGGGATCTTTCTTCTCTTTTCCTTGAGCTGCCTTGGTTAGGCTTCACCATAACCCTTTTTGGAATATGGCAGCATGCTTTAATAGAAAAAAATTTGATCATAATGGATCATGAACCTCTGCATCTAGCACATTACCATTCGGTTATCAGGATGGTCAATATTCATTTATTAGTCTTCTACTCATTACGTGATGTTTTTTTTCAAAATGTAATCCAGGATCCTAGTATATATATATGTATTCATATAAACTTGTGTCTTACTACTTAATTCTCAGCAGTCATTAAGGTTGTGACTTTGTTTTCCTGACAGAGTCTTCACACATTTACTCCACAGGGAATTCCTTCAGCATGCAACTTCCTTATTGCATATCCATCACTATCTATGCTAGAATCAACCTCGAGTTACCTTTTATTTTTTAACCAAATACTCCCTAAGGAATATAAACATGTATCTTTGTCATGTACCTATTTGTGTATCCATACATTTTCTGGTTTTGTTAACTTACATCCATGATGTATTTAACCATATTCATAATCCTAAGCCTACATGTAACTGTCTTGGGTATATTTCATAGCCCACGTACATCTTCACTTTTAAGATCAGTCAACTCAAGATTTTTCACAATCCTTCTTATGTGATCCCCAATGGCATAATCATTTTCCTCTTATCATGACAACAGAGCATCCTTGATCGTCCATTCTTTCTTCTATTTACACTAATCTTTCTTGAGGGAATGGAACACATTCCCCTTAAGCTATCATTCAAAACATAACTTTCATGACCCTTCAGAATGGAGTCAACCATGCAACCATGGTATTATTCTACAATTCATTCAATCTTGGCAAGTGCTAAGTTTGCCTCACATTTCACTCATTAGGGAAACCATATGGTTCCACTGCCTACAACTATACTCTTTCATCATACATGTGCATCATTTGCACGTTTAATATCATTCATACCTAACTGGTATCGATATCAGGCTTCATATTAAGAAGCTTCATAATGCATTAAACCCATTCACTCAAGCATAATTAAACACAGCTAAGTATTCATCATGCTAGCTTATTGTTTACACCTTTTCCATGTCATTCACACACATGGACATATCAGGCTTCTATATCCTTTTTCCAAGGATCTTACAAGCATCCTTATGATCATGTATACACATTAGTGTATATGTAGGTGCATCTATTGCACCTTTTTACCTAATGCATTCACTTGATAGTTTAATTTCATCATTAGTGTCCTTTAGTTTGAGATTTCAGTCACTTACAGGACTAATCTCACATTCATACCTCATGTTGATGTTGCCTTCTCTCATGGTTATAACCAACCAAGGTCACTTTCCTCTTTATGCGACATCTTAGCAAGAAAAAATCCTTGTCTCAGCGTCCATAGGGTCTTACCCATCTCACTTTTCTCTAATCATGAGGAGTTATATACTCTGATTTCAATATAAAGCAGTAATTATAACTTCCAAGGATCCTACCTGATCCTATCAGATTCCCTTAAGCCCACAAAAGTATTAACCATTTCACAATCCACCATCATCAATGCCTAAGGTTCCAACTGCCCATGCTTAGAAGGAGTGTTACGAACACCAAGTCATCCATTCTTTGGGCTTCATCTGTCCTTGACAGAACCCTGCCACCTTCTTTTATCCACATTCAAGTCTTATTATAAATTTTAATTAGTATATCCCTACTCTGATAAGAGTAGTTATCATTTTGACAAAGGGCTAAACAAATTCTTCTGCTGAAATTCAACAAGAATTCCCAAAATCACAGGTTCAATCTGCAGTCCTTCTCCTCAAAGAGTAAATGCAGATAACAATATCTCCTTACGCGACTTGTACATGAGCCCAAGTAGGCCAAGTGTTGTAACCATGCTCTGATACCATTTTGTAACACACCCACGACGAGGAAAATAATANNNNATATATTTCTTCTTCCTCAAATAGTTGATTTCTCCCTTCATGGTCTTTAATCCTAGGCAATGGAATTCAAGGAAGAACCTAAATCCACTTATCAGGCCCTCGTTCCCTTAAAGCGCAGGTTGTATGGAACCCGCAACTTCCTCCTTTACACCTTTAAGCTTCAGATTAATTAGGCACTAGCTCTCCGAGCTAAGTCCCTTCTTGATGAGAACAAGGATGTGACCAATCGCCAAATCGAAAGGCGCATCGTGATTTCACGTTTCATGAATTCCTAGAACTCCACTTTCGACTTCCTAAGTTGTGAACTCCCTATAAGACTAGATCTACAGTCCATGATCTTTCTCTGATCGATGGTTGTGATCGAGTCGCAATTTCGCATTTCATAACTTTGCGAATGAGTCAACCATGACTCCCCAACTCCCGAGCTCTGAAAAGGGCTAACATTCCTTAGCTCCTCCTTTGTCCTCTGTCCATGTGACTGTTCACTATGACCCAGGGCCCAACTTTCAAGAGCATCGAAATTTTGCGTATCGTGAGTTCTCACTTCTTCCACCTTTGACCTTTCCCTCCTGCGAGTCAGTGAAATGATGGTCTCTCGCCACGCATCCCTCCAAATGGTTGGCTCAAATTATGTCGAGATAGCCAACGGATGTGATATTTTTGCGAGTTTTTACTTCGTGAACTCTCCCGACTCTGCACTTTGACTTCTTCACTCTACGATTCAGCGAAATGATGGTCTCTCGCCAAGCGTCCCTCCAAATGGACAGCTCTGATGATGTTGAGATAGCCAATGGCTGTGATATTTTCGGAACAATCAACGACTGTGATCTTTTCACGAGTTCGCATTTCGCTAATTCTCATGAATGGCTATTTGACTTCTTCAATTTGTGAGTTAGAAAAATGTTGAGCACTCACCACGCGTCCCTTATGATGGACATTCCCAATGATTTCGGAACTTGTCTCGTGCACCTTCCTCCGGATCCAACGAATGTTGGTCCATGCGCTTCAGATCTGACGAATTAGATCTATTTTCCTCCTATGCTCACTTCTCATTTTCTAGACAAGGATTTCGACGGTCCAGATCTTCTCCTCTGCAGTTGATCTGACGGTTGTTATTCTCCTCCTCCTGATCTTTGGCACCTTTATTCACAGACTTGGAATATTTTGATGCTTCAAAGGCCTCGACCTTTGCTTCCTATGTGAGCCCTGTGACCTTGGGTCTCATCTGTGTTCTAGAAATGCTATCCCTCCTGAGCTTTTGAAAATTACTTAGTTCTAAAGGAACTCGGCCCTTTGCTTCCTTAGAAGACTTATGGTGGCCCTCCTAGCACACTTTGCGCTTATCTCTTTTGATCTTGGTTCTTAGGGAATTTTGAGTTTCCACATACTCTTGCGGTAATATGCTTGCATAATATCAACAATCTATGACCTTCCTTGATCCAACGGTCCAGATCACATCGCAACTTCAGTTTTTGGAAATTTTAGTCGTGCGAACGTGTGAATCTCCCAATGTGAGAATTCCCAATCTCGTCAATCTGATGGTCAAGGATGGTCTCGATAGATCCTTAGATATATGGTCTGGATCACATCGCAACTTCAAGGATCAGGATTTTTAGTCGTGCCAACATGCGAATGACCCGATGTGTGATCCTGCGAAGTCTGAAGGAATCGAGGCATTAATGCTTGTGCCCCTTCTTCAACTCTAACGGTCGCAACAGATGTTGGTTCCTCCAAAACAAATCTCATATGTTCATCTTCTAAATGAAATGATATTCCCTTTCGATACTTGAACCTCACTATCCTTCCTGAGTTTCATCATTTATGAAGGATTTAAGAGCGTTGCACTCTTTCTCCAGGACTCAACACATAGAAGGGTTTTTTGTACACCTCTTGCACTCCTTCACAAAGTCTAGAACTTAAGTGGTTCTCGATCTCTGCTTGCCTCGCAGAGAAATGGTGCATATCTACACTACCTCTCCTGAGTTTAGTAATCTCTATCCTCCAAGGGACTCAGAACAACTAAGAGGGTTGGCATGCGTACATGAACTACGTCCAAGGTCGACGAACTCACAGTTCGTGGCTCTAGCTTATGCCACCACAGGACGCAAGCATTAACGAGTATAAAACATGTCCAATCCATAAAATTTCCTACTTGCCTAATTACACAGTCAAGCAAACACAAACATGGGTATCATATAAATCATTAAGCAATCATATCCATCCCTGCAACATTCATATCCAACTTTAATTCATAGTACCACTTAAATACACGAGATATGCGATTACTTATCTATTACAGGTGGTAGCCAACCAACTGACTGTGGGTGTTCATCCTTCCACCCGACCATAGGCTCATAGGCATTCATTCTTAGCACTCTGGCCACCCCCGTGCCAAGACATGATATCAACAGGGAACTCTTGCAGTTCTCAAGGATTCTTTCTTTGTTCAGCTTCTGCTCAGGTTCTGTTCTTTGCAACTTTCAGATATTTCTCTCTGTTATGGCCTCGGCGAGGTTTATCATATGCTCACTTAGCATCAAGATCACRGCATTTTATTCATTATCCCCTGGAGAGATCCATACATCTCCCTTACGAGCTTGCGCTCTTCGTATGTTGTCTCCCCTCTGGTTGTCCCTCGTGTATCTATCTTACCTTCCATTTTTTGAAAGTTTCTCGACCCATCACGTTCCTTTTGTCAGAAGGAAGCTTGGGTCTRCATATATGTGTGGTACTTCGGGCTGACATTATGTAGCTAGATCATGCTCCCATTCATGGGGGTGGTTTATAATTAAACCACTGGTCCTTTCTTCATTAACTGATTTCTCTCCTTGGGATCCAAAGGAGGTTGCCATCCTCATTAAGGGAAATTTGGGGTTATTTGGAATAATGAACCCTCTCATATAGTTTTCACATTCTTCCTCTAGTGATATCATGGCCAGTACTTTCAAGGCTTCACCCCCACAGTCAGTTATTGGAAACTCAAACAATAATACATTTATATTGTCCACATGGCTCAGCATGGAAATCCTATTTTATGATTAATTACAAGCTAGGGGAAATAGGGTGTTACATTCTCTGGCTACAACCAGAAGGAGGCTCGAACTCCCCAATTCGTCCTTATTTTAGGGAGTTCTCCATTAACTTTATTATTTAAATAATTTATTTTGCATCGTCTTTGACTTATAGTACACTCATTACTTCAGTTTATTGTTTAAATAATTTCTTCTTTGTAAACACTTTGACTACTTTGACCTTTTAGGGCTTCTAGATGACTTATGAGGGTTCTCCAACTTCACATGGCCATAACTCTCTAACCGTGAGGAGTTATGTGACATTCCACATACAACCGGAAATGGAATGACATGTACTATCCATATAGAATAGTATTGCATGCAAATATATCAAAACGCATACCATTATCCATCAAACAAACTTGGGTCCATCACTCAAACCTTTGTGCTACCAGAATTCACTACCGGACTTTCTTCAAGGGTTGACATCAATGACAACCAACCCAATTGATCAACAATATCCCCCTTTGGCATTGATGGTAACACTCTGATGCAATACTGAAGTCATTTCATGCAATACTGAAGTCATATCACTCATGCTCCCCCTATGACCATCGCTCCCCCTGGAACCATGCCTCTATTTCTGCATCTGATAAATCTCTACCCCTTTTTCATCAATGGAAAATGTATCTTTCCATCTAGGATTGCTCCCCCTAACTGAACTATCCTTGGGGATACTCCCTCTGACTGAACTCTTCCTAAAATTGATCTCCTGACCTAAATTTTCCTCTTTATGGTGCTTCCTCGTGTAAATCTAAGACATATAAGATAAGCATTCAAAATCATTCATTTTGGAGTAGAAATTACTCTAAGTCTCTGGTGAAGATACTCAAAGGATTCTCATGGAAGTGGTTTTGTAAATATGTCCGCAACTTTTTCTTTTGTGCCCACATATTCAACTCTAATGTTATTCTCTGCAACATGTTCCCGTAGAAAGTGATACTTTATTGGAATGTGCTTTGTCTTGGAGTGCATCACCGGGTTCTTTGAGATACTTATGGTGTTTGTATTATCACAATAAAATTGGAATGGGATCATCATACTCAACCTATATATCTGTCAGAGTTTGTTTCATCCATAGAACATGTGTACAACATGTTTTTGTTGCAATACACTCTGCCTCGGTTGTCGATAAAGATATTGATAATTGTTTCTTGCTTAGCCATGATACTAAACACTCACCAAGTAGAAAGTTGCTCCATTGGTGCTTCATCGGTCATCAATGCAACTTGCCCAGTCTGCATCTATGTAGGCAATAAGTGATAGATCATTTACTTTTGGATACCATAATCCAAACTCTTATGTTCCTTTGAGATATCTTAAAATTCTTTTCACTACTGATACATGTGATTCCTTTGGTACTGCTTGAAATTATGCCACTTGTCCAACTGCCTACATTACATCTAGTTTGGATGTTGTCACATATAGTAGGCTACTAATCATTGACCTGTATTGCCTCTAATCTGTAGACATTAAATCATCATCTTTGCTCAATTTGCAACTGATTTGCATGGGAGTGATAACTTGTTTGCAATCTTCCATTCCGAACCTCTTTAGCATTTCTCTTATATACTTGGTTTGAGAAATAAAAATTCCTTGGTTTCTTTGATGTATCTGAAGACCCAGAAAGAAAGATATTTCTCCAAGTAATGACATTTCAAATTCATTATGCATGTCCTTTGCAAATTTTTGGCTTAATCTGTCATCAGTACTTCCAAAAATAATATCATCAACATAAACTTCAATTAATAAAATAATATCTTGAGTTACCTTGATGTATAGGTTGTTGTCTGCACTTCCTTTTCTAAACCCTGTCTGTGTAGATATTTATCCAGTCTAGAGTACCATACTCTAGGAGGATGTTTTAGACCATACAAGGCCTTCTTTAATTTACACACATAATCTGCGTTCTTTGACAACTGAAATCCTTCTGGTTGTTCAATGTAGACTACTTCTTCAAGTTCCCCATTCAGAAAAGTTGATTTTACGTCCATCTGATACACTTTAATATTTTTGGAGCATGCATAAGCTAAAAACAATCGGATTGCTTCCATTTTAGCAACTAGGGAAAATGTCTCTTCAAAGTTGATTCCTTCAACCTATGCATATCCTTTACATACCAATCTAATTTTGTTCCTTGTAACCTATCCATCTTCATTCAATTTATTCATGTATACCCACTTTGTGTCGATCACATTTTTATCCTTTGGTATTGGAACCAATTCCCAAGTGTCATTTTTCTCTATTTGATCCAATTCTTCATCCATGGACTTATTCCAAAATTCATCCTTGTTAGCCTCTTCAAAACAGGTTGGTTCAATCGTAGATGAGAGTGTTAGGTGTGTTTGTTCTGGTGAACGGATTCTTCTTCTAGTCTCAACTCCTACATCTTTGTTTCCGATAATCTGATCTGAAGGATGATTATTATGTACTCGTATGCTAGGTGTCTTTGGAGGCACTTGTTGAACTTGCTCTTCTACTTCTGTCGGATCCTTTTCATATTCCCCTTCTACTTTTTTTTCATCTTTTGCTTCTTCTTCGTAAAGTTGTTTCATTGATTCATTTTCTTCTTCCTTTAATTCTTGTCTACCTATTTCATCAATTGTTACGTTGATGTTTTCCACAACTTTTTTCAATCTCAGGTTGTAATACTTGTATGCTTTCCTTGTACTTGAGTAATCAACAAGTACTCATTTATCCACACGAGAGTCAAACTTTCCCATTATGCCATCTTCTCTTTTGATGTAGCATTTGATTCCAAAAACTTTGAAGTGCTTCACATTTGTGGGTCTTCCTTGCCATAGCTCGTAAGGAGTTTTGTCAGTGTTGTTTCTGAGCATTACTCTGTTTTGAATGTGAACTGTTGTATGCATTGCTTATGTCCAAAAGATATCTGTCAATTTGAGATCCATGAGCATTGTTTGAACCATTTCTTGCACTATCATGTTCTTTCTTTCAACAACTCCATTTTGTTGAGGTGTCCTAGCAACAAAGAATTTCCTTTTTATTACATGCATGTTGCAGTAGTCCATAAATTCCTTTGAAGTGAACTCTCCTCCATTATCAGATCTTAAGCATTTGATTTTTGAATCCATTTCATTTTCAACCATTTCCTTGTAGACCTTGAAGTTTTCAAAAGCTTCTGACTTATTCCTGAGAAAGAAAACTGCAGTCATTCTTGTATAATCATAAACTAATAACATAAAGTATTTCTCACCTTTTAAACTCTTTGTTTTAGTTGGTCCAACTAGATCATTATGCACAATTTCTAGTGGTCTTGTCGTTGAATATTCTTTTAATTTAAACCTAGTCTTTGTTTGCTTTCCTTGTTGACAATGCTTGCATAAAGTGTTGGTTGGTTTCGTGATTTGGGGCATTTCTCTAACTGATTCCCTTTTGTTGACTTGACAAGGTTATCAAAATGTATCTGACCCATTCTTAAGTTCCATAGCCAACTTTCATCTTCCTTTCCTAAGAAACACTTTTCATTTCCAATTTCACTTAATACATATATGTTGATTGAAGTTTCGCAGTTGTTGCAATCAAGTTTCTTGAACCTTCTTTTCTTATATCACACTTTTGTGAATCGAAAGTAACTTTATGACCTTGGTCACACATTTGACTCACACTTAGAAGATTATGTTTCATATATTCTACTAGTAGAACATTTTTTGCCTTGGTATTCTTGTTCCCAATTCTAATTGTGCATTTTCTAATGATTTTAGTTGAATCATCATTTCCGAAGGAGACTGATCCATCTCTTTCCTTTCTTAATTTAAGAAACTTGTCTCTATCACCTGTCAGGTGTTTTGAAAAACCACTGTCAACATACCAACCACGTTTCTTTTGCTTATCTTGTAAAGCGAGTGTGCATTCTTCATTGCTATATTGATTATGATTTCTTATCCATGTCCTTTTCTGAGGTTCTTGTCTGTGACTGTTGTTGTTCTATTGTCATTCTCTAGGAGGGACTTTCATTCTAGAATATTTGGCCATGTTTCCAAAGTTGTTACATTTGTAGCATTCCACTTCAGTGCTCAAACATTCAAACATGTTGTAATATCTTCTCTGTGTTTCACTAGGCCTTCTTGGATAACCCTTTTGTGTATGACTTTCAAAGTTGTTTATGTTCTTTTTGTTAGCTCTATAATTCACAGCCTTATGTCCAAAATTATTGCATGCATAACATAAACCAAAAAAGATAGTTTGATACCTGGGAGTTGAAGATATTCTGAAAGGAGGTACTCTTATGAATCCTTCTTCTTCCTGAGGCCAATATGTTTACGTCGGTCATTGATTCTGAAATCCGAATCTTCTTGGTGGAGGAGTGTCTCTGTAATTTTGTTCGTAGACCTTCCTATCCCCTTTGATTGTTTATGCATAGATTTTTGGATATGTTTTTTGTTCTGTTGTTTTGGAGCTTGATCCATTTTTTTTTTTATTGTATCCAAGTACGGACTTGTCATGATGAGGTTTTTGACTGCTGATAATGTCATTCAAAACTTTTGAGTTGTTCTGCATATTTTTCTTTTGAAGATCCTTTCTTAATGTGACAATTTCTGCTTCCAAATTTCCAATGATCATGTCTCTTCCTTCTAGTTGTTCTTTGAGTGCTTCTTCAATTATTTTATCTTCTTCAATTTGAACCTTCAAATTTGTGATCATTTTTTCTAGTTCCTGAGTGTCTTTTTTCTTGTCTAGTTTCGCTTGTAGTTTCTTGTTTTTCTTCTTTTCTCTTCTAATAACTTATATGTAACACAACAATTATTCTCGGTAGTCAACTTCTGCCTCTTCATATTATTCTTCGGAGTCTTATTTATTAGATTCTTATACTGCCATGAATAGAACTCTTTCTATCTCACTGTCACTGATTTCATCTTCATCTGATGATGAGATGTCTTCTTTGGTGCATAAGTTTTTCTTGAAAAATTTCTTTGTGGTTCTTTTTCCTTTATATGTTTGTTTTCTATTTGAGTAACCTTCATCATTTATCTTTTTCTTATGAGGACATTTGTTAGAAAAATGACCAATACCATCACAATTAAAACAAATCAAAGGAAGCTAACCTTTATACCTGTCATTGGTTCCCTTGTTCAATATTCTGACAAAGTTGGCCACTTCATCATATTCTAAGACGTCATTGTTTCTTCTATGTTCTTTTTCTTTTTTCTTTCCCTTTTCTTTCACCTTTTGGATGCTTTGAAGGTTGCTTCTTTTATATCTAGTTTTTCCTATTGAGTTCTCATTTCATATACTGTGAAGATTCCATATAGTTCCTCCATGCTTACTGAGTTTATATATGCTCTTTCTTCTAGTCTTGATATCTTAGGGTCAAATCTCATAGGAAGAGATCCTAGTACCTTTTGAACAATTACAGATTCTTTGATTTCTTCTCTCAATCCCAAGATTGTATTTACTGTTTCATTGACTCATAAAAAGTAAGTTGCAATGTTCTTATCTTCCTTCATCTTTAGTTGTTCGAATTAACCTCTGTAAGTTTGAACCTTTGCTACTTTGACTTTTGAATATCCTTCATAAATATTTCGAAGTTTGTCCCAAATATCTTTAGCGGATTTACAATGTGAAAATTTGGTGAATATTGATTCTCCAAGACCATTTAGAAGTGAATTTGTGGCTTTGGAATTATTATGACTAAGTTTCATAGCTTTGTCTTTTGTCGACGAAACTATTGGTGTTGTGTACTCATCTACAATTGATTGCCAAATTTCAAATCCTTGTTCCTGTATATATGTCTTCATCCTCATGCTCCAAAAGGAATACTTATGTCCATCAAATTGTGGTATTCCATTTTTATACATGTTGTTTCTCTCCATGATTTACCTTTCAGTGGTTAAACTGATTTGTGAAGGAACTTGCTCTGATACCAATTGTTGGATTACTGAGAGGGGGGGTGAATCAGTAATAGAGCAATTTAATCATTTTTAACCATATAATGCAAGTGATATATCAGTGTATCATTATCATCCAAAAATTGTAGAGTAAATAAACAATGAACAAATGAGAAATCATACACATGCATAGTATATCAGTGTTTTTACGTGGAAAACCAAAGCGGGAGAAAACCACAAATTTTTTTTTCTTATATGTCTTGAAAAATTACATTCATTGGAAGCACCAGCTTCCTTTTTTTTCCAGCTGCAACTGGAAGGAGGCTCCAACCCCCTAGTTTCTCAGGCTATAGCCTGATGGAAGCTCCAACTCCCCAATTCTCTGGCTACAAGCAAGGAATCTACAACCCCCTATTTTCTCTGGCTACAACCGGAAGGTGGCTACAACCACTTGTCCTTGCTCGGTCCAACCGCCCTGAAATATAATTCCAAATGTAGACAACCTGTCGCTGTCACTAAATCAACCACTTCCACTGTCAACCTGTAACAACCTGTACCAATCAACCTGCACCAAATAACCTGTACCAATAACCTGAACCAACATGTACCATGCATCAACCTTGTCTCATCAAGATGTACCAACATCATCAACTATACATCTCATGTATGTGCCAACTCATCAACTATACATCTAATGTATGTGCCAACTCATCAACTATACATCTCATGTATGTGCCAACTCATCAACTACTTGTCTCAACCATGTACCCAACATGTACCTCAACCATATACCAAAGACATACATGAATATAACCATCAAAACTTATCTAACTATTCATCACTCTATCCATAAACCAAATACCATAAACCCTCACATCAAACCATGTGCCACAAACTCACAGTTATGTAGCCTCAATCTAAACCAACAACTTCAGCAACACATCACAACCAAAATACCAATACCCATATGCCAAATATCAACAAGAAAATACCAACTGTATCCCTCAACAATTCTGATATATGCAGCAATATTGAACATCCAATACCATCTCAAGAGATAAACCCTATCTCACAAAACATACCTCAAACAAGATGTGCCATATCTCTCATAAATAGACCCCAACCATGTTGTTGTCGCACTTTCTCTGCCGCAATTTTTCTACCGCACTTTTTCTGCCACGGCTTTTCTGCCACAATTTTTCTGCCGCATTTTTTCTACCACACTTTTTCTACCATGATTTTTCTGCCGCACTTTTTCTGCTACGATTTTTCTGCCACGATTTTTCTACCGCACTTTTTCTGCCGCGATTTTTCTATCGTGATTTTTCTGTCACACTTTTTTCTGCTACAATTTTTCTCTATCAATAATACTTGCCCAAATAACCTTTCACAAAATATATATTCAATGATATTCAAGTGTGATTGAAATGAGAGATCATTGTCTCTTATTTATACTTTCATGTAGCTTCCTTAAAGGGTTACCTTTTAACCATCTTAACCCACTTTCCTTATTTTAGGGTTAACCAACTTCTAACCACTTGTACACTTAGTAATTTTTCCATTAACTTTATTATTTAAATAATTTCTTTTGTATCCACTTTGACTTATAGTACACTCATCACTTCACTTTATTATTTACCTTCTAAAATCTCTTAAACCACTTTCCTTATTTTAGGGAGTTCTTGTTAGGATATTTAGACACTTAGGAGTTAGTTAAGATCTACTTGGTCTAATATGTCATTAGGTAAAAGTGTGTTTCTTTAGTATGCATTAGTATGCATTTGTAGTTAGGCAATCCAACGGTCACGATATGTTCCCGACATAGAGTGATCCGACGGTTCATACTCTCCTCGATCTTAACGACCATTGATATGTGGCTTAACACCTGATTGGTCCATGATATCTATTTAAAGAGCATGGAGGGTCATTTGTCGATGATCAATTGTGAGAAACTCTCTTGTAAAATCTCTCTGTAATCTTTTTCTTTGCATTAATAAACTGCTCCAAGTGGCCACGTTGGCTGGGGCCGTGGATGTTTCCCCGTAGGGGTTTTACCACATGAAAACATCGGTGTGTTGATCTTTGATCTAGTTATGTGAGTGGTTACTGAAGGTTTTCGTCCTCTATTGGAATACCTGTGTTGTCGAACATGGTATCAGAGCCTGTTTGAAGACCCGCTCCTGTTGTAGATCGAGATCGTGAAGCCGAGTTGCCTCATCTCCATTTTATGGAATTTCTGTACATTTCTAGGCTTAAAGGACTGTTCCATTGCGTCCGGAGCACGCTTTTCATTCAGGAACACTTTTTTTTTCACTCGAAAAGGTTTCTGTTTGCCCAAGATACGGCCATTACAATCAGAATCCGGAGGTATAAAATCTGAATACGCATTTTTAAATTTTTGCAAAGTTTTTATTATTTCGGTTTGTATTTTTTTTTCCGGGATGCTACTCTTTTAGATATGCGTATGCTCTTTGCCCTGCGCCTTGTGTGATCTTGGAAAATCAGAAACAGATAGGAAAAGGTGCATCTTCCGGGTAAGCTAACCGAGATCTAACCCTTGTTGTCATCGAGAAGCGAAATTTTTTTCTTGTGTGAAAAGAGTTTTTTTGGAACATGCTCTCCAAGGCCGTCTTCCACAACAACAACAACAACACCCCCAATCCTCCTTCTGAACATTACAATATGTTTTGCTAGATCATTTGGTTAAAACTTGCCTTATTAAGTAAGAGGTGTTGAGTTCAAGTCTCTCTTTTGTTACTTTTTTTTGAAAAAGTTCATGCTAAAAATTGTAAAGTGCATTTCACTTCAAGTATAAAAGTGAATCACTATAAGTAGTTTTATATTTTATTTTAGAGTTATTTTGCAAGAAACTTTTCTGTTATAAGGTAACCTCATTGTAAAAGTGATCCCCACTTCTCTTTATAAAAGTGGGTCACTTCATAAAGTAGCTTACACTATCACGTGGTTATTTGGTTACCGTGTATGCCTTTTTTTAAAAGGGGCATAACTCTCACATCGGAAGTCCGTTTTCAGTGCCGTTTTT
>JASDQU010101308.1:205776-228029 GCA_032191745.1 Picea mariana
AATCTTTCCGTAGTTCTTAACGAACTTGCGATAATACCCTGTGAGGCCCAAAAATCCATGCAAGATTTTGAGAGTCTTTGGGTGCGGCCAGTCTTGCATAGCTTCAATCTTTTTCGGGTCCACCCTGACGCCATCCTTTCCCACCAGATGACCCAAGTATTCTACTTCTGAGGCACCAAAAGTACATTTGGACTGTTTCAGGAAAAGTTGGTGCTGAGAGAGTAGGCGGAGAACTTGATCCACATGAGTAAGATGGTCTGTCCAGGTTTTTCTATAGATGAGGATATCATCAAAGAAAACTAAGACAAATGGACGGAGAAAAGGGCAGAAGACATGGTTCATGAGGCTCTGGAAGGTGGAGGGGTCGTTACACAAACCAAAGGGCATGACCAAAAACTCATAGTGGCCCTCATGAGTGCGAAAGGAGGTCTTGGGAATGTCGGCCTCTTTCATACGTATCTGGTGATAGCCCAAGCGAAGATCAAGTTTGGTAAAGAATTGGGCGCCACTCAATTCATCCAGAAGGTCATCAATGACAGGAATGGGAAATTTGTCTTTGATGGTTAGTTTGTTGAGAGCACGGAAGTCAGGACACATTCTCCAAGAACCTTCTTTCTTCAGTACCATGATGACCGGAGAGGAGTAAGGGCTTGTACTAGGACGGATGACGCCGGCAATAAGGAGTTCCTGGACCATTTTTTCAATTTCATTTTTTTGTGCAAAGGGGTGGCGATATGGGCGTATATTGGGGGGAAGGCTTCCTGGGACAAGGGGAATGGAATGATCATGGACACCGCGGGAAGGAGGGAGTCCTTGGGGAGTGGAAAATACCGTTTGATGTTTAGAAAGGAGGGCTTGGAGGTCTTGGGGCACTGGTGGGGTCTCTGTGGCTTGTATGGCGTGGAGTTGGGCAATGACACCAGAATGACCTTTTTTGAGCAGTTTTTTCATGCGATGAGAACTGATGACCTCAGGTGAACCAGCAATGATGCATTGAAATTTATATTGGTGGCCTCTTTGGTCGAATTGCATGGTTAAGTTCTGAAAATCCATGAGAATGGGACCCAAAGTCCTTAGCCAGTCTGCACCCAACACAATGTCGCAACCGCCCATGTCAATAGCAAACATATGGGATTTTAGGTGGTAGTCACCGATTTGGAGATGCACATTTTCACAGCACCCGCCACATTTCATAGAACCACCATTGGCAATCATGATTTGGAAATTGTTGACAGCATGGATGTAGCAATCGGTTTCTTGGGCAATGCGGCGATGAATAAAATTGTGGGTGCTGCCACTATCAACCAAAATGATGACCTTTCGGTGCTTGATGTAACCGATTAACTTGAGGGTTTGGGGGACAGAGAAGTCGGTGAGAGCATTGAGGGAAATGATTGGTTCCACTTCGGGAGGGTCGGAGGGAGGGTTTATGTCGGTGATTTCTGGTGACTCGGGCACAAGGGTCAACATCCTCTTCCAAAATATCCTCAGAGATGGCCATAAAAAGATTTTGTTCCTTACATTTGTGGCCTGGGAAATATTTTTCATCACAATTATAATAGAGGCCTTTGAGTTGGTGTTCAGCCATTTCATCCCTGGTCAATTTTTGGATTTTTAATGGGGCGGAGGGAGTAGTGGGGTTTACTGGTTTAGGGCGAGGGATAAAGGAAGGCTTACGGTTTTAAGAGGAAACAATTTGTTGTGCTTCTTTAGCTTTTTTGGTAGCCTCCACCCAAGTCGTAGGTCGAGCCATGAGGACATGGGCCCGAATCTCCTCCTTGAGGCCACTGATAAAACACTCTCGAAAGAAAGCATCAGTCATGCCCTCTGTTCGAAAAGCCAGTCGCTCAAATGCAGCGATGAAGTCTTCTACTGTGCCTGATTGCTTCAATTTTGTCAAATGGCCCAAATGGTTGGTGTCAGTGTCAGAGCGTTCATAAAGCTCAGCCACAAATTGGGTCCAAGCAATATACCCTTGACGGGAAGTTTTTCTTCATTGCCACCATTGTCAGCGTTCTCGATCTAGATGGAGAACACCATACCGGAGTTTGGCCAAGTCATCTGTAATGTTGTAGAGAGAGAAATAATGTTCCATTTGGGTGACCCAACCAGTGGGGTCCGAGCCATCAAATTTGGTTACATCCACCCGCGAAAGGCGTATGTCCCATTGAAAGTGATGGGGTTGAAAGGAATGGGAAGAAGTTTCACCTTCAATCTTTTTATGTGCATCAAGAAAAGAGTCATTGGTAGGGATCTTGAGTTTGGTGCAGAGTGATGCAAAGACAGATTCAAGCTGGGTGGTCAGTTCGTGTTTGACTTCCGCCATTGATGACTGCATGGCTACATTTACGGATGCATTTATGGATGCATCACGGGAGGCAATAGTAGCACTAAGTTGTTGCACTTCTTGTTGGGTCTCAAGGAAACCAGATTGCAAGGTGTTGAAGCGAGACTCTAGTTCTTGGCTATGGGTATGGGCCATGAGGATGGGTGAACTGAAAAGGGAGCGGGCGGGGTCAGAAATTTTTACAGAAAAATGATATGGATGAATGTGATAAGGGAGAAGAGATGAATCTAATGGAAGAGGTCTCAAATAATGGTGAAAAAAATTCCAGACTTTTTTTTTTTTTCTACAGCTGCGGGGTTATACTTTGGTCTGAAGAATGCTGCAGTACTGAAATCCCCAAATTCTGAACCAGAGAGAAATGTGTATTTATTTAGCAACCTGAACACAGATGCACGGCAATAGATCTCGCCAGTTTAATTTGTTTATGTTCCCCAAGGGTTAGGTATTCAAGGGTTCTACAGACAAGGGTTTGCCCTGTGCTATAGCTCTCTAATATACATGCGGGGTCCAACAGTATTACTCGGCCCAATATCTCAGGGCACTAACTAAGGAGGATAGATCGTACCCTTAGTCGTACTACCCGACTACCCAGGTACTAGAGAGTATCTTCCCGAGTGTTGTTCTCGGTGACACTATAGCAGTCCGGTGGCCAATAGGTTTACCTAAAGAGGGCTTCAGGAAATCTAGGACGATCCGTACACAGGTGTTGTCTGATGCACTACCACTCGAAGGGGTACCAACAAGAGTTACAAGGGTGGCCACCAGATGTGCGCTTAAGAACCACTTGTATTTCCTGCGTGTATGAATCCCTCAACCGCAGGTTTATGCGCGTAACGACAGATCTCTGTGGCTTAAAGATGCCGGAATACGTCTCTACCCTGAAGAAAGAAAAAAAATACCCACAATTTCTGCCAAGGAAAGTGTTTTGATACCACTTGCAAGATACCAGATATATAAAATATGCAGAACAAAAATAAAATGCTAGAAATGGCAGAATAACAGTAAAATATCCAGCATAATCTTCACAATACACAGAAATGATATAACAATAGCAATAGAAATAGCACTTTGATTCAAAAAGCAATGTTCACAGGCCTCTTCGAGGGGGCAACCTCCAATCGAGCAGCGCTCTGTTACAATAATCTCAAAGCTAGGTTTCTCATACCCTCGACCCTTATTTATACTAAATATGTCTATTAAGTGAAGCATCTAGAGGAAGATCCTTCTAGAAGTGGAAGCTTCTATTAGGTCTTCTTACATCCGCCTTATTCTATTTTATTGAAAGGCCTTATTAATATTGACCTTTATTACATCTGAATACATTGATCTACCTATGTGCGGGTTAGGACCTTAACACAAGCTTACTGATTCGNTACTAAATATGTCTATTAAGTGAAGCATCTAGAGGAAGATCCTTCTAGAAGTGGAAGCTTCTATTAGGTCTTCTTACATCCGCCTTATTCTATTTTATTGAAAGGCCTTATTAATATTGACCTTTATTACATCCGAATACATTGATCTACCTATGTGCGGGTTAGGACCTTAACACAAGCTTACTAATTCGACTGACATCCTTCAGTGGTAGGGAGGCGACCGATCATATAACATAATTGTCCTTAATGTGTACACTGCAATTATGAATATACTTTGGCAAAATAATATCAGAGGATGGAGGTTACGGATCTGGGCCTAGCACTTTCCGCCCAAGATCAAATTCTTCACTTGGCTAATGGCAGAATACAAGCTTAACACCTGCGATATCCTCCTCAAGAAGGGATGGTCAGGGCCCAACATCTGCCACCTCTACAAAGCCGATTCTGAAACTGCTGATCATCTATTTATCAACTGTGATTTCACGAGATAGGTATGGGAAAAAGTATTCTTGACTTTAAACATACACACTACTTGGATTGGCAATTCGCTCCCAAACTGTTTTGATTCCTGGACTCAAAAGGAACACAAACATTCACACCTCCCTTCCCTCATCTGCTGGACAACATGGCTGGAAAGAAACAAAGCAATTTTTGAAAATGGGACTCCCTCGATTAGTGTTGCTGCATAAAAAGCGTTGGGAATATACAACACTTGGAATGCTACCATCGTCCACAAACCATTACTACAACATTTTCAGAAGAAACCTGTTTTAATTGACTCCAATACAGGTTGGTTTGATGGAGAATCATTCTTAGATGGTACCCAGAGTGGCGCTGGAGGGTTGATCAAAACCATGCATAACACTTACTATAAATGGACTTTAAAATGTGGCCCAGGCACTAACACCGAGGCTGAACTTTTGGGTGCCTAGGCCACATTATTTTTGGCCTCTAGACTCCATTTAGACACCCTACAGGTGCTTGGGGACTCCAAAATGATCATAGAATGGTTGAACAACAGGGAAAACCTCCAAGCTATCTCACTTACAGCTTGGAAGGATAGCATTAGAATGCTGCAAACCACCTTCAGAAATCTCATCTACAACCATATTTATCGTGAGCACAACAAGTCAACGGATCAACTATCAAAGAGGGAGCTACAGAAAAAAGTGGGAATCCTAAACTACAGTTTATGGATTGATGGCAATGAGGGTCCTCCCCTCCATATCACACTTTTTTAATTTCAATTTATTTTCTTTTATTTTTCTTTTTAAAAAAAATTCACAAAGTCTTTTGTCATTACTCTTTGAAAAAAGAAGAGCAGACATTTATTTTTATAAATCTACTAGAATAGTTAGAAACAATTATTAAAAGCCTGCCAACATTACATTTTACTATAGTTGTCTACTCATAGCAGTGTTTTGTAACTATCTCGTCAATGAAAACAAATTATATCTTAATATAATTGAGGAATTTTCCAGTTGGAAAAAAAAAAAAGGTTCAAATCTCACTCCGTGACATATTTGATCTCCATGGACCAGTTGTTGATGGGCTAATATTCAATCTATACACGAGTTGTTAATATGGCCCCGTGCCCTAAAAAATCTAGGGTTTACCTTGGGTACCATCCTCAACATGAACAAAAGTGCTTAAGAACACACACACACACAAATAAATTCAAAACAAATTTAATAAATTATTTAAATGTATATATTGAATAGTTTCACGATAATTGTTTGAATGTATATAGTAAATATGTTTTTTAAAACAAATTAAAAAATCTAATAAAACCCAAATCTCTCATTATGCTCTATTAACGTTATGATAATAAGTTAACTACATAGAAGGAAAATTTAATTTCTCTTTTTTTAATGTGAAAAATACTATGTTAAGCAAATTGTAAAAGTATTTTAGATTCTTTTATAAACAAATAATGTGATGTGAAATCAATCCAATTACCAAATATTTCTTAAAGAAATTAAATAACACATAAGTAAAGTGATTGGAGTGAGAAGAGAGTAAAATTCAAGGAAAGTTTTGCATCTTAATTGATTGGATCTATCTTAGCGACTAATAGGTGCAAAGTTAAGATGTACCTATACTACTTTATAACACATCTTGTTTTTTTAACCTCTTATTTTTTAACTTTATAACACCTCTTGTTTTTTTAACCTCTTATTTTTTAATTGGAGTTAGAGACTTATTTCCCCTTAAAGCAGGACAAGCTGAGGGAAAGATCTGTGGCATAAAGGTTTCTAGGACCATTAAGATTCTTCACTTACTTTTTGTTGATGATGTCCTCATCCTGACAAAGGGTACTCATCAAGAATGGCTTGAAATAAAAGAGATCTTATATAATTTCTGCAGTGCCACAGGTTTAATGAACAATTGGGAAAAAACTACTTTCCACTTTGCAAATCTACAACAAAACATCTTGGATCAGATAAAAGGTATTTTCCCCCATACCTACAGTCCTCTATTGTCTGGCCTCAAGTACTTGGGATACCACCTAAAATCTGACTCATACAAACCATCAGACTGGAACTGGCTTCTAGCCAAAGTGGAAAAAAGGACTGGGCATTGGTGTACAAGGTGGCTCACACTTGGAGGCTGGTTCACCCTTATCAAAGCAGTACTTGAAGGATAGGTTGTGTATTGGATGGCCCTAGCTGCCATACCTACCTTGGTCCTTACAAAACTTCACAAACTGATCTACAATTTCCTTTGGTCGGGTTGCTCTGACCATCATTGGCAACATCTTTGCAATTGAAAAACACTGGAAAAACCGAAACAGAAGGGGGGATGGGGCATCCAGAATCTTTTTCACTTTAGTCAAGCTCTTACAGCCAACTCACTTTGGTGTGCTCTGAATATCGATGGCATCTGGCACTCTGTGATAATTGATAAGTACCTCTGCCACTACATTGTAAGGAGCTGGCTAACCTCGGAGACACCCATCGCTAGAACGACCTCATATTTCTGGAAGAACATCTGAAAGCAAAAAAACATGATCACTAGGTGGCTCTCCTAGCGCCCAAGCTCGAGACACATGATTAGACTTGGCCGAGACCGCATCCTCGGTTTGGATGACACAACGATACTCTCCCCACAATTGACAACGCATTTACACTCAAAAAATCTGTGGTTTCTATTTCAAATTCAGGTTGCTCCCAGTTCTCTAAATCTCCCGGATTGTTGGATCAACAGTGCATCACTCGGCCTCCACTTTGTTTTAGTGCAAGAATGGGACTCCTACTGTACACGGCTTACACAATCGGGCATCAAGCTTACTGATTCGCCTAACATCCTTCAGTGGTCGAGAGGCGACCGATCAGATAACATAACTGTCCTTAATGTGTACTCTGCAATTATGAATATACTTTGGCAAAATAATATCATAGGATGGAGGTTACGGATCTGGGCCTAGCACATTCTGCCCAAGATCAAATTCTTCACTTGGCTAATGGCAGAATACAAGCTTAACACTTGGGATATCCTCCTCAAGAAGGGATAGTCAGGGCCCAACATCTGCCACCTTTGCAAAGCCGATTCTGAAACTGTTGATCATCTATTTATCAACTGTGATTTCACGAGATAGGTATGGGAAAAAGTAGTCTTGACTTTAAACATACACACTACTTGGATTGGCAATTCACTCCCAAACTGTTTTGATTTCTGGACTCAAAAGGAACACAAACATTCACACCTCCCTTCCCTCATCTGTTGGACAACATGGCTAGAAAGAAACAAAGCGATTTTTTAAAATGGGATTCCCTCGATTAGTGTTGCTACATACAAAGCGCTAGGAATATACAACACTTGGAATGCTACCATTGTCCACAAACCATTACTACAACATTTTCAGAAGGAACCTATTTTAATTGACTCCAATACAGGTTGGTTTGACGGAGAAGCACTCTCAGATGGTACTCAGAGTGGCGCTGGAGGGTTGATAAAAACCATTCATAACACTTACTATAAATTGACTTTAAACTGTGGCCCGGGCACTAACACCAGGGCTGAACTTTTGGGTGCCTGGGCCACATTATTTTTGGCCTCTAGACTCCATTTAGATGCCCTAAAGGTGCTTGGGGAATCCAAAAGCATTATAGAATGGTTGAACAACAGGGTAGACCTCCAAGCTATCTCACTTACAGCCTAGAAGGATAGAATTAGAATGCAAACCACCTTCAGAAATCTTAGCTACAACCATATTTATTGTGAGCACACCAAGTCAATGGATCAACTATCAAAGAGGGTGCTACAGAAAAAAGTGGGAATCCTAAACTACAGTTTATGGATTGATGGCAATGAGGGCCCTCCCCTCCATATCACACTTTTTTAATTTCAGTTTCTTTTCTTTTATTTTTCTTTTTTTTTTAAATTCAGAAAGTCTTTTGTCATTACTCTTTGAAAAAAGAACAACAGACATTTATTTTTATAAATCTACTAGAACAGTTAGCAACAGTTAGTAAAAACCTGCCAACATTACATTTTACTACAACTGTCTACTCATAGCAGCATTTTGTAACTATCTCGTCTATGAAAACAAATTATATCTTAATATAATTGAGGAATTTTCCAGTTGGAAAAAAAAAAAAAAGGTTTAAATCTCACTCCGTGACATATTTGATCTCCATGGACCAGTTGTTGATGAGCTAATATTCAATCTAGACACGAGTTGTTAACATGGCCCCGTGCCCTAAAAAATCTAGGGTTTACCTTGGGTACCATCCTCAACATGAACGAGAGTGCTTGAGAACACACACACACACACAAATAAATTCAAAACAAATTTAATAAATTATTTAAATGTATATATTGAATAGTTTCGCAATAATTGTTTGAATGTATATAGTAAATATGTTTTTTAAAACAAATTAAAAAAATCTAATAAAACCCAAATCTCTCACTTATGCTTTATTAACGTTATGATAATAAGTTAACTACATAGAAGGAAAATTTAATTTCTCTTTTTTTAATGTGAAAAATACTCTGTTAAGCAAATTGTAAAAGTATTTTAGATTCTTTTATAAACAAATAATGTGATCTGAAATCAATCCAATTACCAAATATTTCTTAAAGAAATTAAATAACACATAAGTGAAGTGATTGGAGTGAGAAGAGAGTAAAATTCAAGAAAAGTTTTGCATCTTAATTGATTGGATCTATCTTAGCGACTAATAGGTGCAAAGTTAAGATGTACCTATACTACTTTATAACACATCTTGTTTTTTTAACCTCTTATTTTTTAACTTTATAACACCTCTTGTTTTTTTAACCTCTTATTTTTTAATTGGAGTTAGAGACTTATTTCCCCTTAAAGCAGGACAAGTTGAGGACAAGATCTATGGCATAAAGGTTTCTAGGACCATTAGATTTCTTCACTTACTTTTCATTGATGATGTCCTCATCCTGACAAAGGGTACTCATCAAGAATGGCTTGAAATAAAAGAGATCTTATATAATTTCTGCAGCGCCACAGGTTTAATGATCAATTGGGAAAAATCTACTTTTTACTTTGCAAATCTACAACAAAACATCTTGGATCAGATAAAAGGTATTTTCCCCCATACCTACACTCCTTTATCGTCCAGCCTCAAGTACTTGGGATACCACCTAAAATCTGACTCATATAAACCATCAGACTGGAACTGACTTCTAGCCAAAGTGGGAAAAAGGACTGGGCATTGGTGTACGAGGTGGCTCACACTTGGAGGTCGGTTCACCCTTATCAAAGCAGTACTTGAAGGATAGGTTGTGTATTGGATGGCCCTAGTTGCCATACCTGCCTCGGTCCTTACAAAACTTCACAAATTGATCTACAATTTCCTTTGGTCGGGTTGCTTTGACCATCATCGGCAACATCTTTGCAATTGGCAAACACTGGCAAAACCAAAACAAAAGGGGGGCTGGTGCATCCAAAATCTTTTTCACTTTAGTCAAGCTCTTGCAGCCAACTCACTTTGGCATGCTCTGAATATCGATGGCATATGGCACTCTGTGATAATTGATAAGTACCTCTGCCACTACACTGTAAGTAGCTGGCTAACCTCAAAGATGCCCATCGCTAGAACGGCCTCATATTTATGGAAGAACATCTCAAAGCAAAAAAACCTAATCACTGGGTGGCTCTCCTGGCGCCCAGGCTCGGGACACATGATTAGACTTGGCCAAGACCGCATCCTCGATTTGGATGACACAACAATACTCTCCCCACAATTGATAGTGCATTTACACTCAAAAAATCTATGGTTTCTATTTCAAATCCAGGCTGCTCCCAATTCTCTACATCTCCCGGATTGCTGGATCAACAGCGCATCACTCGGCCTCCACTTTGTTTTAGCGCAAGAATGGGACTCCTACTGTACATGGCTTACACAATCGGGCATCAAGCTTACTGATTCAGTTGACATCCTTCAGTGGTCAGGAGGTGACCGATCAGGTAACATAGCAATCCTTAATGTGTACTCTGCAATTATGAATATACTTTGGCAAAATAATATAAAAGGATGGAGGTTACGGATCTAGGCCTGGCACATTCTGCCCAAGATCAAATTCTTCACTTGTATAATGGCAGAATACAAGCTTAACACCTGGGATATCCTCCTCAAGAAGGGATGGTCGGGGCCCAACATCTGCCACCTCTGCAAAGCCGATTCTGAAACTGTTGATCATCTGCTTATCAACTGCGATTTCACGAGACATGTATGGGAAAAAGTAGTCTTGACTTTAAACATACACACTACTTGGATTGGCAATTCGCTCCCAAACTGTTTTGATTCTTAGACTCAAAAGGAACACAAACATTCACACCTCCCTTTCCTCATCTGCTGGACAACATGGCTGGAAAGAAACAAAGCAATTTTTGAAAATGGGACTCCCTCGATTAGTGTTGTTGCATACAAAGCGTTGGGAATATACAATACTTGGAATGCTACCATCGTCCACAAACCATTACTACAACATTTTCAAAAGGAACTTGTTTTAATTGACTCCAATACAGGTTGGTTTGATGGAGAAGAACTCTCGGATGGTACTCAAAGTGGCGTTGGAGGGTTGATCAAAACCATGCATAACACTTACTATAAATGGACTTTAAACTGTGGCCCAGGCACTAACACCGGGGCTAAACTTTTGGGTGCCTGGGCCACATTATTTTTGGCCTCTATACTCCATTTAGACGCCCTACAGGTGCTTAGGGACTCCAAAATCATCATAGAATGGTTGAACAACAGGGCAAACCTCCAAGCTATCTCACTTACAGCTTGGAAGGATAGAATTAGAATGTTGCAAACCACCTTCAGAAATCTCAGCTACAACCATATTTATCGTGAGCACAATAAGTCAACAGATCAACTATCAAAGAGGGCGCTACAGAAAAAAGTGGGAATCATAAACTACAGTTTATGGATTGATGGCAATGAGGTCCCTCCCCTCCATGTCACACATTTTAATTTCAGTTTCTTTTCTTTTATTTTTCTTTTTAAAAAAAATTCAGAAAGTCTTTTGTCATTACTCTTTGAAAAAAGAACAACAGACATTTATTTTTATAAATCTACTAGAACAGTTAGCAACATTTAGTAAAAGCCTGCCAACATTACATTTTACTACAGTTGTCTACTCATAGCAACGTTTTGTAACTATCTCGTCTATGAAAACAAATTATATCTTAATATAATTGAGGAATTTTCCAGTTGGAAAAAAAAAGGTTCAAATCTCACTCCGTGACATATTTGATCTCCATGGACCAGTTGTTGATGAGCTAATATTCAATCTATACACAAGTTGTTAACATGGCCCTGTACCCTAAAAAATCTAGGGTTTACCTTGGGTACCATCCTCAACATAAACAAGAATGCTTGAAAACACACACACACAAATAAATTCAAAACAAATTTAATAAATTATTTAAATGTATATATTGAATAGTTTCATGATAATTGTTTGAATGTATATAGTAAATATGTTTTTTAAAACAAATTAAAAAAACTAATAAAACCCAAATCTCTCACTTATACTATATTAACATTATGATAATAAGTTTATTATGATAATAAGTTAACTACATAGAAGGAAAATTTAATTTCTTTTTTTTAATGTGAAAAGTACTCTGTTAAACAAATTCTAAAAGTATTTTAGATTCTTTTATAAACAAATAATGTGATGTGAAATGAATCCAATTACCAAATATTTCTTAAAGAAATTAAATAACACATAAGTGAAGTGATTGGAGTGATAAGTGAAGTGATTGGAGTGAGAAGAGAGTAAAATTCAAGGAAAGTTTTGCATCTTAATTGATTGGATCTATCTTAGCGACTAATAGGTGCAAAGCTAAGATGTACCTATACTACTTTATAACACATCTTGTTTTTTTAACCTCTTATTTTTTAACTTTATAATACTTGTTGTGTTTTTAACCTCTTATTTTTTTAATTGGAGTTAGAGACTTATTTCCCCTTAAAATTTAATATTAGAATATATTTATTAAAAATAATAATAATAATAATAAATCCATAATTAATTTAACTTACAAATTTATTAGGTTAGAGACTTCTTAATGTTAGGTTGAGTTTTTTTAACATCATTATTTGATAATGCTATTTAGGATTATGAAGTCCCAAATACAAGGTACATCGTTATCCTTTCAAGTGTAATGTACATCAATCCTCATTTTGTTGTTAGGTTCATTAGTTGGTGGGTTGCTAGGCTTTGTTGTCTTGAATACTAAGTCATTTATTATTATCGTCTAAAAAATAAATCTAATTTAAGGTAGATTTTTAATGCACCCTTGTTATGGCCTATCACCTCAATTTATTAAAAAAATAAATCAAATCTAGTTTAAGGTAGATTTTTAATGCACCCTTGTGGCCTATCACCTCAATTTATTAAAAGAAAATCATTATTTTGTTCAACAAAATATTAAAAATACTTTAAAAAAATACAATATGTACAATCAAATTTTAAAAAACACAATATGTGGAATCAAATTTCAAAAGATTAGATTTGACATAATATTTGTTTTGTTTTATAAAATATTTATTTTAATGATTAAAATAAATAAAATGTATAATTACTTTATCCATAGTGTCAACAAACTTACTCATGATTCTAGGATTTTATTTGTGTGGAATACATATATTAAAATTGCTTTAAAAGATACGCATCAAAATTGAGAAAAGGTTTTTACACGCAGAATTCAAAAGTAACATTCTCAAGAGTTATCCAATGATATGTACTGAGTTTAGGGCTAGGTTCTAGGTCATCTACATGGGGAAGGCTCCCAACTTTCAAATGCTAGCTCTGTATGAAGAAAAATCGATGCTCATCCACCATGCCCTTATCTAGGATACATGGTTTGTCCACTTCCAAAAAAGAATAATAGGAAACTTGTCATCAATTAATTAAGAAAAAGTAGTCTCGTTGAATCATTATTCCTAGTGATTTTGAACTAGTTGACTACTAGTATGGTGCCTGAAGTGTTCACAACAATGAGATCAAGAAGATTAAGTGATGCCTCAAGAGTTCACAACAATGGGATCAAGAAGATTAAACACTAGTATTATAGCAAGGGCATCTTGTTCATTATACATACACTTTTACCTCAATAATCAATCAAATGGCACACATGATTCATTTTTACTTGGACATTTTGAAATTTTGAAATCGAGTTGAGGGTTGAGGTTTGTAAAGGTAGTTAGAATATATCAATAATTAATCAAATGGTACATATGGTCAATTTTTATTTGGACTTTTTGAAATTGAGTTGAGATTTGTAAAGATAGTTAGAATATATTAATGCACCATCAAATTAGATAAGTTTTTTGTTGTCTATTGGATCTAGTTTAGGTATTGGGAAGGAATGATCATTATCCTTCCTACTTGGGTTCTATTCTCGCTAGTGACATGTTGACAAAGCCTTGAGTTTCTATAAATTTTGGTTTGTCATGGATATCATCCTTGAAATAAGGGGAAGTGCCCAGGGGTTCCCAGAAATATGTATTCTAAAATTTCTGTCAATAGTATCTTGCCCGAGTGGTTAAGAGAAGGAAAGTTATCCTCCCCACTCAAGTTCAATTCTTGTAAGTAACATGTTATTCTCTTAATGACTATATTGTTGTAGCGGCCTTCAACCTTGTGATAACAAAACCTTGAACTTCTGTAGAATTTGATTTACCTCAAGTACCATCCTTGAAATGAGGGGAAGTGCCGGACGAGTTTCCAGAAATGTGTATTTCATGGAAAAAGAAAAAAGGTGAGTCTTTTATCATACTTATCTTATACTAAAAAAACATTTGTTTCTTCACCTCCAACTAAAAAATAAATCTTTAATACAAAAAAAAATTGGTAGACTACTTGAAATTCAATGGCCAAAAAAACTTGTCTCCTAAAAATATTGCTTTCTAAGAAATTCGAGAAAGAAAAACTTAATTACATGACAAGGAAGCCTACTCCCAAATTAACTATTAAAAAATACAAAACCACAACACATGTTTAAGGGTTTCGTTCTTTCCCAAAAAACACTTTAATTACATCGAAATATGTTTATATTATGAGAAAGGAATTCATGAGATTGTCTAACAAACCAATTAAAGATTGTCATTTGTCATCAATTTGTTTGTTCCTGCAATTGACATCACATGGTACCACCAAAGCACTCTTTATCCACTCCATCTAGTGGTTGCTCAACAAAGCTCTCTTGCCAGTCCGCAACGAGAACAAAACTATCATTGTCAATTATAAACAAAAGGCAACACTTATTGCACCAACAACATACCTACATAAATAGGCTCTCGACATCATTAATTCATATTGGTCATTGAAGTAATCCAAAATTTGAGGGTGATGGCACTAGAAGGAGATAACTTACATGGGAAACCCTGCCATAAACGATTAGAGGATCCAAATAAGCAAGGCTGAGACAATTAATGAGCTTCCCAAAGTTACTTAATTTCCACTCTCTAGTGCTCGATTTCTCGTCTCAGCCCTTGATTGTCAATTGTGACAATGATGCTCCTATGCTTCTCCATTTTTTTTCCATAATCCCCTACCATCTTGCTTCCTCTACCATCATCTAGACATTGATGTCAATCATTCTATTATGATCCAATGCCTTCAATTTGTCTAACGCTTAACACATTCATAGTAATGCTGCTACTCAAAGTTCATTTAAATTTTTGTAAAACTTGTATGATCATCCTCGAGGAAACTCCTTTCACAATCCATGTTAGATTGAATCATGGAATTTTTCTTATATGTATATCTATCGAGGCTTTTGGAATCCTTTATTTGTTTAGATGCCTTTTGATTTAATTCTCCATTTCTCAAACACTAATTGCATGTTTGATATGAGTCTATTTTGAGATACAGACAGATGCAATAATTGCCAAACGATTAACACATTATATAATCACATCACACAAATTCATATTGATCTGAAGAAAGGAAAAATGAGAAGCATATTGATATAAATACAAAAAAAAAATGTCAATCAGGTCTAGCTTGGTCAATTGAGAGGAGTGTTATACTTCCCACCCAGGATCAATTCCCACAAGTGACATGTTGGGCTCTTAATGAGTATATTGTTGTATATTCAACCTTGAGCACTGAAGAATCTAGATTACCCTAGGTACCATCCTCAAAATGAGGGAGAGTGCCCAATGTGTTTCCCTGGGATATGTATTTCATGAAATATATAATAATAATAATAATTAAATAATTAAATAAATACAAGGAAACATGAGACTCTAGATTTACATACTTGTGTTGAAACATTTGAAGGCATGTTCTACAGTGAAATATCTCATCAAAGAATTTTGTGTTGCCACACATGCAACATTTCTTTGCCGCACTTCCCATCGTTTCTTGCAATCAAGGAGATGAAGTCCATATCACTCCAAACTTTCCAAAACTTTTGAGCTTCATGAGATATTGATATGCCATGAGATGACCTAATTGCAAATAGGCACTATTTGAAATTGGAAGACTAGGTAAGTTATCTAAATTGAAGGGGATACGTAATCGATAATTGAGAAGAAAGAGGAAAGGAATGTGAGAATGTGAAAGGGTGTGCATAGTTGGTGATTAGAAAAAAACATGGGAAGTTAAAGATCATGGTGTAGTGCATTAGCTTTGAGAAATGGTTCATTTAATGCAAACAATACGTAACATAATTTGTCATCGCTTGAAGTAGGTGTATGCAAGGCAAGGCCAACTATACTGAAAATATAGACATGACCAACAAGTGGAATCCATACATGGGGATTTTGGGCTTGCCACACTTGGGACTGACAATATCAAGGTAACATGAAAGGATAACGAGGTAGAAATGGTCAAACTAATGACACTTAAATCATTTGTTGGACATTGTCTTAAATGCAAGGGATATTAAACTAAAAATCATTATACCTTTGAAAATTAAAAATAAATTTGCAAAGTAAGTTGTAGAATCTCTTACCCAATAAGACTGAAGAAAAATCAATATTTATTAGTTCATTTTAATTTGTTTACATACTTTTACTGTGTAAGCCATAACTAATACTTGATCAACCAAATACCAATTACATATATCCTTTGGCAAGGATAATAAGAGAAGGTTCGCTACTCAATATATAATATTAAAAGTTTTACTTTACGTTTTTATAAGCAATACAAGGAGAAGTTTGAATAAAGCTTTATAACATTTCTTGCTTTCTTAAACAATTTAATTAGGAAGTCAACTTTTGGAACATTGTGGTCTACAACATCTTGTAAACGTTGAGCTCATTAAAAGAAACGTTGAACAAGAATGATTTGATTGATGTTAAATTAGATTGTATTGGTGGGCTCGCGAGGAATTTTACACAGCATCATTGCACGTCCATATTTGAGCCATTGATAACACTTTCACATTGAGAAACTTAAAGTCGTTGAGTACCTACCTCTTGCTTTGTTGCAAAACTGCAGAGTATGCCTTACTAACTAAAAAAGTGGTTGATAGCCAAAGGATTGTACCTCTCCCCAAGTGCTTGAGGTATTACTTGGTCACATGAATTAGTTTTTTTCCTTGTATTACCATTTGTCCATTGAAATTGAAATGTATCTTGGATGAGTTGGCAGTTACACATAGCTTGCATATGTTTGCAAGCTTTGCTTACTTGGAGGGTGTAGAGAAGATCATGGGAATGTTGAAGTAATATTTATAACATGAGAGCATTTCACGTTTATGTTTGTGTGAGTACAATTGAAGCCAATGGTGTAGGGAAGAGACATGAGGTATGGGCAAGAGACTTGAGACATATCCAATGTCTATTCAACATTCAATGTTGTGGTCTTAGACACGTGTTTTTATATAGAATATGTTTTATTTAATATGTTTTTTACTTCCATCCTCATTTGAGGGTGGGGGTGGGGGAATATTGAGTAAAACAATGTTCTCACAATCACAATCATTCATATGGGGTGGGGGTGAATATTGAGTAAAATAGTGTTCTCACAATCATTTTACTTGGGATTATTATAGTCAAAGCATAAGAAGAACTACATTGTTTATTTGTATTGTTTGTTATTATCAAATCTAAGATTGTCCCACTATTTATCTTAACTAATGTATAAACAACGATTATATGAAGTGTTGAGAAATAAGGTGTGAGTTGAAATTGCTAAAAAAAAGTACCATAGGTCATTGTGAGTAACAATTGATCGCATTTATATTTGTTTCCTTGTCTTAGCTCATTGGTGCATTAATCCATCCATTTGTTGTGCACCTTATTTGTAAGTCTACGTCTTTTAAATAATCAAAGTGTATTGGGTGAGATGACAGGTGGTTACACAATCATTTACAAAGTTAAGAATACAGTGTAGAAAGATAATTCTATTTTGAGCTAGTCCAATAAGCACTTGGGCTACTTTTTGATAGCTCACTGGATTGTTGTGCAACACAAAGTACAATTACACATTTCTTTGTCTGTATGATCTTCATATTAAACTATGGTTTTATAATTGGTATTATACATTCTTCTTGAGTTGGTCAATGATTTTGATAGATTAAAGAAGTTGTATACATGGCTCATTTACATTTTTCAATTGTCAGTGTTTGTGTATAATCGTCTTGTTATGGAAAGAGAATTGGGTTGCAACAAATTGGTTTGCACACTTTCTCAAATATCGTGCCTTGTTTGAAAATCCAAAAGTTTTTTTTATCTATATATGAATGTGAAAATTGAACAAATATTAAATCTCTTTCTTTAAGTATTATTTTTTACAAAACAATTCTTCTATTAATGTGTTTTTACACTTTATAGAATAATTATTTATTAAATAATGTGAACAAGTATTTTTTTAAATACTTTTCACATATTGCATCGATGAATATAAATAATTAAAATTTATCTTGGCTAAGAGCTCGTCTTCCTCGGATGTAAGGAAATAGATTAACGATCCAAGATTTGGAGGCATCCGCTAGGAGTGAAAGTCTACCTCCTTATGGACCACCAATGGGTTATTCTAGGTGACGTGATTTTCCTTGAATAACAATGATAAATCAACTTGCATTCACGGATAGCAGCCAGTAATAACTATCCCCCACTATTAATTGACAACTAAATTATGGTAAATTTTCCCACTATATATTAAAAAACAATTAAAACTTATTCCAAAATTCTTTAGATTTAAATTTAAATATATGACAACTTGTTCTATACTCTAACATGGAAAATTTGAAAAGTCACATATACTCTTCAAATATTAAAGGTACATATAGAATAAATGTTTATGGATGGTTTGACTTTGACTTTCAAATCAAGTATTAAAGGCACATATACTCTTCAAATATTAAAGGTACATGTACTTTAAAAAGAATAGATGTTTATGGGTGGTTTAAAAATAATAGATGTTTATGGGTGGTTTGACTTTGACTTCAACGTTGTGTACTTGACAACTCACATAGAAAAACTGAATTTAAACATAAATTCAGTTGTTTCTTATTTTTATTAAAAATAAGAATTAAAAAAAAACTACATTCATATTCATTTTTCGGTAATAGAAGTTTAAAAATGAAATAATGACAATTTGTGGAAGTTTAATTAAAGGCACATATACTCTTAAGAGAATATATGTTTATGGATGGTTTGACTTTAACTTACTTCAAAATCGACATAGAAAAATAAAAGTTTAAATATAGATTGAGTTGTTTTATATTTTTTCTTCATTATATTTATATTTATGAAAATAAGAATTTTAAAAAATATACATTCATTTTTAGTATATAAAAAGATTAAAAAATAAATAATGATAATTTTGAAAGTTTAAAAATCAAATAATGACAATTTATGTAAAAAATTAGTCATTTAATTCATTTAAAATATAACTATAAAATTTTAACAAAATTCATTTAAAAATAGATGATAATTTAAATATTTAATATGAATTGATTTGTGATTATAATATTATATGAATATTTTTTATTAATAATTTTGATTTTAATAGATTTTATTACTATTATAAAGTTATTAAATTAAATATTATATTAATATGATATAAATCCATTTTAAATTTTACAATTGTGTAGGTTATGAATTATGTAACAACAAAATTTAAGTAGAAGGTAATATGGGGCATGCATCAAGAATTGGACGCATGCATGTGATCTTGGTTGGAGGATAAGATGATAAAACAAGTAGAAGCTCTTCCTTGTATTATGGTTAACAATATTTGGTGGGCACGTAATTGTAGCTTTTTCAGAGAAGTGGACATACCACCAGAGGTCACAATGAACTAGCTCATAAATATGTCAAAGGAATTCAAGGTAATCTCCAAAGGCAAATATCCTCGAGTACCGATTATGCCAGATCTCGACATAGAAATCCCATGGGGCTTCTTCGATGGTGCTAGCCAAGGCCACCCCCCATCTTGCGGGGTTGGAGTCGTGTTGTTCATAAATCATAACCATTTTATGCATATTTAGTATGCACTAGGTAGAGGCTCAAATAATAGAGCCGAATTCATCGCTTTAAGGACTTTGTTGACTATCGCACTGGAGAAAAGGAGTTAAAAAATTACAGGTAATGGGAGATTCTAAGCTTGTTATTGATTGAGCCCTTTAGAAAGTCAAAGTGGAAAATGTGTGCTTGGGTCCATTACTACATGATATTTTGGAAATGTGTTAATCTTTTGATTGATTATCCAAGTCAGACACATCTACATAGAACTCAACATGAAAGTGGATGAACTCTCAAAGGAAGCCTTAACTCTACCCATAGGTGCCTTTGGTTTTTATGAATACATTGATAGCACATAGTTGGAATCTATGGAATTTCGTTTCTAAATTTTTGTTGTAGGACAACGAACATCGAATTCCAGAGTTTTTTGTATTGTGTTTTTCAATTTAGTTTTGAAAAAATGTAAGAAGGGTACATGGTCTATTTTGGAAAACGATGGGTATGAGAGAAACAAATTTTTATATAGATAGAATGTTTATGGGCACAATGTTGAAAGGTTGTTTTAAACTTTGATCAATCCTTCTAACGTCCTCCTAAATATAAGATTTTTTTCTTTGAAAAAAAAAATCCAAAATAAAAATTTAAATTTATCACAAGGATTAAATTGCATAAGTATGAAGGATTACTCTGAGATTAAACTTACAAAATTATTATTATAATACACATTAAAATAAATAAATAAATACAAGTCTTCTATTTTATAAGGATTTCAATGTATTGAAAACATAAAGAAACTTCTTTTAACTATTAATATTGAGATGGAAGGGTGATGATAGTGGGGATTGTAAGCTTTGTCGGTAATTAATATTTGGTTATATACATTTTTTTTTTGTAAGCTTGGTATCCATTATATTAAAATACAATGGAGTAAAGTACAATCAAGAAAATTCAGAGTGGACAGAGTTGTGCCTGCCCTTAGTGGGAAACCAAGCGTGGAATTTTGCCTGCCCTTGATGGGAAACTAGACATACCCCAAAAAATAAAACTGAGTTTTAGTTATTTGTGCGTCTTGTATTGGAAACCAAAGAAGTTTGCAAAAATTTAAATAAACCTGAAAAAACCTAAGAAGTGGTGCCAAGGCCTGAAGATCAAGGATGGGTGTCATCCATGGGATTTTCTTCAATGACTGGACAGCCGCCAAAGTCACTGTCAGTGTCGTTGGCTGAGTTGGAGTTGTCCGTGGATGAGTGTTTGATCAAGAGGCCGATTGTTTTGATGTTGGGAACCTTCAACGAGATGTGTGTGCTTGAGGCAGTCAGCGTACTTTTCATACCTAGAGTCGTCATTGTCGCCGAGTTGTGCGTGCTTGGAGTTGTCAACGTGCCGCTTGTACCTAGAGGTGTCGCCTCAGGGTTGATGTTGGGTGTCTTGAAAGGCGTCAAGGAGGTGGGAGGGGTTGTAGTGGGAGGAGGATGGGTGCTAGGAGAGGCTGGAGTAGAGGGAGGGGGCGAGCTGTGGGGGAGTGGGACCCCAGTTAGATTTTAGTAAGCATACTATGTATACGTATTAAGTTCGTGTTCACTTTATATTGTATGCTTTATGTCTATCATGCTCGTTGTTGTCCCCTTTCTGGTTCGCTTTATAGTCTATAATTCCATATTAAGTTTGCTTTATGTTCGCCATCCACAATATGTTCACCATAGGTAGGTAGGTAGTTCGTCGGTGAGTGAGGTGAGCTGGAAGGGCTAGGAACAAAGACACCAGGGAGGTTGAGGAGGGTGCGGGCGAGTAAATTCTTGACCACCCAGCAGTTGCGTTGGTGCCTGGAGGTGCGACGAGATGTCGGGAAGGAGCGAGAGACCTCTTCTTCCCAGTCATCAAGCAATTGTCGCAGGGAACCCGAAACAGAGCGGTCGAAGCCATCTTGGTTGGCCAGGAAGGGCAGGTGAGGAGCTGAGGAGGTGTGTCTGTCACGACCACTCCGTCCCAGGGTGGGGGTGGCGAGCCGGGGAGGAGGCATGGGGGAGTAAATGGGAGGGCAAGGCGTAGAGTCGAGCCTCCACCAAGCTTTAAGCATAGAGCGATGACGTCGTAGGATCGCATAAAGCTCGTCTACAAGGGAGGCAAGGTGGGAGTGAGGGGAATGAGCGCGGGCAACCAAAGAAAGAGCGTGAAGGAGGGGGGGGCTGGTCATGTCCGACACCATTATGGTCATCAAACTGTTAGAGCGTGGGAGTTGCAAAAGGTTGCAGAGAGAGCGTGGGTGAGGGACAAGGGCCATGGGCGTAGTGAATGCACAAAGCCTCTGGGGATAGGGTAGTTAAGGAGCATGAGGTAGAGGTGAGGTGGCACGCGTCCAGTCATCATGACATGTGCTAGAAGGTTGGGTGTGGATGTGATCACCCACATCCGAGATATTTAAGCATATACATTATTACAAATGTTTTTTTTATTTATAAATTAAATATATAATTTTATTTTAAATAAAATAAATTATTTTATTTAATAATTTAATTAAATAATAAATTTTCAATATGTATTTTTATATTTTTTAAAAATAAAATCCAAAACTCTACATATACAATGCCCCAATACCTTGCATACATAAAACCCTCT